>KK113712.1:831281-924292 GCA_000611955.2 Stegodyphus mimosarum
CAGTTCACTCGATTTTTTTTTAACAGAACTCTTGATTTTTCGGTCTTTTGGGACTTTTATTAACGAGCGTTTACTATGCTTAGAATTACTTGTCATCAGATTATAATGCCGATTTGACTGAAACGTTATCGCCTTTGGCACTTTTTAACTACTGACACAAAAAATAAAATTCAAAAGTAGAGTTTAACGTAAACTCCGTTAACTTGCATTGCAACTTAAATAGACAGAAACTCAATTTTGACACTTTTCGCCAACTTATGCAATATTTGCTTGTCAAGATAGTCAGGGTTGCAATAACAAATATTACGCATGTCTGTAACATGCCTTGTTCGGAATGGAAAAATAACTACTTCTTTGACACTTGCCGAAAAATATTTTGGTAACTCCAATTACTGTTCTGAGAGCGACATTCATAACTAAAGTGGCATAATCATGGAACAAGTTCCAGTAATATCACGGGTTACGATTTCATACTAGATTTAAGCTACGCCGCTTACAGTACAATTTTCATTAACTCTGGTCTGAATGAGTAATGTGACGACATCAAAGAACTTAGTATAGAAATTAACATAAAGTTAACGTTCAATAAAAATTAAGTCATAAATGTCGCATCGCCATAAGACGAAGAGAATAGGACCGAATTAAATTTAAAACTAAATAATAGTAATACGTAAAGCATCATTGTTGTAAAGTTTAGTTTCGCTTTATAGCAAAAATGTCGTTTTTTTAACTACTTGTAACAAAATTTGTTGACTGTTTCAAATTATCGTACAAATTTTATCAGCAAAGTTAACTACTTGTTTTATGAATAAGTTGTTATGTTCTGCTTTATATTTATCATGTATGTATATCAATATATTGTAAAAGTATATATTTCCAAGAAAGTAACAAAGTGAAAAATTAATGCAAAGTAAAAGAATATAAATATGATAAAAAGAGTAATACAAAGTGTATAGTAGAGCTTGCAAGCATTTTTCTGTTTAAGCAAATTGGTCGTTTGGAGCACAATTTTATTTTGCGTATATTCGAAAATAACAAAAATTAAAGCTGCGATGTTTTTATCTCTCCAATAATGGTGCAGGAAGCACGCCCCTACGCGTTTCAAGGTCAGATTTTCTTTAACGTTTATTCTGATGGAATGATAGATTAATGTACGTGGATTTAAGCGACAGGATGATAGGTTTCAGGTTTTAAGAATTAATTTGGTCCTTGTTTCCGTTATATCTCCATCTGTCTTCCTTTCTAGGCCAATGTTTAAAATTTACCTTACGTTTATATTTTATTTTAGAAATTTACGTCCGTCGGTTTGAGATTTCAGATTTTTTGTTCGATTCTGTTGACACCTGTCGCGGCTCTCAAATATATCAAACGAAGAGAGCTTTGTTATTTTTATTTGAGCATGGAAGTTTCGGAACGTGGTACATTTCTATATAGTTTCGAAAATATATAATTTTGTATTTTTGTTCTTTACGTTATATAATATGCCGGCTATTCTCCATATCTGTCGATGCATCATCTTAAAAAAAGGTATGTTTGAAAGTATAGGACTTTCATTTTAATTTTAAAACATTTTATGATGGAAGAGTTGACAGCATTTTTCACTTACGTGCCAAAAAGATGTCTTTGGAAGCAGTACTTACAGGACATTTCAAACGTTACCGTCAGATAAAACCTTTCACCATTACGTTGCAATTCATTTGAAAAAAAAATTGGGTTATTTAACGGACCCCAATTTCGTGTTGGATCACTGTACGGCAGTGGATCAAAAATAAGTCTAGGACTTTAAATGAAATCTATTGTCTGAGCTTCGGAAGCAGAAATGCAGCCAGCACATATGCTCCCAGTACACTGTTCTAGGTTTGGCGATCTGTTGGTATAGCACAATGTGCGCACAGCATACTCATTGTGTGTATAACTATTGTTAAATAAGTATATCCTCGGCTGTATAGGTCACTGTTATACTATGGCACACAAATGCAGTGAATGAATGATGAATAAATAATGACAGTAAATAAGAAACGGGTATTTTATTAAGATATCGAAGCTGTGCTTTTAAGTATGTACGTATGTGTTAAAGAGCCCGTAACCTACTTTTAATTAAACTTCAATGTGCTGTCAGTGTCAGTTGAAGACTTGATTAGGGCTAGTTAATTTTTTTTCTTTTCCCGAAATGGAAGTGTATGACTTCAACATTTCAGAAAAAAAAGCATAAAATAGCATTTTAATAATAATATAGAAAACAATACATAATTTTCACAGCTAAATTTAACGTCGGCGTTAAAACTTGTCTATTTATTTTAAAGAAAATGAAACTGATATGTAGTAACATAGTTAAAATTTTATTTTGCAGATTTAAACTGAGTTTAGTCAAAGTAGTTTTAGCGAATGCTTTTTCTTTTTTAGTAGTGTGGTGTATTCTGAGTAAGAATAACGTCCAAAATTATTTTTAATGAATGCCCTGGTCGTCATTCAAAACGATGCGTTGATCTTAATAATGTAAACGCAAACCAGTTTTCTTTAAGAAATCCGCCATGAATGCGTTCTTCCACTAAGTAAGATAGCCCAGGGTGTTTTGGTGAAAATAAACGACTTATAAACACTATTCCTTAAAGTGTATATGTAAACTATGCATGCGTTATGTATTTATCCGAACATTTATGAAACAAACAGACGATTTATCATTCATTCTTTTAATTATTTCTTCCTACTTTTTTTATTCTATTTTTCCGTTAATATAAAATATATTTACTTAGTTTTGCCTCGAAGTCAAATATAACAGGATACCGTTATCCGTATACATTTTGGGGAAACCTTTTTTGTGTAATCCATAGTAATTTATTTTGGAAATTAAAGGTAGAGAAAGGCATTTGTATTAACGTTAAGCAAAAATATTGCATTTGCACACATATATTACAAAAGCAATTCTTATTATTTCATTTAAATAACGGGAATTTAATTTAACAGGAAATAAAAATTTTATTTCCCGTTTTCATTCATAATGGCTACTTGCAACTATATCAAAGCAATGAGCAGTGCACATCAAATGGTATAAATTTATCTTTCTTCAGTGGAACTCGTAGCAACTAGAAACAACGCATTAGTTTATTCTTTACTGTATCCAGAACACTCTAGCATTTTTAAAAATTAAGCAACTGATAGTAAATTTGACATAAACGTAAAGATAACATTTTGATTGACTCCAAATTTAACATGGGAAGGGGCACTTTGATTATGTGTTCGTGATTGAAACGTTATATCAAACAGAACATATTTAAGTATATTTATAATCATTATGTCTAGATGACATGTTATGCATTTTAAATATATATATATACAGGATATGCAAACAAATGAAACTTATCTTTCTAAGGGATTTGATAATCCTTGATAGCATTCAAGCTCTACTGCGACATTTTGTATCTTTGTTAGGTGGTCAAAGGTACCAGAAGGCAATTATTGTCATTTCTCTAATGGAGCAGTTTCTAATTCTTTGAGAGTATTTGTGAGCAGTGTACGAACACAAAGAGTATAGTAGTCACTCCGTTTTTGCAATACATTCATTTCTGAATTGTTTACCAACCAAGTTTGCTCTATAAGGAATCGAGGATTCCGCCTCGATGTATTTGAGCCGTCAACATAACTCCTGTAAAAGTATTCAAGACGGAGCATTAGCTCTAAGAAAATCCAACCCAAGCCCTGCCGGATTAATGGAATATCACAGTCGGAAAGGGATCCAATTTCAGAAGGTCCCAAAGGATCACCTAATTTTTAAAAAGTAGTAAACGTGTCCAGTATGTTAAGAAGGAGGGCTGTGAAAAGTTCTGATGAGATGAGCTTCTCACTTGATTCACCATTACGAATACCATTACACTACCAAAATGTTACACTACCAAACCTGAAGTCGTTGTGTTTATAGAGACTGGTTCCGTGTTCTTCCTTCTATACAAATCTCAAGATATTTATTATCAGAGTCAGGCACAAATTTGGTACCTTATTTGGTACCTACCTAGTTTCCGGAATCATGTAGTTGCTTTCCAGTTCACATGCTCACGAATCCATTTCTATTATATTTCTGTGACACTTTGCGTTAATGCATAATTTCACCCTGGACACTTTTTGAAATTTAATGAAACTTCGTTAGATATTGGTGAAATCTAAAACTATTCGTTTCCTCGAATATTTTTATCAAATTATGCATTCAATCATCAAAAATGACAGACATTTGCCCACTTCATCCATCCATCACTATGCTTAACGATTTCCTTATTATCTACAAAATTTCATCAAGTTTCAAGAAATGTTGATTGTGAAACTGTATCAGAATGCTTAAACTATCACAAGTTGTTTTCATGCTGGGTATCAAATCAGTAGGCAGAAGTGTACGAAGATGGAATTCCGAAGTCTGTCGTACGATACGAGGAGTGCTTTAACTTAAAAATTACGTTGAAATGTTGATTAAAGTTCAGGCTTTCATGCAAAAATAATATTTTTTATAAAGTTGTCAATGTGTTTATGTAATAATAAAATGCTACTTACTATAAAATATACGTCGTAGCTTCCGGGGATTATTTAAAACCTAAGAAAGCTAACAATAAAAGAAATATTTTTTTTTGGAAAACTGGCGTTTAAATTGCAGGACGATGCTGACATGATACATAGCGTTAATAATTTATAAGTGAACAGAGACGCTAGCGCAGCATCTTCATTCATCAGTTGTTATGTCTACTTATTATTATTTAGAGTGAATTCGTAAAATTAAGCAACAAAAAGCGTTTTTTAATCTTTTGCGTACGGGTCGGGGAGTTTCACTAATGTAAATGTTTGACATGGGAGAGTGACTCCAACGTTTTTGAGATGATAGAAAAGATGGTAGAATTTACAGAATATCCCCAAAAATGAGGTTTTTAAAATGCTAAAGAATTTTTAGGACAATCAAAACTTAAGTATTTTATTTGTTTGAATGAGTATTAATTTTTCCTATCTTTAATGACAAGGACTAAAGTTTCTCTACATAACATTTACATTTAACCAGTTGTCCAATATTGCCATTTTGTTTATCCATTTTCGTATCAAATAGTTAAGGAGGAATAACAAAGTAAAAAGAAGAGAAGTAATTTACCTAAGAAATGGAACAACTTCACCACATTCAAAGATGCAATTCCTACAGAATTGAAAGGCGAGCTTATGTTTTTATTTTAGAAGCACGTATTTTGACTTTTCGTTAGGAGAGTGGGAAAAAGAGAGAGCAGATAAAATAATGCAAAACACATTATATCAGTTGCGGAGAACAAGGGACTCTGAGCAATATTCAATTATAAACGTTGCGTTTGAAGACGTGTCTATTAAGCGTCTGTTATTCTATGAGATAGAATGTTTCGACCGCGTCTTGACGCGAACTTGCCACTGAGTGCGGGCAGCCATCCGTAGAAGGTACATGTTTTTCAATATAATATTTATTTTATATGGTTTCGTAAATTAATTAAAAGAACTTTAATATAAAATGCTCTTAAAATATTCATGTAAATGATGATTAACTTCTGAAACTTCATTACTAGTCCAAAGATCAGAAATGGAAGCGCTTTCTGTATGTAAACAGATAAGAAAAAGCTAAAGGAAGCAAATAAAATATTGACGCTGCAAAACATTACGATGCTTTACGTACTTCTAATTTTAACGGTGGTTGGATAGTGGACTAAAAGATGAAAAATCTAATCCTTCCGAAAGCTATTAAGTTAACACCTTTCCTTACGCAACAAATGTGAAGCAAACGTTTTCGCGGTTTTCTACATGTGTGACGTGAATACGAGCCAATTTTCCTTATAACGTTAGTTAGAAAGCCCATATTCAATTAATTAACCAATTAACATTTCCTTAAGGAAAACAGTTTTCTGCATCGTTTTAACGAAATGATATGGCGAGACTACACAGGAAATACAGGAGAATTTAAAAGTATTCCTTAATCGTACAGGGAAATCGATCCAACTAAGTCATGTTTAAAATTCTGTATTAAAAAAAACATAAATCTTATAGCGGAAATGAAAAAAAAATATGAAATTTCTTTCGATAACCTTTGTTAGTCTTTTAATTTTACTTTCTTCACAATCACATATAAAATTTATCACTTAGCAAATTAGATACACTGATATTTTATTTAAATATTTTATGTTTTCAAAATATAGAAGCCGTTAAAATTACAGTTGAAGTATTTATTAGAAACTGCAATTTTTAAACTATGTATTTTTTGTAACCATTTATGGAAAAAGTTGAAAATCGGTAATTGTTTGCATCAACTATATCTTTAAATATATTGATTGTTAATACGAATTCCCAAATTTAGGCTTTTTTCAACAAGTTTTCTCCATAGCCAGCTCTGCAAAACAGTTATAGCTTCTTAGATTTTGTGTAATATTGTTACAATGAAACGCTTTAATGTCAGATTGTGGCATGATCTTGTATCAACGTATCTCGATTAGTCGGGGACGGATTTTCCTTTGTTCTGATTAACCGAATCCTGTCTTAAAAATAAAGTTTGCTTATTGTGTAACGTTATAACAATTACTATGACATTCCATAAGCATAAAAGAGAACTATCTACAAAAAATACAAGAGGAAAAGGAAAGTATCTGCGAAGACAGGAATGATACAAGATGATGTCACAATATTTGGGAATTATTTTATTCAAAGAAGTACGTATATGTAATTTGAAATATATAAATTTTATTAAATCATACTTTAAAATAAAATTTTAAGTTATTTAAAATAAGTCAATTTCAAAACATTCCTCTGCTTCGCTTTGACTTCTATCGAAATAGAAGGATAATGTAAACAAAAACGAACATCAGTTGCACCGCGAAGTGAAGAAGAAATATATATAGGGGTAAGTCATGAAGAAAGAGAGAAAAAGAATGTACATGCGTTCTAGCGAGAGAACTTTAAATGGACTTTTTTAAATTAAGTCACCTAATGAATTTGTTTTCAACTGTTTTATTTAAACTGTTTGAAAGCGTAGGTAAATTGTTAATAGCACTTTTTTCGATGGTTATTAACATATATGTTATAATATGGGCTGTTCCTCTGTTCTGTATCTTTTTAATTACACTAGGATTAGCATGAATATGAGTTACTGCTTCAGTTAATTGGGAGTTGACTGCATCTTTATAAAGTATTATATTCTCTAGAAAACGTCTTTCAAAATGAAAGAAAATTCAAAATCTTTGAATATTTTTACCACTTTTTCCATTTTCATTACAACTGTATAACTACGAGTGATATTATTTTATTATTTATTTTGTATGTTAAAAAAAAAAAAAAAGAATCCCTACTAAATAAGGAACCTGCTGCACAAAATGAAATGGCTGGCGCTGCCATCTGTTGTAAAGATTCGAAAATTTTTAAAAAATACTATTTTTATCATCTCTTCACTTTCGCCTTTATTTCTTCTTGTATTATTTCATACTATAAGATTAGTTTGGTCAATAAAAAATTGCAATTATTTTCTTTCTTTCTCTAAAGTTTTGTGTAAACCGGAGTGTCAGAATGGAGGCATATGTGTTGGTATTGGAAAATGCTCGTGCCCAAAAGGCTACGGTGGATATTTATGTGAAAAAGGTAACTGTATTTTTTCAATTCTTTTTTGCAGATTTATCTCTCAAGATTAGTACTTTTATGTGAAATATCATTTTAACCTAATCTATTTGTTATATCAATAATATGTATTTAAAATAGTTTAATAAGATCCTCTCAGTCTGAGAGTGTTAATGTAAAGTTTACTGTAATTTAATACTTTTTGTTTATCAGCATATGGCACTTAATTTGCATTGTTAAAAAGTATGCGGATTTGTTTAGTGTTCGTTACTTGTAATGTTTTATCAAAATAATGCTGTTAGTATGATTATCAAAATTTGAATCCAGATTTGCGATGCCGTGGATATCAATGCTCGTAACTTTCCCTGCATCGTTCAAGGAAGAACAGAAGCTCCATAATAAAATTATATGAACAGTATTCTCATATATGTATGTTTCAGTTCCTTAATTTCATAGCATTTGTTAGATTTATTTCAATATTAATCAAGCTTAATAAAAGGATACATTCTTTCCATGTATCATTTTATTAACATTCTAGATAATATAATGAGAAAACGTGATTTAAATATAAGATGTCATAAATGTATTATTATTCGATACATATGTTGTTTATCGTTTTAAATTATCATAATATACAAGCCAGAATTTATGCGAGTTTGGGACAGATTTGTTAGAATACGTAAGGAAGCAGAAATTGCACATGAACAGTATTGTGTTTCTCAGTCTATGCCAAAAATGACACATGGGCTGGAATCTGGAATTATTATATAATAATGTGATCTTCTAACAGTTAAAATATGCATTTCAGCATATTGTCCCGGTGGTTGTCTGAACGGCGGAAGATGTGGAAAGACTGCAAAGTGTTCCTGTCCGTCCGGCTACAGCGGACTGCGTTGTGAGATAAAGTAAGCATTTAACTAGATGTCTTAGAGACGCTTCTTTTTATTTATTTATTTATATATTATTTTACTGATATTTAATTATCACGTCATAAATAAATAAATGTCATGAAAGATAGTTCTTTAATCTTTCAATAATACTTTGCTGGTGCTTAAATTACGCAGAATTTGACTAAATGTATGATTAGCTAGTTCTACTCCATTGCTATTTAATAGCCTATTCTTAAATGCAGTATATAATATTTCCCTAATTTTTAAAGACAAGCGATTTTCTCATAATATAACTAGTTAAAAGAGAAAACATAAAGTCTTATGCCACTGGAAACCAGACTACAATTAGCAGAAAATGTTTTACATAGTAAATATGGGTAACAAAGATATAAGCAATGGCATCGGGCGTTTCAGATTTCAAGATTTTAATCCTTTGAGCTGGTTCATAAAAGTAAGCCTAGTGGATCTCCGTTCAAATTTACACATAATAGAACCAAAGTGACACTTTGAAAGAGCCAAAATACTTTATTTCTTTTCCTATAAGATTCAGCCTTTTTGTAGATATAAAAACAACGCTGTAGCATAAGATCAAATAAATTTTTACACTGTAGATACTTTTTGCAGGAAATCACTTTTAGTCAGCATCTATAAATAGACCATAGGATACAGTCTTTAAAACTGTAACAGCTTGTAATCAATAGCTACTTGCTCATAGAAAATGTATAGATAATAAAAGTTGAGACACGAACTGATTAGTTTAGTAGCTAAAGTATTTGACATGTCTGGGTCCTGACATATCTAATTAAAAATACGTATGTATTTCCTTTGAATAATTGATAGGATTAATTGGTACTGGTCAGTGCTCATGGCAATAAAAAGTTTGGTTAGGTTACTTAAATATGGCAAAATACTCAAGGACTGGCTGCCAAAGAGGAGGGCACTGAATCGTATTCATTTTATATACGAGGGAAAACCGACTATGTAGTCAGTCCGTTCGTCTGAGCCAGTATTTAATGGTCTTCACTTGGCCATTGGTGGGGCAAAGGCACTAATGTAATATGCCATTCAGTAATATGCCACGACGGAAAATAAACTACTTCCAGTTCTCATCGATAGATAGAGTGACCTGTGCTAAACTAGTGACTTCCTGCAAATCGTTTTTTTTTTTTTTTTTTTTTTTTTTTTTTTTGGTCTCAAAAATTAACAGTGCGAATGTCGTTGGTATGAAAGTGACAACACGAAACTACGGAATTTCGCCACAAATTTAAATTTTTCATAGCAAAGTCGCCCGAAATGCTTCAGCATGCAGATATCAGCAGGTCGCCTGAACGCCAGATTCCATTTCCTATCTGGTGCTTTCACCCATCATATTAGTGCATGCTCATTGGTTTCGGGAGTTTTTAAATGACGTGCCAATTATTCTCTTGACTAAAAGTAGCTCTGTTATTTGAATGCACTTTCACTCTCCTTTGTTGAGAGACAATGTTTAGTTATTGATTCCCGAAGTTCTAAGGGGAAATTTCACATATTGGGTGAAACTGTACCAAGATCCAAGAGAATAGTAATCGCTTCACTTAAATAGGTTATTGTTAACGCTGTAGCATTCTACTTGGCATGGGAGAGGGAAATCCATTGCAAAAAAATCGTATATATGGCCGTTTTAGATGCTTGAGAAAAGTAGATTTGGACCTGTGCCGACGCAAAAGAGTTAAAGAACACTCCAAGGTGGGCGGGTCAGAGGTTCTTCGACCATCTTTTTGTTCCACCAAATAACTCAAAAGGACTTCCGAGTAGCCGTATATTTGGACTGCTCCCATGCCACGCCGACACTATACAAACATCCATGTCTTCTCAAGGATTCGAGCCCAATACCTTCGGTATTGTAGCCAGCGTCACGAACCTGTCTCTTGTCTAGGCGACTGATAATTGTTTAAAAGGCATATGCAGTCACATTATGGACACGGTTCAAGGAAATTTCGAGCCAGTGCTAGTGGAAATTCGAGAATATGTTTACTGTTCTCGACACAGGCGTACTGAGCTCCTCAATAACCAGACTTTTCACATTTGTAAGTAAAATGGAGAACAGTAGCGTGACTTTGAATTATCAAACACTACGAATTTCTTTGTCTTGGATTTTAATCAGATATTAATCATTAATGTCTCAATGAGATTTCTTCCTTCTGAATCTGTATCACAAAGCAGTCATCAGGAAAGGCGTAAACAATGAATGCTAGGTTATAAGCTAGTGGGAAAGCACGCAAGTGGGCAAGAATAGCTAAGGGAACTTATGCCTTTGTGAAGGACTTTATAAGAGAAACTGGTTACTATTCACGTTTTATATTCACGCAGCATAGGAAAAATCACAAAAAAAGCAACATGGAACCAGCCCATTCGCCTAGGATGGAATCTGTGTCGAACTTCCAGTATTCAGTGGTCTTTGCCTTTTGAATGTTCATCAACAAATTCAGCTTGCATTCCATTTACAAACTGCAGTGAATGCAAATTAACACAGCTCATATTACAAATTTATGACATAAATATCGCGCGTATCTGAGAAGAAAGAATTGATTAATCTCACAACCGTCGTTGACTTAACCACTTAGCAACTGGTGGGACAATCAATGTCTGAATTTTCTGTTTTTTAGACAACAAAATTAAGAAAACAAATTCATCCTAAAATTAGAAGGTCCTCTAGCATTGGTACAATTAAATTATTCTCCTATTTTAAAAAAGTCTATGAAATGAATAATTAGTTGCTCATGTAATGCAGGACAATTAATTATTCTCTTTAGGAAACTGAACCATTTAGAAGTAATGTCGCTAAACTGGCCATACAGAATTGACGAATGTCCCTGTTTTTGAAAACATTTTCTGTCTGGAAATAATGTTATCGTAGTATCAGTTTGCCCCATTTTTCCATTCTCAGAACAAAATTTGCAAGGTGTAGTAAGAATCTCCCCATCTGCTAATGTTTACAATTTTTCTACTACTTGTCTTCATCCACCTCTACTGTTGCTGATTTTATTATCATTTGTCCCCCCTGGCGGAAAATGTTTTAGATCAATCCTCTAGTCAAAAATTTAGATTGACTCTTAACCGTGAAGTAGACGCCCTGATTGGTATAGGGATTATCGATGCTAGCTGGCGCGTCGTTGGTTCCGGGTTCGAATACCGGAGAAGACATAGATGTTTGTAAATGTATAATATCTGGCTTGCATGGTACACTTAGAATTCTTTTGAGTCGGACGTCCTGTCAAGTAGTTTGGTGATAAGGGAAGAAGACACTCGGTTCGGACTTCCGCAGTTCTGTTCATCAAAACTGGGAAAGAATACACTTTTGTGTGGTGGAAATGCACCAGTACGACCAAAAGTGAAATTCTGGCATCTCACCCACTTCTTCACTGGATCTGTCATCACGATGTAAAGTTGTGAGTCAAATAATTGCAGTTGACGTGCATGTTACGTTTCCTTTCGTATTTGTTCGTGGCGCTCCTTGCAGATGTGCGCGTTGATTTCAAAGATATTCTTTTAAGATTAGCTGTGATCATATCCGATAAAAAAGAAATGTGTCTAATAGATTACCCTATGTGGTGGACCTCGGGAAAAGTTCTCGATGATGACATAGTTAAATGACCGATAAATAGTGGCCATTCCCTATTAATGTATTAAATTTCAAGTGTCCGACCATTTAAAAAAACAACAACTGTTCCGACTGTATAGCACTGTAATGACAAAGATGCGTCAATTTTTCCTAGGTAGAGTCTTGCAATTCGTGCTTTTATTGCATTAGTAAGTTAAGGTTAAATAATCTAACAACAAAAGAGAAGTAAGTAGCAAAAGGGAGAAATTGGTTTTTTGCTGCTGGAGAGCAAATATTACATTCTGAGGGCTTGTGAAACTAAAAGTATTGATTTAGATTCATTGAAGAGTCCATACCACGTTTTATGGCGGTCTCGACTTTAGTTCGCTTTCTAATGTCGCTCCTGTTGCTGTCTTTTAGCACAGAAGGGAAAAACTGGGCTATATAAACTAGTATCTTTGAAGGTGACCGCTCAGCTGGTTACAATGGTTAGTGACATTGATTGCTGTACTGGGGGGCTCGGGTTTGATCCCAGAGGTGGTATGGTTGTTTGTAAGGGTATCTAATGTCTGTGAGGAGAGGACCATTCAAAGTGCACAGCGTGCTAGAAGTCACTCAAAAGGTTAGGAAAGGGGATGGCAGACCCTCGGACAGCCTTTTGGGCATTCTTCCTTAAAACTGGGGCGGAACTGCACAGTTAGAGGGATTGGACTATACCTGTACGACCAATGGTATCCCGCTCACGTCTACTTGTACCTGCCCCTGAAGGTGATAAGTAACGTGGGGTTCGAACGTGTGTCTGTTTCGTAGACCGTTTGTTCGTATTGTTAATCGTATTGTTCGTATTGTGAAGTATTGGAAACCATTGCATAGGTTTATTATTTTAATGGCGGTACGATGCCTGATGTCTACGTAGCAAGCCCAAATTCGGCCTTCAAAGGTCATTTACCACCTTCAGAGACTTCGGAGCACATAGCGCATTTTCCGTCTGTGCTAATCAATAGCAACGCGAACAAAAGTAGAAACCGAGCTATTAAGCCAGGACCTCAGCAATGTGTGTATTAGAATATACTTTTCTTCATATGTAATAAACTTAATTGTCTTTATTGTTACGAAAGAGGGAGACATATTTAAAATGATACTTTGTCTAATATGCACAATTTTGATGTATTCATTATGTTTATATGCTGTAAATTTTAGGATGTTGAAGAAAATTATGAAGCATCCTATTTAACAGAATATATTAAATGTACACATTTGCCACAAAAACGTGTTAATATATTTCGTAACACTCAGTAAAACGAATGTGCTTTATTGTCAGGAAGCCATGTAAATTCGTTGAAGTGAAAGAGCCATACAAGAGAGGATATAAACAAAAAGTAACAACTCAAGTCAAAGTGCCCTGTGGAGCATGGGACTGGAAACTATGTACCAAAACAAAGTAAGTGGCCCATTTTATAATTTGTTAACAATATTTTCAAATTCCTTTCCTCGAGTTTCCTAGTTCACTTTGCTTTTATATCGCAATTCGTCAAAATTGCATTAATTAATTTTATTAACTGTTTCCAAAAAATCTAATTAATTTATTAATTAAATTTCAATTTAAAGTTCTCGAACGACCGCAAATGGGAATTTTTAGTCTATTTTGAATCTAACCAGCTATGATGCTACAGCATTAAAAACATCAGGTTTGTTGTTATAAAATTCAAACTTGTTTACTATCACTATTCCTCGATTAACGGGATTATTGGTATTTCTGGCTTAATGAAGCTAAATTAATATCATTGTGTTATATCGCATGTATAAGTATATAGTGCAGTGGTCTTGTAAAAATATATGATGGTTTGCGCGGCAACCTGCCAGTGTTCATGCAGGAATTTTTTAAAACTAGGACGTTTCAAGTGAGGCTTGGTTCTGGGTCATCCGATGTTTTCTGTCAAGAAGAAATCGTACCTAAAGAAAGTGTTCTAATGGTAACTCTGTTCAACCTAAAAGTAAATTATGTTTTAAAAGTCTCCACCCTTCTATCTCAGGTATATTATATAAGATGATTTCCAGATGAATTGTCACGGTGCGAGTGTGAGATAGGTGGATAGATAGTTGTAGATTGCAATTAACAGGTTCGTAAGAAAAAAACTGACATGCCGTAGTTATAAATGCTCCAATTAATTATTTGGTAATTTTGCTGAACTTTGTTGAAAATATTAATCCTAAAACTTTGTAAACGCACTAAGTATACTTTGTAAACGCAAATAACATAATCGCAGCAAAATGCTTGAGAATACGTTACGGTATAATATCTTTTCCTAGCAGTTAAAAATGTAAGCGATCGCAGTGCGTCACAGAATCCACAGACAAAATGGTCACGCTTCCAGAGAAGAAAATTTGTTTTGTTTCGTTAGTTAGGTGCTTCAAGAATTGAAGTTTCCGTCAAATGAATTTTAACTGCTTTTATAGAATTCTCCAAATTCGTAAGGTGTGTAAAATGTGAAGTTCGAGACTCACCTTCGTTGTGAATTTTCTTGGTGTTTTTTTTTTTTTTTTTTTTGTGAAGGGAAAAATGTGAAGTTCGAGACTCACCTTCGTTGTGAATTTTCTTGGTGTTTTTTTTTTTTTTTCTTTTGTGAAGCGTAGAGGAAAAGCTCTAATTGTTCTTTAAGTACAGAAGGTGACACGGAAGTTTCTGGTTTCGCAAACAACCATATTTCAATATAAAAATTAAACAAAACAACCATATTAGCTTGGCGAAGAAATCTCTGAGTAAATCACTATTGATTTTGCCTCTATCGAGGCCAGCTAAATGCAAATCCCTCTTCTTCAGACGCAAAACAAAATCTACCAACACCTTAGTTGTCATTTAGTTTTGTCCTTCGCTCTGTTACAAAATTGTAGAGATTTTTCAGAAGTTCAACTTAGAGATTACTTTCGGAAGCAAACTTTTTTCAGTTTCTGAAAAAGAGGGACCTAAGTCTTACCTCCCTCAAAATTGATAGCGATTTATTTAAAATCTACTTCAAATTAGGGTTGCTATTTTGCCTAATTATTATATTGAAAGTTTTTAATTATCGTGTTTTCCTTCCGATCAGAGACAGAATTCAGATTTCTTGAATTAATCAATAGACTGTGCAATTTTTAAAAAATAAAGCTAAAACTCACTTATTAATAATACTGCGTAGCTCAAATTGTATATTTTTATAGTGTGCTTTTAAAAGGGTCAATAATTTTGAACAATCCGGTACACTTAAAGAAAATGTACAAAAAACGTGGTATTGAAAATGTATGGAAGTGTCGTTTCTCTTTCTAAATGTAGTCAGCTTAATTTTTTAAAAAAGTGACGTAAAGTTTAAAATTTTGTTAGTTTTTGAACTATAATTTTGATCATATTGAAACAAAGGTATACAATATTGAAACAAGATTTGCACTCGAAAGAATCTGAAGATTGAATCGGAGACTTCAAATTAAAATGTGAGCAATTTTTAATTCCATAACTTAACTTGATTTGAGCTGAAAATAAAATATACCGCATATATGTATATCTTTGGAGTTCCTGACTTGGATCACCTTGGTAAAGTTGATTTCAACAAGAGACTGAGGCATCTACAGAATTTACGAGAGCTCTTGAAAAAGAGATTTAGAAATGAATATATCGGCTTGCTAGTGCAACGTTTATCTACAGTGCCGATTTCTCAACAGATAAAAATCGGGGCATACTTCTCATAGAGTGTGATGACAAACGCAAGGTGCTTTGGTCTCTAGCTACAATGTATTCAGGAAAAGACGATAACATTCGAATAGTTCGTGTCACAACCATGTCTGGAGAATTAGTTCGTCCAATCTAGAGAATATTCCACCTCGAAATACCTTCATCTTTGGATTCCGATGAGGTAAATCAAACTGAGACGCAGGTTGAAAACAATCTAATTTCAAAATTACCAAAGAATAACTCATCTTCTGATTTACCAAACGACATTTAAATTGTCGTGACTAGAAGTGGACGACAAATTAAAATTCCATCTTGATTTCTCACGTGAACACTATTTGAGCTATTTAAGCGTAGAAATTTAAGAACTTAATTTTCCTTTTGTTTACTATTTAGCCTTGATATTTGTGTGAACAGTATTTTTTATATTTTGTTTTGATTGATTAAATACATGTCATCAATCAAAAGTTGGGAGTATTGTTCGAAACAAGCCTCAGTTTTTATCTTTCATAGTTTGTCATTGAAAGAGTGGCAACATCTGATCTTTATTACAGTTTGTTGATGTTCTATGGATTTTGAAAATAAACATGACGCTTTGGAATATTAGATGTAAAGTTATTTAAGTTTGTTAGGATGAAGGAGAATGGTTAGTTTTTGCAAATCTCGAACAGTAAGTAGCTACTCGTAATATTATAGCGCGTGAAAAAAATTCCTTTTTGCACTGAACGTTATCTGAACTAACATGAAAATTCAAAAATTAACATGTGCAGCAAATATTACATAATTCTTGTTTGTTATGCACGAAAAAGATCGTAAAAATTAATATTTTCTTAAATTTCTTGTGTGTTTTAGGGTTCATTATGAAATGGTGTACAAGACATTTTTCAGGACATCGTATGAATGTGAAGGTTTGAAGAAGAAATATCCGGACTATCAAAAATTAAAGCACGGATGAGCTAAAAAACCGAATTGTGATCATTGTAAAGCATTCACTTGTCAAAATTAGCTGTTCATCGCACATTATCCCATGTCTGTTTGCCATTCGAATAAATATGTGTTTATCTCCTGTTTTGCTTTTCCCTTTCCAAATCATCCTGTTCACATTTGTTTCTTCGTAAAAATAACAGTAAACAAATATCAATATATTTTTAAGACCGGTAATTAAGCCTGTCTGACTAATCTGATATGTGCAGAGCATTATTGAAACTAATTAAAAAAAGATTATTAAACCCTTAAGCCATCGTTGTTAACATTATGAGACCATCCATTGGAGCCACCAACAATATCTTTATGAACAAAATTGTACAACTCAACATATAAAACATAAAATAATAATGGTACATATTACTAAATACACAATAATACAACTTGTAATTACATCAACTCATAGTACTTACAATAGTAAAACAGATAGTAGTACTTATGTGAACACAATTCAATTAATAGCCGTACAACATAAATACAAAATCCTCTTAATATAAAAATTATTCTCTACAGAAGAAGATATATATATCAGTTTCATTTTAAGCATGTCATTAGATTAATTAAGCCATTTGAAATTGACTTTTTTAATTATGACAATAGATTGATCTTAATTGTGTAACATAAATAATACTTCCATCCTTTGATGTTTCTTTTACAATCCTAAGTAAGTGCAAATTTCATTTTTTTTCAGTTCATTCAATTCATTTCTTTCATTTCGTTGTCCCTTCATTTTCAATTACATTTAAGTCTCTATTTCATCTAATATCTCATCCTTCTTGAATTCTGCATCAATAGCATACACAATTCAGACTTTTTCTTTACTGGTGATACCGTGTGAATCTCACCCTTAAGCAAAGTATTAACTTTAATTTCGTCTTCTAAAATTGTGACAACATCTGTTTTTCAAGAATTCAGCTACAGTATCTCCAATATGGATCTTTCGAGCATTTCTAATTCCTATTTTTTATCTTGTAGCAGCTATTGTTTCAACAACTGTTTTAATTTCTTGCAGAGAAGGATATTGGGATACAACAAAATTTCATGCCCCTCTTGTTTTTTTTTTTTTTTTAATTTTATTTCGTCTTTGTAAGACATTCTTCTCAATCTTTGAATCTTTCACATAACCTACAAAGAATTGTTTTGATATTTATTGCGGTGGCCTAACAACACATTCCTAAAATTTTCCATTCAGCGTAGAAATTTCTAACTCTTGAGAAATAAGTGTGTTACAGTTCTTGTGCATTAAAATCTTTCTCAAGGATACAAGGACCCTAGTTTCTCTTCTACAGAAATCTCTATCTCACTGATCAAAGAACAAAGACCTTCTGAAAGATAAGTTTCTGTTTGAATTTCTTGGTTCATAGTGAATCTGATTCAACTGCGAAATTAGGGTTTTCCTGGATTGAAGTTGAATTTGGTCTTAGCCCTCTTAGTAGAAGTTGGTCTCACTCCTCTTAGAAGGAGAAATCATCAGAACACGTAAAGTTCCCAAGCTTTGGAAGTTTTCAGCGTTTAGCAATATAGAACATTCAGTTTGATTTTAAAACCAGTAAGGCTTTCATCCAATTCAATTTATCAACTTTCTCTTTGTGGGAATATATTTAATAAGTATTTGATTGACAGAAATTTCAATAGAAGGTAACCTTAATGGGAAATTTTGGAATTTAAGATACGATAAGAATATGCTATTAACAATAGATTAAGTGTTTATCATTTACAGATAACATAAATGTTTGCACGATAAAGAAAGTGGACTGTAAAAAGCTGGTTCTTTTTAGAGTATTCTTTTATTTTATTTGGAGCCCATAGTATTAAAAGTTAGTCGTGAAACGAGTATGTGAAACACACAGCAAAATGTATATGTAATCTCTGCTACCTTTTTAACACTATATATACTTTGTGACTGCAGACGATGCTGGCGCGCCCATGCGTCAACAAAACATAGATTTAATTACTTTTTTTATTTCCATTCACTTTAATAAAATAGGATGAACGGCATATGTAAATTTGTAATTTAATTTAAATAATATATATCTTCAATATTATAAAAAAATAAAATAAAAATACGTTTAAAATTATATTCTAGCTCCAATTAGTAATTTTAAGTTGTTTTTCTTTGTTTTTTTTTCAGAATTTCTGCTATATATTTCTCAGAACTATATAATCGACTTCTTTTTCATTAAATATTTTGATTTTTGATTTGAATTTTGTTTAAAGCTTCTTAAAATATTTTTTATGAATTTTTTATTTTATGTCCGTTATTGTTAGCAGCACTATAAGCTAAAATATCAAAACCTTTCTCAAGAAACATCAGAATTTTATAAATTGCATTAGAAATTCTGTAAAATCTTTACTTAAAAATTAATTTTTTTATTTATGCACTGGTGTAAAAATGAAAATCTTGCTACGATTAAATTGACCTTTAAAATCTAATACTCTAAACAAAACACAAAATTTCACAGAAATTGCACCGGTAAAAGGCGAAGGGGGCAATACTCATTTTCAAATGGGATGCAAACAAAAAGAAAAAAATCAAGTATATTCGAATGAAAATCAGTTTCAAATAAATATGTTATTGGAAAACTTGATCGTACGATCAACAAAAATTCAAATTCGTTCACAAGTATAAAAATATTTTGTAAAGATTTATTTTTTGAAACTAGATTTGAACATTTCATCACTTTATCTTAAATTTTAGACTCGTAAACTTGTTTTGCTTAGTTTTTATCAATAGTATTCGGTGCATTATTTTTTCAAGAGTTAACTAAAATATGTCTATTAAATTGGAGTATTCTAGCCTTGATTACATTTTAAACTCTTCCTATTAAATAAAAGAGAGAGAGAGAATGAAAAAGGGAAAAAGAAACAAAAAATAAATTAAAAATGAAAGGGCACTTCGCCATAGAAATCTCAAATGCCTTACCCTTCAGATTCTCTCATTTTATATCTGAAATTAACAAAAATATTGCCACAGAACTTCATTCATTTGGTTGAAAGTTTTAATTCTGTTTCCAAAACGAGCAATAAATAGTAGCTTGTTGTTAGTTTTTTTGCCGACAATTTTACATTTATGCCTTCTCCGGGATTCAAACCCGAGTCCTTTGGTATCGCAGTCGGGCTTCCCTAACCACTATACTGTCTAGACGGCCATTTTATTGTTAGTAAAAAACACTTTATGGAGAAACTGAAGACGTATATCTTTTCTTGTCCCACTCTATTGGTTAAGTTGACAGTTTGGTTTTGTTTTCCAATTAACTCACTCTGGTTATTGGAATACATCCTGCCAGTCAGTCAAACGAAATAATTCAAGTAATCAAATCACTGTTTATCGATTACTGAAATCACTAGATAGTTTCAGTAGTAATGGATCATTTGCTTAATAAAAAATAGGCGTAAAGTTACTCATTTTCAAGCTTTGATTTAAAAAATCAAATCAAGAGACAGGTGAAAGCAAATGAAGATTTTTGAATTTTAAGAGTCACACAGTGCGGAGCAGGAATTTTCTGCTGTATATAGATAATGATGGAAATGTTCTACGGCGTTGACTATGGCGAGCAACTCTTTCCTGGTGACACAGTAATTCCTCTCCGGTTTAGATTGTGGTTTAGGCTTTTAATGGCTTGTTCCAGTAAGCAGCTATAGTTCTTAGCCCTCTACTTCTTGGAAGAAAATAGCGCCGACACTTTCATTACTCGCGTTCTGTGTCGAGAATAAATGGTCTGTCATCTGAGGATACGTCAGGATTGGTGCAGATGTTAAACTTCCTTCAGGTTCTTAAATGCATCCTCACATTCTTTTGTCCTCACGAACATTTGTTTGCTCTCTATCAGCTTGTGAAGGGGTCTTGCGATGGAAGAAAAATTCTTCACGAATCTCCTATAGTAGGTGCAAAGTCCTAGAAAGCATCTCAGCTGGTGGACATTTTCTGGACGTTAACTGCTGACACTTTTTCAGGATCAGTGCGCACACCTACAGCAGAGATAACATGTCCGAGGTAAGTCACTTCCGGTCTGACTAATTTGCATTCAGCGGGACTCAACTTCATATTGGCTTCTTTCAGTTTCTTAAGTACCTTTTTTAAGATTTTCCAGATGCTTCAGATGTTGAGTCAAACTGGTTTGACCCACGTTAGAAGACGAGCGGGAGAAAACATGTTAAAGATCTTTAATGACTCGCTCGGCAGTATTTCTTTCTTCATCGTTCAATTGCGCATTCTGCAAAAACTCCGATGTAATGCTGTCTGAAGACACGGTTTCTGGGATGTTACTTTTCTATCAACGCTGGTTACTGGAGTACATTCGGCAACCACTTCACCTTTCTTAATAACACTCGCCTTGTCTGTTACATTGGCAAATCTCCGGGATAACGGCCCTCGATAGGTCGACGAGTGTTGAGGCTATTAATACTCCTTCAGGGCTGGAAATTTCTATTTTCGACTATGGATCCAAGAAGTAAAATTTCTGTTCTTGCCGGTATAATTATTTCGTCTTGAGCTATGATTTTGCGGATAGATTTCACTCCTTCATCATTAATCCCGAATTAGGTTATGTCCGCTGAAGCAGAATGCAGTTCGTTATTTGTAAAGTCCAAGACAAAATTGTATTTCCTTAGAAAGTCCAATCCGAGTATGCAAGAGTCTGTCATTTCTGCTACATATGCCGTGTGATGGTAGGCAGCACTTCCAAACGTGATGTTAACGTTTAATTTCCCCTCTATATCGATCTTCTCGTCGGACACGATCTGGAGGGTAACGCAGGGCGGCGTCCAGATAAGTTTACCTTCGAGGTGTTGAGCCAAATCTTTTCGCATGATGGTAACATTGGCTCCCGTGTCGAGCGTCATATTACAAGGAGCTCCATTGATGTGTCCCATGATGAAAAGTCCGTTATTGCCACCACTCACTGCAGAAATCTGAAGCGCTTTAAACTGGGGCTTTTCATTATCTGGCAACATCCGCCCCGCGAGATGGCCACGAATTAGTTTCCCTCCTTCTTGATAGGTGCGGTCTTATCATCCGTGCCCTGGGGTGTTCTGCAGTTTCTTCGAATGTGCCTTGCAGCACCGCAGTTCCAGCACTTTACGGTTGGTTTCTTGTCACCAATATTCCTTGTCAAGGCATTCACTTTTCTGGTTAAATCGTCTAGGCGAGCAGTCATTTGATCCACTGGTTCTTGTATGTGAGTAGCTCTGATTGAGTGGCGATCTCTACGGGTAGCTTACTGTGCTGCCTCGAATTTCATGGCGTACACCAGAGCACTTTTTAAGTTCTTCACATCAGCCATTCGCAGTGCTTTATGTATTGCAGAATCCCGGATGCCGTCGATGAAGTATTGCAGGGACAATATTTCCCTTGTTTCTTTTGGGCACTCCGTCAAGGCGAGATGAGATAGCCTTTCAACATCCGTGGCGAGCTCTTGGAGTGTTCCGGTAGGCTTCTGTTGACGAGATTTTAATTGAAACCTAGTGTAGTCTTTCAAACATTTCTCCCCGAAGCGCAGCTCCAATACGCCGGATAGAGCTTCGAAGTCTAGTCTCTGGTTTTCGGGAAGAGTCTTCAGGATATCCGCTGCATCTGCTCAGTGAAGCGGCAAGATGACAGGTCTTAGCTTGGGAATCCCATCCATTCGCATCCTCATTCACGCGTAGATAGCTTCAATGAGGGACGAGCAGGCATTGGGAAGAATTTAAAACCATAACTATTGCTCCCTGCCATCGCTACGAATTTCTTTAAATTATCAACTTCTTTGGCAACTGCAGAAATCTTGTCATCAATTTGTTGTTCGATTTGGAGTTGGACGGCAGAGACTCTTCCTTTTATTTGTTCTTTTACAGAAGAAACTCTTTATTCAATGTGTTCAACCTTATTTTCAACAGCGTCAGTTCTGCCTCCCACGGCATCAAATTTGCTGTTTGTTATACAGGTAATATTTCTTTTCATTTCCACTTGACCTGCTTCAGTCTTTTCTTGACCAGCTTCCATCTTTTCTTGACCAGCTTTCATGTCATCTTTCACAGATGCTTGACCAGCTTTCATCTCTTCTTTAACGTATTCTTGGCCAGCTTTCATCTCTTCTTCAAATGCAGCAAAGGCTGCCATAAATTGCCTTAATTGTTCTTCCATTGCTTTAGTTAATGGCATTCAAAATTCCAATTCTTGACATCAAAAATTTTTGCGTGCGTACGGATTCGTTATGAATTGAATGTACAAGTTGTTAAAAAGTAAATAAAAATTTATTCTTTCCACAAGAAATAAGTCAAAATGCTGAAGTATGTCTTCGAGATATTAGCACAATATCACAATATAACAAACGTTAAACAGAATTCACTTCAAAACAGGTAAAGTTATTACAATCTCATAAGGAATTCGCTACAATCAATCATAGCATTAAGTAAACAAACAGCAGTTCGCTTTAAACAGCTACAACTACAACTGAGATGAGGTGTTTCAATTCGGCTTTTATAAGCTTTTTAATTATCACTAGAACAATCTCGATTTTTCTGGATGGCAACAGTAATTACAAGCTATTTATTTATTAAATATTAAATGTACGCGCTCTTTTATTTTTATTTTTCCGACGTTTATTTTTCCTCTTCAAAAATCGTCTACGTTGCACGGGAAAATAAAGCAATTTTAATTACAATTCTAAATAAATAGCCAAATAAATATGAAATCCGTAACAACGTATGTTTTTCCTTTTTATTATTAATCTTTTAAGCGGCTAGTCATAAGTGTTTGAATATTGACACTAGTAAGCGCCCGTCCTCGTGCGACGCTGGGCGCTTACTACTAGTTATGCACTCACTTTCTAAAGTTAAGCACGAAGATGTGAAATGCAAATAAATCAACAAATGCTGCTTTGATTGACACAAAATTCGGCAGGAAAGTAGCATATATATATCGAGTATGTGATCCCCCCTCATCTGTATACAAAGTTTACAAGTTGTGACCATACTTTCAGTTAAGTTGTCAACCACCGCAGAATTAAGCAATCGCCATTCTTCTTGAAGAGCAGTTTGCAGCTCAATAAGAGTGGCTGGAGGTGGGAAACGTGAAGATACAGCACGGCCGAGAGCATCCCAAAGATTTTCAATGGCATTAAGGTCGGGCGAATATGCTGGTCAAGCAATACGCGCAATCCCTTCACTCTCCAGGTAGTCATCGACGATGTCAGCTCTATGGGGACGTGCGTTATCGTCCATTAAAACAAAAGTAGGGCCAACTGCTGCAGCATACAATATCACAATGGGTTCTAGGACTTCACCTCGATAGTGGACAGCCATCAAAGAACCCCGTTTAAAGATGTGCAGGTCGGTGCGAATGAAATCCCTGCCCACACCATAATGCTTCCGCCTGGGAATGCGTGATGTTCGGTGATGTTTTGGGACTGATTGCGTGTTTGTTGTTCACGCCATATTCTTATACGCTTGTCATCGGGCTCCAGAGCAAATCTTGATTCATCAGTAAACTTGACATTGCCCCAGTCAGACACATTCCGATTGACATGTTCCCGGCACCACCGTCATCGTGCCTCTTGATTGGACGGATAGAGGAACACAAACTCGAGGTACCCGGGCGCACAGTTCACTCACATGTAATCTTCGGCGTACAGTAGCTGCAGATATCGCCTTACCAATGGACTCTGTAACCATAGATGTCACATGTGTGGAGGTCGCACTGCTCTACAATAGCAATATACCGCGGGGGTTGTAACCCTTGGGCGACCGGCTACGGGCCTTCGGACAACTGTCTGCGTGATTTGGAATTGTTTCCATAAACGTGAAATTACAAAACGATGAACGCCGAAGAAAAAAGCAACAACTGTGATCGACTGTTCTGCTTCAATGCGCCCCACAGCACGCCAGCGCTCAGAATCTTCCATTCGTCTTCTGGAAGTAATAGAAACACGTATGTTTTGAAAACAAATTGTACGAAAGTTTTAAATTCGTTCTATAAGCACTTACAATCAACTTCTGTAACCCTTCATAAAGTTGGCTTCTTATAAGACTGCCTTTTTTGCATATTTTTGACATGAAAGCGCGATTGGCTGTTACCTAACATATTTGCATACTTCCATCTACCTCTGCAGCGAATTGCATCCTCTTCAGTTCTGATTGGCTTCCGAAAAATAGCATTTTCCTCTCCGTGCTTAACTTTTGGAAGTGAGTGTATATATTGAATTTTGCTGCCATAAATATTTTGACTTGGCCCAAATTTTCATATTTCTCCCACCTGGGCCATGTGCCTTCTCTGGGGATGTCACATCATGTACTCTAAAACTTATTTTTGAGAGTTGCATGTGGTTTCGTGCAGATGTTCGTATTTTAGTTTGATAGCCACCATTCTAAACAAAATTTTAATATAAAGAAAACATCTGAATATCCATAAATGTACCTTCTAAGCATTGTTTGCAGTATCATCATTTATTTGAAAAATAAATTTATTCAACCCGTCATATGAATGGAGAGTAGAATGATGTCTGGGGTAAATTTCCAATTTGGAGCGGAATTCTGTCTCCTAGCAGACTCTAACCTGAAGCAATTATTAACCAAATATATGCTCATCGAAGTCTATCATTTCGTTTTCACATAGTCCCTAATGATATTAAATTAGTAATTCCTGTCAGAATGACATTATTAAGGAACTCAATTGTAATATGAGCGATTTCTCCCACTGCACACAACCTTATTTTCATTTCTGTGATTAAGTATTTCCATAACTACTGTAACAGTAATCGATTGGCAGCTGGTATTTCTGAAAATTCCAAAGGAGCAAATTTAACTTAACTAGGCAGTAGCAAGAGCAGGTATGGAAACACTGTTATTTTAAAGGTAAAGTAATCGTTCATTATAATCTCGATTTCTTACTGTATTTCAGTACATCACCCTTTTCATCCGTTTTTTATAATAATAACTATATTTTTATGCAGGTTACAAAGGTGTTCCCATTGTAAACTGTTAGACTGTAGTATTCACCAGTATGCATTTTTTAAATAATGTTTATTATTTTTCAAACGTAGATATTTCTTTTGACTTTTTAATGCAAGACGAATGAACATGCAATTTTTTAAGTATCCTAATATCATATAGCATTTATATTTCCTGTAAAATAGTACCGTAGATCAGTGGATATATTATGATTCCTTTCGAAGTCATCTAAAGTTCCTGTTTGTTTCCATATTTTAAATTCTTTCGTAGGTTAAGTAAAGCAAAAGATTAAAAGAATCTAATTTAATATTTCCAAGAAATAGTTTTTTTTATTTAGATGAATGAATGTGATTTGTCCATTGAAAACAATAAAGTGTGATTTGTTAAAAGTTAGGGAACATGCCCTCACATATTAATAATATGTCAACAATGAATATCATTAGTAGAAACTATTTACAATATGCTCTCTTTCTTTCCTACATTTCCGTATGTGCTTCATTGACCTTTTGGTATGCCTAGCATTGCTTTTCGTATAAAATTCCTTGTATTGAACTATTTTTTTGTTGTTGATTGTAAAATGATATATTTTAACTGCATAATCTTTGTTAGAATTAAACTGAAGAAATGACGAAATAAAATTATTTCTCTTTGCTTACAACAAATATGAATTTGATCTATAGAAAAACGACAAGACAGTTAACAGAATCTTCCAGTTCTCTAAATGGAATGTGGCCACACTTAACCAGATAATTGGGATTATATTTTATTCAGTTTTCATATTTTAATGTGGGAACTGTTTTTTTTACAGACAGGCTATTGTTGTTACGAATACTATACGTTATAAATGCAAGGAATTCTTATATGAGACTTAGTTTTATGGAATACAACTAAACAAATGATTTTTTGCTGCTTTTCAAGGATGGCCTAGCTTGCTGTCCCCTGAGGCCATCTGTTAACACACCTGGAAAAAATAACGCCACTTCTACCTTCGTGCCTTTAAGGATTGCAATACTCCAAGCATCGAACTGAGGTCTACAATGCAAATATTGTCAAAGTCAAATATTGACTTCCGTTGCAAAAGCTCACTTGTGCAATCGCTCGCTGCTAATAATTTAGATCTCTTTTCTGGTGGAGTGCTCTTTGGTGAGCCAACACCTACAAGTATTTTTAATTTAGTACTGCAGCACGCTACTAGTCACATTGTTCAGCTGTGCTATCGTGTCTATTGTTATCAGTGTGATCGTACGAGTAACTCTTCACTCCTCTGCCGTAGACAAAATGAAGTTTTTTCCTGAGCCAACGACATGCCTTCTGCGACGTTCACCAAGAGCCAGAACACTTTTTATTGTTAAGCGTACTATGCGTAAAAAATTCCTATAAAACTGGTCTTTTGTTAAAATACTTTGATTCTTTTCTTCCTTTATTTCCAGTATACATTCTGTTATACAGGTTTGGGAAATGCTGTCCAACGTAAAGGATTATTTTCCAAATGTTTTGGTGTAAATTTTTTAATCATTTTTTTTACAAATATTGTTCCATTAGTTGATGAATTAAGTTGTACCGGAACTCTAATAATGGAGTAATACTTTATTTTCTTAAAATAACCTTTACATTAGAAAAAGTCAGATCTTAAAAATCGAAAAACAATGTTTGATGCATTCCACTGTTTTTCGAAAAGCTGAATGCTGCTGACAAATTTAATCTCCTTCATCAACTCCTCGCATATTTTTATTCTAGTCTAATACGCATTCTGGTTTAAGAATATTTTTCTTCTCTTTGAATGAGATCAAATATTTTATTTTCTAGGGCAACAATAACATTTTTTCGGAATTGAAAGGGAAATGGTTCAAGATGCCTTTTGATTGTTCACTATGATATCATAAATATTAGTTCGGTTTCCCTCAGAAAGTTAGCCCGATTTGGGAAAACAATGAATCAATTTGAATATACAAGTTGTATCCGTTGTTCGACGTTCTCTATAAACGACTACTTGCTGTGAATAAAGCATGTTTTCTTATATAAACACAACAATTCCAAATGCACATTTGTGTCCTATTCACACAGTTTATAAATTTTAATGTCATATCGTGATCGTCTCAATGGAATATATTGCCTAAAACAAGTCTCCCTCTCCATACTAAAAGGTTTCCCTCAGTTGGACTATTTCTCGAAGGTATATAAATGCTTTAAAATTTATTTACAAATAATTCCATAACTGTTTTTATTTTCCTTTTGGATTTAATATACAATGCAAATATCACAAAACTTGTGAAAAGTGATTCCTTGACATGGCATTACTGATAAAGGGTGCAGTGAATAATTTATTCTTAATGAAATACATTTTTATTGTAGGCACGATGCTCATAAGCAATACTAACACCAAAAATATGTTCATCTCATTCGTTGTGTTTTCTGTGAAAGGCTTTGAATGTGAAGCTACAATAATTTCAGTTAATTCATCATAAAAAAATAAACCAGAAAAGCCGAATTTCTTTTATAAACTCACAACATTTTCAATAAAGCCTAACTTTTGCTACAAAATGAGGCTTCGACAGTTCAAGAATAAATGACTTCCATTCACCAAATCTTTGAATTTTTCACAGCGCGCGTATTCATATTCATCTGTCGCTGAAATAGTAGACTATTCAGAATGGTCTAGCATTGAATTTGCATCGCTAATTTTACTTTAATCACTCTCTGTCTACTTCATTATTTCCTGAATCTCACTTTCAGTTAAATATTTTTTTCGTCATAGGTACCACTAAAAAACTGAACAATAATATTAATAAGGAATTTGGAGCAAATTCGCTAAATTTCGGAATATTTCTATGAATGGCCAAAGATGGTGAACTATGACCCTCCAAATGCTTATATTTCTTAGGAAGCAAACTTCAAAATACTGCCTTTTGGTGTCAAAACATGACCTTCAAAGTACTTTTCTTTTTTGCACTGCTATTAGTTCTCTACAGATTCTCTACAGATTTTTTAAATTTTCGTAAGTGTATGTGGGGCTTCCCGGTTCCCCCAAGAGATTCTTTCCAATACACTTGAACCAATTTAGCGCTTGGCCCTTCAAAGCGCTGGTGGCAAGAGTGACTTTCTGAAATTCGTAAACTGGATATAACATGAAATGGGCGTCTAGCTTTTTCAGGAAATTAATTACGGCTGACTTGCAGTCAAAACTTGCTGCTGGCTGCATGGCTGCCCGCATCTGTAAACTAAAATTTCGTGGGTTAAAAAAAAAATTCTTGTTACTTATTACTGCACAGCACTAAACATAATTCATTATTAATATAATAGTGTAAAGGATCAAAAAGTACTTTTTTCTTTTGCAGTTTCAAAGTATAGTTATTTCTATGTCAAGAACTAGTTAATAGAACGATTTTGGGATCTAAATCCTTTCAGTATTAAGTTTTGTTCTAAAATCTTCGATGAATTTAATTGAATAATTTTATAACTTGATGTAAATAAGTGCATGGTTCAGCCATGCCTTAATATCTGGCATGCATATTCAAAGGCAACTAAACACTACATTATTTCTGATTAGTACCGCAGAGACGGGAAAGTGGTTAATGACTGTTTGCCGTACCGAAGGGCCTAAGTTCGAATACCGGAGATGTCATGGATGCAAATTGCCTGTACCCTCATAGGCAATGTGTGAATTGTAAAGTAAATGTTCTATGTAAATTGTAATGTAAATATGTTCTCAATGTGTGAATTGTAATGTAAATATGTTAATA
Source organism: Stegodyphus mimosarum (assembly GCA_000611955.2). Lineage (NCBI taxonomy): Eukaryota > Metazoa > Arthropoda > Arachnida > Araneae > Eresidae > Stegodyphus > Stegodyphus mimosarum. Next base: position 860,685 of record KK113712.1, read on the forward strand.
TGCCTTTATCCGGAAATAGTTTTTTGGCACTAATTAACAATTATTCTTGTTTCAATAGCATTATAATTAATATTCTCTTGAATACTGGTGTATAAATATTAATCTCATTTTAGCATTACATGTATGGCAAACTAAAAACTCTTGTTATAAGTGAAATCACTTTACTCTTATTTAGTTGGACGGCACCAAATGTTAACTGTGCTTAATTTCATGTACAAATCCAGCATTAAGTATTATGTATTACGCATTTAAACAGCTGTTATATATAGCACCTATGATTATATAATTAATTATACACATAAATAAGGTGTATTAATGTTTGTACGTCATATACTGTATGTCACTGAAATGATCTTCTGAGTACTGGTATATAGTATAATACATACAGTATAACATAATTCATGTAACCTATATATATATATTTTTTTTCAGTTAATTATTATTATATGTATAATTATAATACTATGTACCTAGAAGTGCAACTGCATTAGGTATTTTAAATATTCTGTCTCCTTGTTTAGGCATCTACTCTAAAATATAAGTTACTGTAAAACGCAGATGTACAGGATTTACCGGTTTTGCACATCGGTATTTCTGTATATCTGTTTTCTATATTTTTGTATAACATAGGTTACCATCATTTCTCTTTGTTACGCACATAACTGAGTCTCAACTATTATTTCACTCATTCAATAATTCAAATATGTTGAGTATATCTCTCTCTCACTCAAAATGTATGTCATGCAATAACTATTGCAATTTATGTACTCATTATTATGCTTATATGTATCAATATACGTATATGTAATTACTTTCCATAGCATTTACAATAATCCAGATCCACAATGTATTGTATATAGCCATTAACGGTTACATTCTGTTACGTCAAGCTATGTTAAATCGCAAGACAAAATATTTTATACTCTTTTGAAGATAATAAATTTCATTGGTCATCGAGGTAACAGCCAGGCCGGGTTCCATACAGCAGGCGCTGGGTTTGAGCTTTTGTAGCCCCTACTTCTCCTCTCGGCTCTAGACTAAGGTGGACGTGGCGCTATACCAATTAACCACAATGGTAGAGGGATGGTGCCCACGTCCCCCGTCGCATGTCGCATGTAACCTCATAGGAGACAACGGTGGTCCATCTGTTACCCTCATAATAACGTGATCAACGCTTCCGTCCTTAATAGTAGCCATTGCCTCTAACGGCTAGTGCCGGCCATTGGAAATTAAAAAAAAATATATAATATTTTATTGTCTTGATTTAAGGATCTATGGCAAAGCACTCGAGGGCTGTCTAACAAAGGAAAGGAATATCTTTGCTAACCACTTTCTCTTTTTAAGAGAGATTGGCTCGTTTATACTCTATATATAGGGAAAAAACATGAAAAATTTCATATAGCCAGCTCGTTCCCAGGATCTGAATCTTGTCCAACTACTAGAGTTTAGCGGTTTAATTCTCTGCAGCCTGAAGGATTATTTATTTAAAGCATAGTACAACATGACCATCTGTTCATAGGATAAATGTCTTCGTAAAAGATTTTCTAAGCAAACCTGTAACGTAAATAATGTTTGAGTTCAAAGATATTAGCAAAATATCTAAATTAATGTTTACAAAATATAATATATAGCAATTAGAATTTATTCTTTAACAGACTTTCAACATGAAACTCGAAACACGTGCATATAATTTGCAAGGAAGTGCTCTGATCACTAAACACTATAAAACAAGAACAAAAATTTGAAAGTATTTCGAAGTTTACTTACAGCCTACATATGCAAGACAAAAATAAATGTAAGCATAATAATTAAATTTCTATATGCGAAATATCCATAGATTACGATTTTGATTCTTATAATTTAATTTGCGTGTGATGCAAGGTTACTTTATTTTAATATTTTCAGATATCAGCCTCCATAAAAAGTACAGTATTTTCAATGAATTTAATGAATATCCCCTCCGGCGTTTCTTTCAACTCGTTCTAGTCGTTAGGGAGCATACCATTACCGTGCTCGACCATATTGGCAAGCAATTGAAGAAACATATGACTTTAAAATGCATTTGAAATTTAAAAAAAACTGAGCAGTTTAATGCTTCTAAGTAAAAAACGTACCCAAACTAAACATGCGAATTAGTTGTAAAATAATAATTTTTTTTCTAGATACTTAAGAAAATTTTCTGTCTGCGCTGTTAGTCAAATTTTAACTCATATGTGGACGCATAAATATCGAATTAAAGTTTGATTAGCAATTAGTTCTATGATTTTAATAATTTATAGTAGATGAAAGCAATTACATAAATAATTGATTATATGTGAATACAAATGTTTACGTGTATTTTATTTATAAGTGTAGGAAATATTTTAGGAATAGCTAATTCATTGAAAGCTTCTTTCAGATTACCTACAGCCATAAATTAACAAAAGGGTTAGGAAAAGATTGATTAAAATTAATAAAAAAATAGCAAGTCTAACCTCGATACTATATAAATATATTTTCTAAACGTAGTCCGATAAGCAATTCTTAAAAATAAAAATAAAGAGCTTGCGTATGCTTTCGTATTAGCAAATTCGAGCTTTGAATTCTTAGCTCATCTTAAGATGGGCTGAGAATAAATATCCTCAGTCTGCTTGACAGTACGTGCATCCTCAGGATGATAAACGATAAAATCCTGAAGATATCTGAGAAACAACATCCTCAGGAGATCTTCATATATACCGAGATATTGCGACTTGAAGAGGACATCCTTAAGATGTTGATTTACGAGAACCTCAGGACATCTGAAAATCAACATCCTCAGGAGATCTTCATATATCCCGGGACATTGCGACTTGAACAAGACATCCTCAGGATATTGACTTAACAAGTCCTCAGGATATCTGAGAATCAGCATCCTCAGGATATCATAACCTGTTTCCCAGGGCATTGCGACTTAAATAGGATGTCTTGTGCTATGGGGAAGTAGTTTCCTCTTTGAGTTGTTAAGACGGGGCAGTTATACTCTCTGTCGGTCGGACCCACTGCCACTTAGAGGAATGAATTTGCAGATGATCGTCTGAAGTAATGAGGCATCTAGGGATTTTTGACTGGGCAGTTTGTAGCTTTAGCTGGTTTCGACTCGGCTACGTTAAACTCTTCGTCAGCAGTTAACGATTTATTCCGCTACTGAGAACGAGGAACTACTGGACCTTGTTTGGATGTTGAGACCCTTCTGTGACAGCCTAGGAGCTTTGCTCTTCTCCTTAATGAACTACTATTTTCACTGGAACGTCTAACCTTTAGAAGCCTTTAAGACTGGAGTTTATCTTTTCCTGCAGTAGGCCGGAGTAGACTCACATTTGGAAACGGTAAGAGTCTGTATTACCTCGACGAGTAACGTACGGACTGTATTCCCATGCATGCAAGCCTTGAGACGTAGCAGCTAACAGCCTCCAGATATTGTAGCTGACTTACATCGACTGCTCTGCTGTGCTGCTCGTTCATTCAAGATGTACGACATTGATAGCGGCTTCGATGAGGAAAGGGGACCTGCTTAATTCCCATGATCGACTAAGAATTCTGAGCGGCCACGTGATGCATAATTTAGGCCTAGCCAAGAATTTTCAGGGTGGCGGATAGGAATAATGGATCCTTTCCACGTCAAGATTTCCAGCAATCAGATAAGTTACTTTTCCTTTCTTTTGAGTGATAACAGGACATTATATTTAATTAATAGACTGTAATTATGTTAAGATGAATAGTAATTTAGGAATTCCAATTTGTAAGAGAATTTAATTGTCCCATTTTTGGAAATTACGTCTTGCTCCTGCATCCTTACTCAGGAGACAATAATTTAGTCTGAGAACTCTTAAATAGATTTAGTCAATCTATTTAACAGTATAATGTTTTGTGGAATTATATTTCGTCCTGTTGTTAAACTAATGCTAGAACTAACGGAAAAGAAGAACATGTGTATTATCCCTTTCATCAATTTCCTTAATAGCTTTTGCATTAAATAGTAAAGAAGTACGTCTTATTTTGTATTTTGGTACCAAAAATTTAAATTAATTAGAAAAGTATAATAATAATAATAATAATAATAATAGGTGATTTATAAGAAAAAAAGGTGTGAAATTAACGATTATCATTTTGAGACTTAATAAAATGACTTATTAATTTGAAACTTATATTATGTTTTCGCTTGTGAATTGTATTTATCACTTATCCGATCTTTACCTGAGCTCGGTCCCGGAAATTAATGAAAACACAACGCAAATAACTTCCTAATAATTACGATCACAAATAAATGCTTCAGTGGGTAGCTCTTATATTTCTATGTTTGTTTAGATTTTTGCTAGTTAGTTTAATTTAGTAATTTCCACTTTGTTACGGATTCACCAGTTGATATTGTGCGAGTAAGAATCATACAATATTACACATTCATGAACAGAAGAGTGAAAGCAAACACGGTTACTTTTTGTTCTCTAAAACTAGAGACGCATATCATACATGTTTCATATGTTACTGATTTCGATCAAAACAAAGTATAAAATCATTAAATAAAGGCCATAAAAGCAAAGTGAACTTTCAAGATATTCAATTAATTTACTTTTTGCAGTAAACTAACGTCATTCTTAACATTTAAAAAAGTTCCGTTTTAGCGTATCATGTGAGCCCTCACTGACGTTTCTGTCCCGTATCATAGATAATAGGATGGGCCAACGAAGGGAAACTGAAAGTGCTCCCAATCCACTGTCAATATATTAGAAAGGGTTGGAAAGCACGGCACGCTTACCTTCGTGTCATTGAGGACTGAACTAACGTGAGCGCTCAAAACATTAATGTCTGAAGTCTAGTATCATGCCCCAAATGAAAACGTTCCCTTGGGTATTCGCTGCCGATTATTTGGGTGTTTCTCGGTGCGAGAGTTGACTGGTCATCGTACCGTTGCACACGCTTTTCCTAACCATTTTTTATCAAAAATTTTAAAGCAGAATATATTACTTTTACATATAATTTTCAGTCCTTTGTATGAGAGTAAAAGTTATATTAGTCACTTGTTTTCATTGCAGAAATGATTTTCGAAGTATTTCAATTCATAATTTATTTCAATTAATAATTATTTCTTCGTTCCCGAAGTCGAGCGAACGAATTCTCCTTGTGTGCCGTAATCTTGGAACGCTGAACGGCCCTGTGCGCCCGAGAGCATTTTGGAATTAAGCCTAACATGCGAAAATCACTCCTATAAAATTAGTTTTTTAAGTATTAGTAATCTAAATATTTAGATTTGTACATTTGTTACTTAAATGTTTTTCGTACAATATAAATACAAAAGAATCTGAACATTTCCCCAGAAGGGTTTATTAAGGATTTAAGCTCTTACTGATCTCGCAGATTACACGTCTGCTACTACACTCACTTCTACTACCTTACAACCTTTTTTTTTTGTCTTTTGAGTCCGGAAAATATGATCGAAAAATTCTTTACATTTTAAGTATAATTAAACCGCCCCGAGATCATCATGAAAATAATGCAAAATCTCTGTATTAATTTTATTTAAAGGGATTCTTTATACTTTTTGTGGTTTGTTCATATGAACTAATTTAAAGGAAGAATACATATTAGTTTTTTTAAACTACATATGTACGTACTGTATATGTGTATGTGTACAAATCAGTAGCTTATAGATGGGAACTACGCTATATATACTTTTTATATTAAATATTTTGATATTTAACACAATTTTATATCAAATAATAATAAAAAATTCTGAGAACTTTCAGATTACACCCAAATGGGCGTTTTTTTAAATTTTTGTATGTTACCTTTGTTTATTAAATATCATGTTCTTCGTAGTTAAACCACATAAAGTTCAATTCAACAGGAATATCACAAAATATTTTAAAACAGCATTTCTTTAGAATTTCCGATAGACAGTCTCGCGCGTTGGAGACATTTTTTCCTGTACAGTGTTGCCATTGCTCGGTTTGAAATCGTTGAGTTTGTTAATCAAAAATTCGTTAAAGGTTTAAAAAATGTGAAATGGATAATAAAGCAAATTCGAAATTCAAAATTCGATCTTTTTGGTGCCCATGTTCGGGTAGAGATTTGTGTTATTCAAAATTTGATTGCTTTAGGTATCGTCGTTTTTCATCATGCGAGAAACATACTTACATTCATGCACATTCTCCTTCATTTCATTTCTTTTAATATATCACAGAGCGGTAAAATTTGGTGGCAACAGTTTAAAGAAAGATTCAGCAAAAAATAAAACAGGCAAATCGACAACATTGTATTCGGCGTAGATTTTGTAAAATCCGAATCGATTTCGAGGGCAAAACGGAAGCAAGGAGCAAAGGACTTTCATCAGGAGCAAAAAATTCTCCAAAAGCGAGAATCTAGTCTAGTCTGGACAACTATTGCTGGGATATTGCCAATTATGGGCAACTTATCCAACTCACTGGGGAATTGCATAGAGCCCCTGACGTGCAATTTCCTTAAATTAAATAAAACCAAATATGTGGTATGAAGGAGATGCCGTTTGCACAGCAAGGTTGCAATAAACCAAGGTTGCAATGTAGAGAGAAGTTCTAACTAAAATCCTGACTGCGGCAGAGCCGCGTTAGTACATGTCTGCGTCCTAACCATGTACATGTAGTACACATGAAAGTATCACAATTTATTAAACTTTAGTTATACAATACAATACAATACAATACAAATACTGAATTAATACATGAAATATAACATACAAAATGATAATAAAAATTTAAATTCTTGATTAAATAGGATAACTAGGATAAATAACGAAAGCCTATTTACATATGTACAAGTTGGAGCAATGCTCTAACAACTACTAAGTTGGGAAATTCAGATCCCTTAGTAAGTGAGCCGCATGGGGCCTGATGTTGTGATCCTCATCGAAGGCTATGTAGTCTAGAACATGGAAATGTTGAAGATGTTTACATAATAAGGCAGATTTAAGGAAATTGGCATTCATTCTATGTAAATAATGATTTACATATTCAATCCTCAGGACCCTGTGTATACGTAGAAATGGGCATTTGTGATAAGTCTTAAGACTTTGTTTTGCAAAAGCGAGAAAGCGAATGTCGATCATATTTATACCCACAGGCGACCAGTCGTAGAGCCGATAGCGCCATCTCTCTGCAGAAATAGTAAAGAAAAATGAAAGTTTAAGTTAGTAGAACTTTGAACGAATTAGACAAGACTGGATTGGAATTGAAGTCATTGACTAAACAGGATAAATTTTTGTGAATGTGAAAAGCTTCAGGAAAATCCAGTTCCCTAATAGAACCAGCTTTCTGGATAATTTTAGCAGAACCAATATCAAGCTTGTGATTGAATTTCCAACTATGATTAGCTATTGAAAATTTATTAATCTCGCCTTTTCGGACGTAAGATTCATGTTCTTTTATCCGAAACTTGAATGCTATTTTCGTTTGGCCAATGTAACTTAAGTCACACTGACACGATATGCTATAAATTCCCCAAGAATTAAAGTCAGAAATAGAATCTTTAAGAGCCGAAACTGGGGTTTTATTTATAGGTGAGAATAGCAAGAAGAGATTCTGAAGAACAAATTTTGAGAGCTCGAAATACATAATAGTAAAAATAAGCCATTTTTTGCTTAGCCGGATGGCATGACTTAGCATGGGGAGGTAAACAAACAGAAAAGGGTTTACGGTAAACAGTTGTACTGAAATTAGATCCATTGCAGATTATAAGAATATCATGGAAAGGCAGTGTATTATCAGATTCAGTCTCAAAAGTGAACTGGAATGTTAGGTCAATCGAATTTATAACAGACAAAATCTGCGGTAAGAGTTCCTTATCCCCATCAGAAAGAGCGAAAGTGTCATCTACGTAGCGAATCCACAGACGAAAGGATAGTTTTTCAAATAATTTCACCTCAAAATAGTGCATGTAAATGTCAGCAAGTACAGGACTGAGGGATTACCAATAGCTAGCTAGTTCTTCAATTTGGCGATAATATTCATTTTGGAAATAACATTAATAACTTTGTTGTGCTTCCATTTCATCTTTCTATTAGTTACAACTTTGCACGGATTTTACACAAGTTTAATTTTCAAGTTGTTTTCTCACCTATAAATAAAACCCGAGGTTCGGCTCTTAAAGATTCTATATCTGACTTAGAACTTATATTATTATTTATATAAGTGAACTTATTACTTTTCTTGGGGAATTTATAGCATATCGTGTCAATATGGCTTAAGTTATATTGGGCAAACGAAAAGAGCATTAACGTTTCGCATAAAAGAACACGAATCTTACGTCCGAAAAGGCGAAATTAACAAATCTTCAATAGCTAATCATAGTTGGAAATTCAATAACAGTTTTGATTTGGGTTCTGCTAAAATTATCCAGAAAGCTGGTTCTATTATGGAAATGGATTTTCTTAAGTCTTTTTACATTCACAAAAATTTATCCTGCTTAGTCAATGACTTCAATTCCAATCCATTCTTGCCTAATGCGTTCAAAAATCTATCAACTTAACCTTTCATTTTTCGTTACTATTTCTGCCGACAGATGGCGCTATCAGCTCTACGACTGGTCGTCTGTGGGTATAAACATGATCGACATTCGCTTTCTCGCTTTCGCAGAATTTTTTGCTCCTGATGAGAGTCCTTTGTTCCTTGCTCCCGTTTTGCCCTCGAAATCGATTGGGATTTTACAAAATCTACGAATACTAGGTTTGCCTGTTTTACTTTCCACGTCGGCGCGTTTCTCTTGAGTCTTAATTCAGCATTTTACAGTGATTCAACGCAAAATCCCCTTTGGAGGCTTATAATCCTTCTGAGCTAAAGCTTCTTTGGACTAGTAAAAGCCTACTTTATAAAAATATTATCAAAGCTAACAGAAATAAAATGAGTACGTTAGAATAATGATGGTAACGCTGGAATGCCCCTCATCTTAAGTCGAGGGCCTCCTGTACTTTCGTTACCCTATCTAGGCTTATAAAGAGAGTTTGGGCTATTTTATTCCATTAATCTTTAAATGTGATTTTGAGTTCCTGCATCACTCGGGAAGGAGGATTTCCTTGTTCATCAAGTTTCCTGAGAGTATCCAGTCATGTTTCATGGAATTTAGCGCCAATGAATATGCAAGCCATTCTGTGTTCTTGAATTCGTTTTCTTTTCATTGTCTTGCACACTTCAGCTGCTCTGAATGAGCTTTCATTATCGTCCAAGAACAGAAAGTCTGGCATCATCTTGTGAGGATTTATCTATTTATTTTTGACTAATAGTTAATTTTGAGTTAAAGCAGCTTTCCTCTATCTCTCAACCCATGATTTTCATGCCAGAGTGTAAATAAGATAGCGCACGTTTGTTCAGATTAAGGGAGAAAGAAGTGCTGTTAAGTGAAGGTTACGCAATTTGATTTTTGAGCGTGTTCTGTCCACTTGAAGCCACGTTGTTACCTTGATATAGGGATTTGATTCTGTGGCGTTGAGTGATTCTAGCCATTAGCCTTGTCTCGCCGGCTTCTACAAGCCACAGCCTCCCTGCCACTTTATCCTGTGAGCCGTTAGGCTAATCTAACGACATTCGATTTTAGTTCAACATTACTTGTTTAATTTAAGCTAGAAGTGTTGGTTTGTCTAAAGTCACGTTGACTTTCTTTCTCTACAAGTAGAGACAAGAGGATAATTCTTCTATAGCTTTTCTAGAGCTCAGGAGTTAATGCTACCAAAGAAAGTTAGACTCTATAGCTTCACCATTACGCAACAAACAACAAACATTTTTAAGAAGAATCTTGGTAAAGTACAGCTGGGATACAACTGTACTTCCGTCAAAGATGTGAAGCATTAATTTTGACAATATGCAGAATGTTCCCACATATTGAACTACTAGGAAGGAGTTTTCAACTATTATGACATAGAAAGAAAGAAGCATGACAAATCATCAGACACCTCACCCGCATTCGCACCACGAACATTTCGATTCCTTACCCGGCATGTATCAATTATGCCACAAGAGCATGCACTGGGAGGAGGCAATAATTGTTTACATTTTTTGCCACTTAAAATGCAATAGAGGTGAGAGGAACCCGACTTAGTTACCAAATCAATATGGATAACAGTTATCATACATCATATTTTAGTCGGTCGCCACTGCAAAGTCATTTATAATTTTTGAAAGGAGAAACAGGAGAAGATAAGCCACGCCTACGCAGGGAGTCGAACTACATTAATTGGCGTTAAAAACCACCCTTAATAGCGAGTCGATATGTGTTTGAGTACATAATCCTAGATTACAGTCACTGGTCCCAATAAATATGTTCTTTTCACCAACGGATTCTTTTCTGAACATAACATACTATTATCCGAATGTTTGTAACGGGATTCTGTGCCCACGAGATAATATGATGTAATCATAAGGAAATGATTTTGACACATATGCGTGTGTCAGTAACGTTTGCAATATTTGTGCCTTATTTATCCACGACTAAAACTTCTATTCCTTTTCATAACTAGGGATGCGTGTCTGCCATGTTGAAGTGTGGTATTCCTTTAATAGCCATAAGGATGTCTAAGCAAAGGATGTCATTTTCAGTAACACGTTTGAATCATGAGATAACGCTTTCCGATATACTTATTACTGTTCGCACTTTAAATGACACTTTACTTGTTTCCAGCCATCCAGTTGCTCGTCCACGTTCATAAGCTGTCAAATGATATCTCCTTAGCATTTTCACTCAACATACAGGTGTTTGTTTTTAAGCTGACCCTGGTCATAGCCATCTGTAGCTCCATTTATCAACTAGAAAGGCCACCAAATTTAGTAGGGGGATAATGACGACATAGAAAAAAGAAACTTGTTCGGAAAGTTGCCGATAGGGGGAAATGTGACGCTGTTGTAGTTTACATAGTTGAGAATTAAGAGAAACCAGTAATAAAGAAGAAATTTCAGTGAAGCAAATGAATTGTCCCAAAGATTTGCCAAGATGACATTTCAGTGCGATATAACACTTTAATCAATAAAAGCGCTTCTTTGGTCACGGCATAAACCTCTTATAATATGAACACCTTTCTCGTGGATTCCACACTGCATCCTGTACACAACATTCTCGACGGTTGAACGTAACATGTCACTAGGAATGCTCGCACAACCCGTGATGTGTTGTCCTTTAAAGTCGTCAAAGTCGGAACCCCACCACAATTTAATCCCACGCTGAGAGAGTGAATCGCTGACTCTGATATCGTTTACGTAACTGAACTTTCGCATATTATGCGAAGGCTCAGTTACCTAGTTTTATGCAAATTTCCAGTTGTGTAGACTAAAACAGCGCCGCCTTTTTCCCTATCTGCAACTTTTGGTATTAATATGTTTCTCACGGAATTTTCTTGTCTTGTTAGTCCCCCTACCAAACGTGGTGGCATTCTAATTGGTACATCGAGTTCCAGATGGCTCTGAGTAGTATCGATTTAAGAAAAACACCTTGTATTTTATTGCCCTAAAACACTTTCTATGCTAATCTTTCTGCGACTACGCTGTGTTCAGGAATGTTACTTAACATAAATTAGTTGTTTCGTAACAATTATCAAGCAGTGTGAAAATGGGTTTGCAAAAATACTTCACTATCGCATGGGTAACAATTTGTGTATTCCCTGGTTTCTCGGAAAATAATGTAGTAAATTTGCTTACGAGTTCTTCCAGCTTGGTTCTTTCCCCTTTCCTTTGATGCTGGAGATTAATTTCAGGTACATTTTCCTCTTCCACCACCTTTGGCATCATATCCAAGATAATGGAGTTTTCCGCAAAGTTTATTGTGGCGTTTGCCGCCCTAAGGAACTCTGTACTTAGAATGACATTATTTTGCAAATTTTTAACAACAAAAAATAGAACTTTTAAAACTTCGTTTTTCACCTGAACGTTAAGCGATAGCTTCCCGATGCATTCACACACTTTACCTTGTCCGGCAATGCGATGCACAGGGGGTCTGGACCCTCACATTCTCAGGCCCATCTATTCGTTTAAAGTTTTATTTCCTCTTGATGCTTTCTGGGTGCCCTGGCGGTCTTTGGCTTTATCATTTTTATTCTTGCTCTTTGACGGCGTGGTTAGAAAAAGTTTTCCTCGGTTGTATTTGTTTCTTTCCACGGCCGTCTGTCGGGAAAACTGCTGATAGTGTCCCTGGGTAGGAAACCTTGAATTTTCCGCTATCCGCCGATTCTGAAACTTTACGGCTAATTCGAATAATTCTTCCAACGTTCGTGGGTTTCTTAGCTCCACGAAATCTTGTACTGCGGGTAATAATCTTGATAATATAATCTCAATAACTTCGCTATCGGGCTTTCTTCCATATAACATATTCACTCGCTTTACGCAGTATAAACTCGGTATGGTGCTCAACTTCCGTTGTTAAAAGCTGTACAGTTCAGCTTCGAGTTTGACAAGGTCTTTTACAATCGGGAAGGCCTTTAGGAGCGCCGTTTTAAAATTTTCAAAATTGTACGTTAAGCTTCCGACTTCCTCGAGTAAGAATTTCGCGATTCCTTTCCACCAAGATTTCGCCTGTCCTCGGTGGGCACTGGAGGCAATGGCTACTTTTTGTCTTTCGGCTGCCGGATACAACTGAAAGTGCGTCTCAAGGGATTCCAGGAATGAAGTGACGGAGTTTTTACCGTCGAACACCACTGCTGGTTTAACTTCTGCTCTCATCGTCTGTATTAAAAAGCCAAATCCATCCAATGGGCTTGTCACCATTGGGTCTATGACTACGCATCTTGTAAGGATGATTGTCCGTCCTGATTGTTTGCCATTAGACGTAAAGTTATTAAGTTATTTAGAAGCAGGAGAGATAAAAAATAAGCAATACCCTCGACGGGAACCAACCACGGACCTCTCGGTTACGCGTCGAGCGTGCTGACCACTACACCACGAAGGCATGCGAAGGTGGAGGGAGAAATATCTTATAAAGTGATTTTGTTTTGCCTCGCCATTTAAATGTCGATTTCGTTATTTCTATCATTAATTCTCTTAATTTAAATATACTGTTAAGATTTAAGCTAAAACACATAGCACAAATTGCTAAAAGCTGATGAATGAGCTTGTTTTATCATGCATTTTAATCAATTAAGAAAACGCTCCATTTCTTAAAAAAAATGATCTTTATATTTTGTACTAACAAGGGATATCTTTCACTGCTGCTTCAAGGAAATTAGTTTCAAAATAAAAAGAAATTAATAGTTGAAGAGTTTCAAATTCAACGTAAATCTCGATAATGTAAATAAAAATAAAACGAAAAAATAAAAGAAATGCGTATGTAGGGAGATATGTCCTTATCTCATAAACTGACAAAAGTTTATTATTTTTAAAATAATCGATCACATTTATAATAAATGCAGAATAAAGGCACTGTTTGTTTTATTTTTTCTAAAGACATCTTTATTAATATTAAATAAAATCAAGAATTTTTATATCAACAAAATAATTTGTTTTATATTTTGTAATTTAGTCAAATAGGTTTGCTCTCAGTTCTTCCTGTTCATCGTTTTCAAAAGCATCTGCTTTGTTACTGAAATTATTTTCCCAGAAATTTGCAGATTCAGCAAAACCTTGAGGAAGTATGTCAGCCTTTTCCATGGGAAGGTGGGAAATTTCTCGAAGAATGTGCTTCATCAGGTGGGATGGGTGGACTTCCGCTCGTTTTCCGTGGCCTGAAAATACAGTTTTGGAATACAAACGAATTTAAAAGAGGAAATAATGATACATGCAGGAGAATAAAATCTATACTTCTGCTATAGCTGAAAATCAATGCTTTGGTACACAGTATGAATAAATAAATTATTTTCATCAAATTCAAATTTTTAAAAAAAGGCAACAAATCAGAAGAGGGAACTAGATGTTGCACTTTCTAACTCTTTTTCGAAATGAGCACTTTAGAGGAAAACCTACAATTTATTTTTGAAATTCAACCAAGTTTTTCACTCATTGAACGTATGGTTACGAGATTTTATAAAGAATTTCGTATGAATATGTTTTGTAAAATTGGTTATTTCCTTGCCCTTCCCACTGACTCTAATCATCCATGTAAGGCAAAAATAGGACCTTTTATACTTTTGTTCATTCACGCTTCACTCCTGCGACTTTGATAAAAGAACATAACATTATGAAGATAAATGGTTGGATTCTGACATCAAAAACTAGCTAAAAATTAAAAATTCCCTTTTAAAAAGTAAAACAATTAACAAAACTGACCTCGTACCCATATTTCTGATGGAAACGTTCAGAAGAGTGGAAGGCAAAAATAACTGGAAACTGACTTGCTTTCTATCAGTGAGAGTTTAGTAGTGGCCTACCGCTTTAAACCTGGCCCCGCGCAATGTCAGAGCTGATAGCATCAAGGACACAGCCAGCAAATGTGCTTTAATAAGCATAGGTGTATAAAGTGCCCTCACCATCATTCAGCTTGGCAATGTGAGCATATTATAGAATTAGGGCCGGCCAAATGCCTCCTCTGTGGTGTAGATCATATCTTAGCATACAAAGGATGTCCAGGGCGCCCTAAAATAATAAACAAATAACAACTTCACTCAGACCCACAAGCACTCTCAAGAATAATGGTTTTCTGAAACTTACTCCCACCAAGGCCACAAAAATGGGTCCACGGTGAAAAAATTTCAAAGAAATTTAAAGCGAGAAGAAAAATTTCAAATGAGGAGAAAGTCTCTATTTATGGAGAAAGCTTAACAAGACTAAGCAAGGCCAAAAAATAAATAACAATATTAACGAAACATAAAAACTCTCACTCTATCGGAGGAATATTGAAACTCAGCATTGGCAGCAAAAAAATTTCAAACAAATTGGAACATGGACTGTGCAACTAATCGAATCAAATACACAGTATTCGGGCAGGGAACTGCTACGTTAAGTTTCATTCTTTAACGCGAACGACGTTTAAAAGCAACGTTTTCGAGTAAAGAATTATGTCTAAAGCACAGCATTGATGAGTTAATGTTAAGGGAGACTCTTATCTTGAGCATATGATAGGATCTACATAGATTCACGCACGGATAGAAACCATAACCGAGATAGCTTCACCGCTATTCTCATTAAAAATCATCTTAAATACAGCCGTTACGTATTACAGACTCCCTCAAACATTGAAGCCACTGCAGTTGTTATTTGAAGTATCACCAAAGCATTTTTATTTATCTCTGCGTACAGTGCACCTAGCCACGTGATGTCGAATCAAAACCTTCACAATCTCACGACCGCCGAAGTACAGAGCATAATGCGAGAATTTAATTCAAAGAGTCCAAAGTGATTCTAGAGATACACCAACAGCAACCGCAGAATCCTATCGAGATTCGCTGACCAAAACGGCACAAAGATAATGGGACCTAGGATACACAACAATCCTTCTATCGAAGTGCTTCTACCGATATTCTTCACTTAAATTCAACATATGCCTCAGCTGGAAGTGATAAAAAAACTTGCTCACCTTTCAGTTAACTTTATTTTCCACTGACTGTATCAACCAGCTCCAAAGTTTCGGAAAATGATAAAACTGGGAAAAATTCCAAGGCTGAACTCAGTAAAGCTGAACTCAGTAAAATGAGAACCGCACCTCAGAACAAGCTGTAAATAATATTTACTCTTTTAATTTGGTACCTTTTAGTTAAATCTTTATACACATACTTTTTTCATCAAATATAATTTTACTGAGTGCTGTTGTTCCCATAAATAAGTTATGGAACCTACAAGCCAAAAAACGACAAACCGTTATGTTTGTATAATACAAATTGGGGAAAAGATGGTGAATGTTTAACGGCTAGTATTAAATACACAAGAATCAAAGTGTACTATTTGCCAGAGTGTTTTTAAAGTTGAATATGTGGGTGTTTTAACAGTAAAGCAACATAAACAATCTTATTTTCATAAAAACAAAAACAGATCGTCATCATCCAATTCTTTAATTGAATCTATTCTAAAAGCAAATACCAATGAAGAAGATTTAATACTTTCTCAAATATATCAAATATACCATGAAGTTTAATTTATTCATTCCTGTAACTCATTTGATTGCAGTTTGAATTTAAGTTAAAACATTTACTAGGATTTCAAGGTAACTGGAAAAATATTTGCAACAGAACAAAATCTGAAGCAGTTATTAGAAACGTGCTTCGTAAAGAGGTATTAAGGAGCAGTTTTAAACGAAATGAAAACTCGTGATCCTCTTCTATGATTTTATCTTCAAATCGATGCTTCAAATAAAAAATATTAAAATATTATTAGTAAATATTCAGTATTTTAATATGAAGTTCGATACATAGAATTATAAAATTGACTTTGAGAATCCAGATGAAATTTGAGAAATTTGAGAGACCAGATGAAAGTGCAAAAGGAATGTCCTAATATTTGAAACATATTATGAAGAATTCGTAATAAGAATGGCGAAGAATTTCTTATTTTAGTGCAGATAATACAAACTGCAATTTTTGAAAAAGGCATTCATTTTATGGTAACGTCATTACATTAAACGAAGATGTTGTTAAAGCTAATTGCAATGCTCCTGTTGTACGTAATACGCTAAAATACGCTATGACAAATTTGGATGTGGACACAGAAAATTTTCCTAAACATCTAGGTAAATTTTTCAGTATTAATAGAGAAGCCAGTGAAGGCATTTCAGTTATTTGTAGAAGCAGACTTTTGTGAGCATTAGTTTTTCTGTCGGGACCAGATCTTGAAATTAATAATCAACTTATCTCCGCTGCCGATTCGAGTTACGTGTATTTTTTCTCCTGATGAGAAAATTGCATGGCTTGTAAAAACTTATAGGAACACTTTATCACTCTAAATGTACTTCCTCATCTCATACAAAAGTTTTCTTTTTACAATATATTCCGATATGTAAACTAACAGACGAACTGGTGAGCGATTTCATAAGCAATGTAATAGTGATAAGATGGAAGAGTGATTCAAATGAAAATTAATTGCTTCAATGTTGGAAATATACTGGACCTGTCAAAGAGAGTCCGCATGTGTTTCCCTTAAGCGCCCTCCCCCCAAAAAAGGACAGAGAGAGATTACACTTTGAATTTCAAAATATTTGTACACTCTCTTTATTTTTACCTTGAGTAGGGCAGTAACAAAATTGCGATGGAGAAATGCAAAATTCTCTTAGCAGTTTTAGAGAAAATCATTTGTCAAAATATCACGGCTTAAACATTTCATCTAAATTTTGTTGCAAAGGATTTATATTTCCAAATTATGAAATAAAATCTACCGTCTTCTATGACAAGTAGTAACTCAAATAACTGGCTTCAAATAAAATAAGCATTGTATTATACACAGTTTGAAACTGATGTTTACAAATCATTTGAATTCTGACATTGTTAGTAACACCAGCACCGAAACATAACTTCCATTTAACTGAATGATGCTTGTATACATTGTATTTTAAATGCACAATTCTTCTTTATTGTAGTATATGTTGACCTGTAATACCTTCAATAATTTTAAAAAAGAATATTTGGTATGACACTATTTATAATTACTGGCAATAACACATAAATAATAATATAATTTATGTTGCATACGAAATGATGCTTTTTCGCGTTCCAGACATCTAACGCGTCTTCGTTGAACTCACATATTTTTAGAACTCTGATTTTTGTGACCTATTTCAAAGTTCTCATTCAGATCTGGATTTCGTAGTAGAATAATATTATAGTACCTTACAGTGTAAATTTAAAGTATGGTAAAATTACGATTATTTAGACTGAAAGAAATATAAAAATTATCGGATTTATTTGATATTCGAGAAAAAATAATATTCATGAATCTTGAAAAAGATCTCCTGAAGTTTGTAAAAATATTTGCTGAAGTCGTGCTGCTATAGAGACTTATTAATCGAATGGCTTGATTATTATTGCTGAAGAATATTCGAGTGAGAATAAAGCACTGAGAATAAGCCCTCCACCTTATGACACAGCGCAAAACGTTGTGTTGTTTCGCAGTTTTTCACGAAAAGCTTTCTCCTAAAACTAAAGCTTAGTAATCCAGATTATTTTCCCAAACGTTCCTGGCATTAAGGCAGAAAGCATTATTCACTGCGCATTTAAACACGTATTTGATAATATCGTTTGCGACTTTGATTTGTTTCCAAAAAAAATTTTTTTTAAGTTTACCCCAAAATACCACAGTTTAAAAATTCAATACATTTTTTTAAATTTTTTTCAAATTCACACAACTGTAAACATGATAACCAATTTTAGCTTCATAATATTTTAATTGGTTATTGGAAATTTTATAAATATGTGCCAAGAAACAATTTTTATTAAATAAAATATAAAAGCACGTTGCTGTTCTTACCTCCTAAGCAAGAATGTCCGTACTGTTTACAAAGACCTAAAAATAGGAATAATTTTTCAGTTGTATTAATTTTAGAATCAATTGCACAAGCACATAACTAACACATTCAAAACTAGGTATTTATAAACCTTGCGGCTGAAATTTCATCGGCAGGAACTGAAAAAAAAGGGAAAAACAGTTTTCGAACTTAACAAAATTGTCGGCTAACTGAGGCTGAGAAATACTCAAGGTTATAGGTAGATATGCTTGTTAATAAATACATTTAACAAAACAAAACAAATATTACTGAGTCTATTAATAATGAAACTTATTTATCCTATTAGAAATGCTGAAAGATAATTAAAATAAAAAACTATAGTTTTCAGTCGTACGTTCAACAAGAAAAAAATTTTCTTAGAACAATATTAGAACGACCTTTTGACAATATTTCACTTTATAGTCAGATAATGTTAGATTTCAAAGTGATCATGAAACTTATTCGTTTCTCTATTAATCATACAAGAGGATGTGCTATTATTTGAACATGCAGAAATTTGCCTCTGTTCGGATAAGGACAAGTAGGGCTAATTAGAATTCCAATATAAAATTTATTACGAAGTGACACCGTGCAATCTCATGAGCATTCGGGCAATACGTTTAACTCTTAATAAAATATTTACGATAAAAAGGAAAAGTAACATTCTTCTGACCAGAAAATTTTGTTATTTAAGTTTTAAGTGTACGGAAAAACCTCATTTTCCTTTAAATGTATGGAATATATTGAGTCTTTTTTCCATTATTTTTTTCCATTAATTAACATTCTGAATCTGAGATCAGGCTACCTTTATTGCATCTCTCTCTAACTTCATACAATTAATTCAGGCACTAAAATATCCGAAATATCAAATAAGTTTAATATGGAGTTTCTTAGAAAACCAAATATAATTGCATTTGTCTTTTAAAGAATATTTCATATTTTTTTTTATGTTAAATAGCAAAACCAAAATTTTTCACATTGGGCTTTTCTATAGCGAAAAACCCATAAATATTCCATGAAATTACTTTTCTCCTTAACCATTAATAAACTGGTGTTTCAATTCTCTTTATACAGTGTCTCACAAAAATCATCAGGCACAACAATATTTTTTTTTCTTTTTTAAGTAATAGGATAAAAACTTTGCAGTAAACTAATGAAGAACATTTTTCCTTTGAATTTCCTTTCTTAGTTATCTCATTGTACTGAATAAATTTGGAAAAACGAAATGATAAATTTAAAAAATAGCGTTTTAGACTGAAATGGAAGAAAAAGATACCACAAAATTAATCGGACATTTTCATAATTTCTAATTCAAATCATTTGCAATAAATAAAAAAACGAAATTTTATGGAATTAGTTTGGATAAAGAAACTCGACAAAACACTAAAAATTGTTTGCTTTTCTAATTCAAATTTTCGTTTTAGAAAATTTTCGTTATTTTAATGTTTTCTTGCAATGGCTCGGTCGCGAAACGAAACAGGGTTAGAAACCCACAGATTAGATATTGATTTGCTGAAAAGGAAACCTGATATCAAAATTGCCTATTTAGTTAATTTAAGCGATTCTACCGTTTTGGGTACAGTTAAGCATTATAAGATACAGAATCGTATTCTTAACAAAAGAAGACCTGGAAGATCATTTAAGTTATCTCATGGAATAAAACGCTTTAATCTAATGAATATTAAAAAGAATCCAAGACTAAGTTCGATACATAGTTTCCGATACATAGTTCCGCGCGCTGGAGATAAAAAGTTTTTTTTTTTCCTGTAGAGTGCTGCCATTGCTCGCTTTTAAATCGTTGAGTTTGTTCCTCAAAAATTCATTTAAGTTTTATAAAATATGAAATAGATAATAAAAAAAAATTCGAAATTCCAAATTTGGGCTTCCAGATGCGCATATTCGGGTGGAAACGTATGTTGTTCAAAATTAGATGGCTCTAGGTAGCGTTATTTTATCACATTTGGAGAAATATATATACATTATTGCCGATTCTTCATTATTTAATTTATTTAAATGTAAGACAAGGCGATAACTTTTGGTGACAACAATTTGAAAAAGTGATACAACCGTTTATAGTGATTCAACGCAAAATCGCAAAACGAAAACAGTAGTACTTCAGGGACAAAGCCCCTTTGGGCTAAAAAAAACTAGTGGAGTCAATGCCCACTGGATTAAAGCAAGTGAATAAGTGTCAAAGGTTATTTTACAAAATATTAAGAAGCAATGTAAGTTTTTGTAATTTTTCGCTGTTACTAAAATTGTTCGATTATTTTTGTGAAAATATTTTTTCTCATTAAACAAATGATATTAATTTTTGAATTTAATTTTCACCTTTTCGAAAATGTATTCACTATGAAAAAGTGTTGAATTTATATATAATTTTATTTATTATAATAGAATCCTTTTTTTGTTTTAATTTATTTTAGTCTTTATGTTTATTAAAGAATACAAAAATCAAACTGCCCGATCATTTTTGTGAGCCACTGTACATTATGCAGTCGATAATTGTAAAATATAAAACTAGAGCTGCAGATAATCTGTATTAGGCTTCCTCCATAAAACAAACACTGGGTTTTTAAGCCATTGTTTACATATATCTATATTCAAGATAACATTCTTAATTTAAACCTGATTATTTGCCTGACAACTGTCAAAAAGAGAAAAAAAAAATCAGATCTAATCAGGAATACCTATGTAGGCAAATTAGAGATCCATAGACCGAAATTTTAAACAACAAATAAAACAACCCTAAACTCAAAATAAAATTTTAATTTTTACTCTCATCTGTATACTGGGAAATAGGAGAAGACTCTAAATTTTATCCTCAAATGTAATAAAGAAATTGATTTTCTGAAATTAGTTAGATAAACTTGCCTCCTTCAAGTGTTGTTGTATTAATTCATTGTGTACGTTTGACTCTAATTTCCACAGTTTCTGATTAAGAATAAATTTGATGAAGTTTAAAGTGACAATATAACTAACCAAAATTTTTTTTAAAAATCTGAAAGCTTTTAAATTTTATATTACACCCAAAGGAGCGTTTTTTAAAGTTTTGTGTGTTGTCTTTATTTATTAAATATCATGGCTTCGCACTTAAACCATAAAATTCAATCCAACAGCAATATCGCAAAATATTTGAAAGAGCATGTTTTTAGAATTCCCGATACACAGTCTCGTGCGCTGGAGATAAAAATGTTTTTCCCCGTACAGTGCTGCCATTGCTCGCTTTGAAATCGTTGAGTATATTTATCAAAACTCATAAATGCTTTACAAAATACGAAACGGATAATGAAACGAATTCCAAATTTGGGCTTCCAGATGCCCATATTCAGGTGGAGACGTATGTTATTCAAAATTTGATGGCTCTAGGTACCGTTGTTTTATCACAGTCCGAAAAGCATATATACATTTATGAAGATTCCTCTTTATTTAATTTTTTTTAAATATAATACAGGGCGATAATGTTAGGTGGCAAGAATTTCAAAAGCGATTCGCCGTTTTAGTGAATCGACGCAAAATGCCAAAACGAAATTAATAGCTCTTTTGGGCTGACGCACCAAAAAATGTACAAAATGTTTTGTCTACAAGTTGTCCACGTCTTAAGACGATTACTAATGTCATCAGGCATCAAATCAAACTACTCAAATCTTGATTAAGTCGTGGATTTCTATCACGCTTTTGACTTGATTTAAGTCTTAGATCATACCTCAGTAATTTTAGCATAAATTCTAAACACTAATGCGCATCAATAAAGCAATGTGTTTTAAATTGGAATGCAAAATAATAACATGCCAGTAAAACGACTTTAAAAAAATTGCATTATAATTAGCGTAGACTTTATTCTAACAGAAGCGCTCCGAACGATTCAAATAGTATCACCTTTTTCAGATGCATACTTCTTGATGTGATTACAATTTCGTATCAAGGAACATGAATCCTGTATTCGAAAAAGGAAATAAATAATCAGTTACCTAGTACTGTTGGTCTGCAAATCTAAAACTCAGCCTTGTCTCTTAAAATCATCTAAATAGCTTCCTCAGTTGGTTAATTCGATTTTTTTAGGCTTACTATATCTGTAAAAACTTATCAATATTTGTCAGTGACTTAAAATGTAATCCATTGTTTTCGCCCATCTATTAAGCAGATCATTTCTGATTCCATGTTTAGTCCCTAGATGACAACATTTCCTTTGTTTCTTTTACGCTTCATTATAGAGAGCGCCATATTTAGTCACGAGTATATTCTTAAGAATTCTTTGTCTGCTTCTGTTTGTGGCATTTATCATTCATTCTGTAGCAACTGACGATAGCGTTTGAATTTCTAAAAGCGGTTCTGCTAAAATAAAACTTTCGCCAATTATCATTGATATTCTTAGAGTCAGTTTTCAGTTAGATATGAGCTGAAAGTCCTACCAATTCTTTTGTAAAATTATTACTTTTTCACGAATGAAACAGTATAGGTTTGTTATGGTTGATGTTGTTGTTTTTAATAATTCATTTAGTTTTCTTTTTTGTAGGAAACAATTTAACATTTTTTCTATTTCCAATAAAATGTATATATACGTATCTTTAAGTCTACTTGCGTTGGAAGTTTGCATGAATCTGAGAGGTTTGAATGTTGTTATGCATTGACAGATAAAGATGGTCAATAGAATAAGCAGAAATTATGATTCGTTTTAACTTAGTTTTATTTTGCCAGCCGGTATTTTACGTTATAATTTTCCTTATTTCTACTTATCACTAAGATTGGTGAAACGTAAAAGTTTTTCGAAAACTAATTAAATGAACAAAAAAAGTAAATTAATAAATGCTATGAAAAATGCACAGACCGTTTTCATGTTTATTTCAGAGCGTAATTTCATTACAAAAAATTTTGTAATGCAAACTAATTAATTTCATTTTAGCTCTTGAACATGAAAAACCTTTGCTGCATTGAGAATTTTCATTCCCTTTCGTACAAAATTTAAATAACTTTATGATATTGCTTTTTTTTTGCTCCTATTGTATAAGCCACTATAATTCTTTTTCTATCTTGCGTCTGACTTATTATAATGACTAATTGTAATTTCAATGTAATGCAGATGAATTACGTAAGCATGTTCGATCAAGCGCTTAACTGAAAACAACAAACTTGGATGGCATCATTAAAGCTTGAAATTAATACATTCGCTAACTTAACATGTTATGAAAGTCTGAAATATTATTCTGCATTTCTTCTAGAAAATAAGAGCTGTTATGAAAAACATTATATGCAGTTTACCTTATACAAACATACAAATTCTCTTGCAAATGTTTCCATTCAAAAGGCTGTTAAATTCAAAGGAAATATTTTGAGTATAAGAAGAAAAATATAAATACTATTGCTACAGCGCAAAAATAACACATTCTTAGAATAAATGCAGTAGAATTCAATAACAACAATCCATCTGGATAATCAAAAAATTCGGATAATTGATTTCTTTTTCTTTTCTTTATTTTTCTTTTTATTTTACCTTTTCTTTTATGGGCTTACTTGTTTCTCAACTGTAATGTAAATGGGGGGGGAGCATTTTCTTATCTGTTCTGTTCCAGTAAAATAAAATTATAAAATAAAAAATAAAACAATTAGGGACACTTGGAAAAGCTTCTGAAATCATTCACATACTAACTCGGCACTCATTTGCAAGTTTATCTTAAGATTTCAAATTTCTATCATCGTTAATAATATTAACTTTGTTCTTGATAGCCCTAACAATTCCCTTCCTTTCTGTAACATCTTAATTTAATGAGAATATTCATTTTATATTTAAAAGATAATATTTCGCTAAACAATAAAAAATAAAATCGCACCAAAGAAGAAAGCAAAAAGAAGCAACTGCATTTAAAGTCTTATAGAAAATAACTTACTCCAATTACATTGCATATTGTAATAGTTCACTGGAGCAGGCGATAAAAGACATAAAATCACCGCTGCTTTGTTTAGTCTTTTTTTTTAGAAAAGAAATACTTGATATAAGTAAGCAACGATTTTGGGGGCAAACAAAATCTGTTTAGAATATAACTGTTTTACTGTTAAATTTTAATAATCTACGTAGCAGTTACCAAATGACATGGGACATAATTGTAAGAAATTTTCTCCTTCCTTACTGCTTGCCTTCGGAACATAATTGGAACCATGTTCAGGTGCCATTGGGAGTTCGAATCCCGACGAGGACATCTCTGATTGTCTCACATTTTTTTGTTTCGATCTACGCTATTATTGATACTGAATATACTGAATGTCAAAATTTAAAATGAGATAAATTTATTTATTAAACATGCCTTTTGGCTTATATTAAATTGTTTTGTATTTTAAACCAGTAAACATACTATATACATATATTTAAACTAATTTAACAGCTTCTTAGAGAAACTTATACTACACTGTTATACACTAATATTTTGAATTACTGAATCAATATAAAATTAAAGACTTGCCAACAAATTAATAGGAAGTTCAGTTTTCGATGGCCCTGAGAAAAAACAAATAAACCAAATAAGAAAAATAATTGAAACTCCGAGTAAAGAGCTCAGGTAACTGGAATTCTCATGTATTGAAATTCATTGTTAATTCCGAAAATGCTATGCAAGCAGTTAAGATTTATCTTTTCTTCTCCCTTTTCTTCTTTATCTTTTTCTCCGGGAAATTCAAACTTGCAAAAACATTTTATCAACACAACTAAATCATTACACTGTTTTATGGAAGAAATAGAGTAAACGTACGAGCGATAAAAATTTCGGAGACAGATGACACGATACAGACAAGTAAAATAAATATGATATAAACAATAAAAGTAAGCATAAATAAATTAACGAACTGTGGTTATTTTAATTGTTTCCTCGTACATGTTTACTTGTTAACTAAATTAATTATTCAATTAGCTTCTATTAATTGATAAAAGAAGCTTACAATAATATGTATTAATTAAGTGCAAAGCTGTAAGAATTTATAATAAATAACAACCGAGCAATAGATAACATTAAAAAAATCAATCGATAAATAAAAGGATTAATTTTAAAAATGTCTTTGTCACTCTTCACAGTTTATAACTTAAAGGCAGTATTTAGTAGGATGTCATACCTGTGGATAACGGACATGCATGCATTACATGAATGCCAAGAATGACCAACACCAAGGCAAAGGATACGATGGTCGTGGAGGACATACTGCTGTATGCGATGCAAGAGATCTTTTTCTCGTTCGGTCCCTATTTAAGGAAATCGCTTAATGAGCAGTGACCACCCTTTAAATCAACTATCGGCCACCGGACGCAAACAATAGTTGCGTCCAATCATACATCGTGATGATTGGGTAGAAAACGGCGGGGTCGTCTCATTAGTAAAAAAAAGTTGATGTTTATGCAGTTATTGGGATCAAGTAAACAAGAGCGTGACTAGTAAATGAAAGAATTTTTGATATAAAGATGCCATTAATAATCGCAGACAGAGCAACTTATATGCATTATATATTCATTGTAAATGAATTTTATCTTTTAAAGTAACATATATTTTTAGAAACCTTTTTATATTAAAATGCTTTGTAGGGTTCATTCCTATATATTAACTGAGAGTTCTTCAAATCTACTAAGATCGACAAGCGAGTTTTCACTCCGTCTGTGATATAACAACAGGGGTCGTAAGACTGTATAAACAACCTTTTTATCAGAAGCTTACAAATACACGACTTCGGTTTATAAATTAACTCCTCGCAGCTTGTGACATATCAGCAACAGAAAAGTTGAATTCAATATTTAGATTAAATTCCATGCCAGAGATTATAATTCAAACATACTGAATTGGCTCAACTTATTAAAGGCGCGATTTGCTTCGGCTAGCAAAATGGTTAAAGCCGGATAACTACTGTAGCAGAGATGGGAGCGTGTCGCTGGCAAAAGGCAACAAGACTTTTAAGTTTCAAAAACTCTGACTTAAAATACTCATTTACATCCTGGTGACAGTTAAGAAAAATGAAATGATAATTAAGTTCCAAATCATAAGAAATTTCGTTTATTAACATAAAATGTATCCTACACCTTTACTTATTGGAAAATAATTAATTACGTCACAAAATTGCTCCTCCTACATATAAAATGTTAATGGTGTTGCATACAAAATGTGGGTTATTATCTAAGGTTACTAACCTCAAGTTTTACTAAAATACTGCTTTAATCTTTTAATCTACCGGGGAATTTTTCTCCCGTTATGATACTATCAGAAGCAAAACACTAAATAAATGGAAAATAAATAAAAGCAAATAAACATTTACTGTTGACTTCAGTTCGAAGAACAGAACTACACAAATTCGCATTTACTTTCGCTTCTTGCGGAATGACAAAAAGTGATTGAGTTTAATTATTGGGTACGATTTCAAAAGTTTGGATTCTAGCACCTTGCTGTGCTAATTGCACGACTTAATATTCGATTCAAAAGGAAATTTACCAGATGACAGAAATATCACTCGCGCCGTTCAGAAAGAGAAAATCCTTAATACAACCGGCAAAGTTATCAGTTTTTCTCTTAAATTTATATTCTTACTCATACTTATTTATATTCTTACACTGGATCAGGCGAGAAAGAGCATAAACCCGCGACTATAGAAAAGAAACACTTGATATAAGTAAGCAATGCCTTCTGGAGCAAACAAAATCTGTTAAGAATATAACTGTTTTATTGTTAAACTTTAAAAATCTACATAGCAATTACCAAATGACATGGCACATATTGTAAGGAATTTTTAATGTTCTATAGACTGTCATTCTTGCAACTTAAAAGAAACAGGGCAAATAGATATTATGAGTATTAATTTATCGAATTTAGTGTACAAAAGCACTGAAGTAAATCCTTTTTAGAATGTCTTTTTCACGATAATTATGCATAAATGCTTTGTTTAATTATTTCCAAATTTCGTGCCATTTAAACGTTTCGTTTGAGATTTGATAGAAATTATTAGATCAAATAAAAAATATTGGATTAATAGGATTTCAATATTTACGATTTTTCCACATATATCCAATAAATTTTAGTTCCGTCGAATTGTAAAACAATTTAATTTCATCATTTTAAACATAATTTGCATATTTTTGTGTTGTTGCAAATGAATGGCCGTTGATAAGCATCAGATTACTACTGGTTTCGGAAAAAGCAAGCACTGAGGTTTATGAAAAATTTTACGCTGTGTGAGAATATCGCGCGTAGGTGATGCAACGGTAATAGTTGTTTCACTCAATGAGCACTAAGCCTTGAATACTACCGACAACAAATCGATTGCAGAAATCATCAGGTTAAGGTTGCTGCACGAGTTCAAAGGAGGAAATTACGTAGATACCTGAAGAAAACTATAAAGTTAGCATTTAATAATTTGGTTTATTTAATTATGACAAAGCACACTAAGGCTATCTGTCTAAAAAGAGGTATCCCTTAATGGAGGACTTTAAAAGGTAATATAGCTCTATACGCTTTACACATGGAAAAAAACACAAAAACGCCCATGCAGCCATCTGCTCAGGGGGATTCGAACCCCGGTTACAACCACTAGTGCACAGCGACTTCACCGCTCCACTGCTGATGGGCAGAAACATTTGATGAAAGAATAACGAATGTGGAATGCATTTCCCTACGATTTGGAAAATTTCGCTTGGGACATTTGAGGCTACAAAATGAACTACATGGTAATCATCCGTTCCTCAATGATCCGAATTAATTAAGGGATGTAATTTAATTAGATTCAATGCAAGCTGTATGAGAGATCGCCAAAACACTAAATGTAAACTGTTTTGCTATACTTGGAAATAAGAGGGAATGTAAGTAAACTGGATAAGTGAATCTGTCAAGTGGATCTTTCTGATGAAGAAAGACACGATGTTTGGAAGTGTGCTCAGTTTTCTTAAGAAAATCTAAAGAATAAATGTTCCTGCAATGAATTGTAACTGTAGATGAGAAATGGGTACTCTCTGACAATTCTACACGTTTCATGAGAGTCAGAGAATCTTCAAGAAGGCATGCAACACTAGTGCTATTCAGTATTCCTTCGTTCCACGAGATGACACAAATGTACCTCGGCGTGTAGCAGGTATGGGGGCAAAGGCATAAAAAATTCTGCCATCATTCTGTAGAGAAATTGGGTATTTTCGAAGCAGGAGTTATAAAAAATGCCGTCGCCGGGACTTGAACCACACGGACTTCTCGAATACGCGCCGAGAATGCGGACTACACCACAACGAAGGTATGCTAAGAAGGCGGGAGAAATACCTTACAATTTATTTCTAGTTTTTACTACAAATATTTTTTTTAGATTTTCTTATAATTCTGTTAGATACTTCGAACACGGCTGAATCGCTGGCTGCCCTCATTTGTTGTTGGCTGGGCAAGTCCCTACTTCAAAGTCATAAGATTTGAGTTTTCTCAATCAGGTGAACTGGGGGCTGCGCCCCACATCATACCTTACAATTTGTAAATGGAAACCATCACTTGTAAATAGACATAGATTCCTATTACTTCTGGATAATGCCCGAATATATAAGGTAATGTGAACAAAACAACAAATCAATTTGGGATGCAAAATTGTCCTTCATACGCACCTGAAAATTTCCCAAGAGATAACCCTTTTCGCCGGTACCTGACCATATTTTTTCCAAGAAATGCTTTGTCAATAACACTTTAATTTGTTGGACAATGAAGCACTTCCTTACTTCCTAAAACTACGATTTTTACAAATGGGATATGAAAGACCTTGTCACACACTAATAGCAACACGGGCTTTTGAAATCGCCGATGTATAGAATCATGCGCATTCTGGAAATTTCCTGGTTTTTCTCTGATTTTCGAAGCAGTGAAAATGATACTTGCTACAAAACATTTACCGCATTTAACGGGAGATGTTATACACCAGGCTTTGCTATGACTCCAAGATAGGTAATCTAAGCTTTATGCTCCGCGGGCTTCTGTGGGCGGCTTACCGATAACGGTTATCCTGGAAGAATATATGAAAAACCTCGAGGCCGAACAATGCTTCGCTATCTACCGCAGGACATTCAGGGCGTTTCCGATCTTGAATTCCTATATGATTTCGAATTGTCTTTATGCGACTTTACTCGCACAAAAATGTTACAATATGAAAAAAGAATATCATTTAGAAAGATCAGTGCCAAGTTTAGTTAAAAAAGATACCGATAGATAATAACACTTCTGTCCCATTAAAGGATTCCAAATCAAACGAGTTTGATTCTCAGAAGTTGAAATTATAAAAGTTTAACAAATTACAAGCTAAAACATATATAACCTTCACAAATATACAATTTCTCTGCTCACTGCTTTAAGCGAATCCTTTAAAAAATAACAATGTTTTCATGAAGCTGATATCTAAGCAATTAATTTATATAAAAACTATTTAACTTGCCACTCTTGTCCTCAAGAACAGTTGATGGATTTTTGGTTAATTTTATAGCGTGCTCCGTCAATCTCATTTGATTGAGTGTGATAGAACAACATCACTACTGGCACATAATCTAATCTAATCATCCTATTTCCTGTCTTAAAAATTGAGTGTGTTTGCATTATACTGTTTCATCCAATAGGATGTGATAGTTATTTCTCTAAAAGTTCTCGGACCACTTCCTTTAACCGTACCATGTTTGTTTTCAAAATCCGCATGTAGTAATCTAACTGATTAAACTTGCTTGGTAAGAGAAATTCACAAAAGAATGAGCAAGAATACGCTTATCGATACACCGACTCCTGAATTCTAAAGTAACCTAAATACGTCCTGTTACGTACGCAGTTCTTATTGTCATTTAGTTGGAATTTATACGAAATTATTAGACTTTTGTTTAGACCTGACTACCTCAAAAGTAGTAATCTTTCGCCTTCAGTCTTAATAAAAATCTGATGTGGACACCACGTGACCTACTTGTACGGCCCATTAAATTATACACATTTTTTGCTGCATTTCGTTTAAACTTATTTCATGGAACTTCATTACAGATATATATCTCATTCAATTAATTCAGTTGTTACTTAAAGGCAAGGCAAAAATGCATAAAAACTCAAAACTGCTTCATTAAAAATTGAAAAATACAGAAAAACGTGAAACACAAGATACAATTAAAACAGTTAAAAATTTTAATTTACAATTAAAATTAAGGTTTCTGCGAAAAAAAAATTTGGCCTGTGGGCAAAAAAAGGCAGATTTTTCGCTGCACAGAACTGAAAGTTTACTTTTGGTTCCACTCGGCAAAAAGACACTGAAGGTGCAGAAACTGACTTAGTTCACTATTCTGCTAAGTTCCAAATGTAAATAAATATGACTGCTCTATTAAGATTAGTCGCACTTAAACAGCCTTTAAATTGTTGATAATTCTACAACTATAGCATGCAAATTAACTAAAGGCATAACAACCTTAGCCGAAAGTTAAGAACAGCATAATTCAATCACTTTTAAAACAAAAAATGCACAAATTACCAACATATAAGAATAAAAAAAATGAGCTCACCAAGCCAAGTAACAAAGTAGACGTATATATATATATACGTTTGGTGCTTCCGAGCTTGCGATTTGAACCAACACCAGAGGTGCGCAACTACATGTTATAGCAGTCCTATGTGCAAAATTTCAACGTTCTGAGGCTACTCGTTTTTAAGTTATGCGAGATACACACATTCGTACGTACGTACAGACGTCATGAAAAAAATCTCATCTGAATCGATTTTAAATCCATTTTATAATCCGTTTTAGAAAAAAGAGTCCTTTATTCTGTCCTTACCCACAGATGTCAAGCAAAAACGTCGTTAAATTGGATTCGGTAGTGGTGAAAATGGATATTTTCGTTAAAATATGATTCCCGAAATTTTTCTTGATTACAAGACTTCCTTTACTTCGTACAATGAAGTACAAAGCGAATACGAAAGTTAAAAATTCTCTCCAGTTTTTTTCCTTTGTTGAGGAATGTTACACCTTATGATATGAGATACTTTTTAAAATATCTCCATAACTTCTTAAATGATAATGCCAACTGGACACTTACTGCTAACATTAAAGCACGGGACTTATATTGTAGAAACAAAAAAATCCTTTTCAAGGAACAACATTCGAGATAATTCCTTTAACAGGCTTTCAAATGCTGATATGAAAAGACAATCTGATAGTTTGCTGTATGGAGGGATTTAAAAGGCATATAAATTATATAAATATGACATATAATATTAGGCATTTAAGAGCCGTTCCTTAATTTGGAAAAATCTTTCAAGTGATTTCAGCTTTCTTGTTATAAGTTTATTGTAAGCCCAGATTATTATAACAGCAAAAGCTGTCACGCATAGTACTTCTAGTGCATATCTTCTCACATCCTAATGCGTAGCATAAATGTTCTATATATTTTTATGACTTGCCTTTACGATATTCTGGAATGGTTAAACACATAATACCTTCATCTGCAGTTTCAAGAAGGTAATTCTGATGTTAAAATTATTATAAACGGAGTGTTTGCGAAAGCTTTCAATAATGCTACTGAAAATATTTACTCAACGGGATCTGAAATTTTCGAATTCAGAAATAATTTCAGAACAACGGTAATTAAAGATTATGGCGAGTATTTTATATTAAAGGTAACGGTGTTGATATTTAACAAATTTCAACATTAAGAGGAGTTACTTATTTCATATATTAGCTTTACATTAATTAGTTTCCTGAATATTCAGCGGAAACTGAAACGAAAAGCTCATGATATAATATTCTTATAAAATTTACAATGAAATTCCAGTTACCTGAACTAATTATTTTCATTGGACTCTTACATAATTTTGCTGCTTTTTTATGCATGTGCTTTGTGGCACAAATTGGCTTCTTGCTCATTCTTGTTTAAAAATTGCAAGTCATGTATTACTGAACTTTAATTCCTTTGAAGGCAGTAAAAGATACCTAATAGCTGAAAAACAGCTTCGTTTACATCTAAATTAAAATATATTATGTTGTATTGTGATGCTGTGATTATATCACTTGTCTGATAGTAACATCAGAACAAGCCACGAAATTCATAGCGGCAAGGAGTGTAAGATAGCGCCTGTCATTCGTTAAAGCCTTGAGTAGCATATAGGTGAAAGTACGACTTCGCTCAGCTCCGCCCCCAATTCTAATGAAGAGCACCCCAGGATCCCGCGATCTCCCATTCCTCTTCCCTTACCACCAACTTCTTGGGAGGACTTTCCGCTCGCCGCATATTTAGAATTCCTCCATGCCGCATACACATTATACATTTACAAACATCCATGCCTTCTCCGGGATTTGAACCCGCGCTTTTCAGTACGGCAGTCGGCGTCGTTAACAACTATCCCGGATGGGCAACTAAAACATATTATGCCTTTGTTCATTTTGGTTACATTCCACGCAGAAAGATAACTTTTAAATTTCTTTTTTTTTTATCTTTGGAGAGAAAAATTAGCAAATTTCACATAATTGTAGCGAGGTATTTCAATAAGAGTGGAAGACTGAAGATCTCTTGGTAAATTGGTTCTAAATATTCTTTATCAATTAATTCTTGATTTACTACTTAATAAATCAAATAATATACGATTTCAGATTTTGTTAACGTAACTCCTGTTAATAAAATGCATAAGGCTTAGATTTTGCACAAATATCTTGTAGAGAAAAAGTTCCAATTAACTAGTAAGCCATTGATTATTTTACAGAGTATTTTTAGTAAAACGTACGCTGCAATACTTAGAATTTACGCTGGACAATACAGTCAAAATTATATGACTTAAAAGTTTTAAAGAAATTATTCATCCAATGGAAACCAAAATTTTCACATGTGTCTAAAAATTTAATTACGTCGAACAGAACGTTTAAGAATTTTTTAACATATCTGAAGGAATTTGAAAACTATACAACTGTACTGATTATTTGTTCTGATATGGATAATATATTCTAGAAACATATATTTGAAAGCCTAATATTCGTAACTATTTTCAGCAGTATTTGTACATATTAAAAAATTCATATTAAAGATAACTTTGAACTCAAAAATATGAAACCGAATTTGTTTAATGAGGCTGTTTGAAAAGGCATGCTATAGAAAGAGGTTTGTTTCCTCATAGACCCTGTTTTGAAAGTCTAGTTTAAAGGTTAAGATTGGAGCATTTTTACTCAAAAATCCGACAAAATGTTTTCTATGTATTTGAAAGCTTAACGTGGTTTTTATTTTGGTCTGCGAGCATTCACATGAGAGAAACATAGTCGCTGAATATTTTTCGAAATATGTATCTAATGAAGTTCGAAATATGTGTCTAATATGTATCTAATTATAGTCGCAGAATAGTTTTCAAAATCGGAATAATAGCTAAACTTAAAAATATGACTATGTTTCCTTGCAACATAGTCGTATTTTCAGTTACCAATTCTGAACCAATGTATCAAAAACAAAAACTGCAAATTATCCATTATAGAATTCTTATATAAATGGAGTGATATTTTTGGAAATGCGAAACTACGGTTTACAGGTAGATTTAAAATCGAAAGTAATACAATTTATATTTAGATGCATCCAATGTACAAACGGAGGGAAAGTTTAATTTAAAGTGTTGTACCAACATATATGCATATTTATTCGCGGTTTTCGAAATAAAACAAAAGACCAGATGAAGCGTCAAATATTAGTCTTTCTAGTAATAATGTTGACTATGTTGCGAGGTAAACGAATAAAATTAAGGGAAATATAGGAGAACGTGAAATCGCAATGCATCCATGGATTTATCCCTTCGAGTAAGGTTATAAAAAATTATCCATATTTGCCAAGTTTGCTATTGTAGTGTAAGGTGGTAGCAAGTCTACTTAGCAATTGGAAGATCGTGATTTGAACTCGGCGAAGATATAATTTATTTCTCCCGCTCGGAAAAAATTTAATGTATCTGTAAATTATTGCACTCTACTTAAAGAATAATCTCAGTGGCAGATTATTCATTTAATAAACCGCTGAACATGAGTTGAATTGCATTTATTTGTTCACACTGTTGTCATTAACAAATAATTAAATATTCCGCTACATTATCTGGATCAGATTACGTAAAAGACAGAAATCAATAGTGAGCGGAGATCGTAGCGCTAGTTGATAATTTGATAATAATAAGTAAATACGGTTTTATAGTAATGATTCCTCTGGTTATGTATTCACTTTTTTATTTCTTTTGCAATATTACGAAGACAACTGTAGACGGAACAAGGAAATATGAATGAGATCAATCAAATCAAAAACAGTCCACAGTATAACGTATAACTCTATTTTGTGTCTAACCGCCCGATATTGTCCCAAATGTGATCCAGCAAAATGTGCAGGGTAGCGACTCACATGTGTGGCATTCATTTCCTCATGAAGATTGCACGATTTACAAATTGGGCTTGGGACAATTTTCATACGATGCAGATGTATAAAAAGAGAATCATGGCTAGCAACAAGACGAAAGATGACAACAGATTTCTTTTAGGCTATAAAGGAATATCGAAAATTCTCTTAATCCATGCTTTATGATTGTTCCTTTCAATAATGACTTTCCAAAACGCTTCGCTAGAGTAATTTTTAGTGACTCTTTTAGCAGTGTAAAAAGGGATGTGGTTATCAGTTATTTGGAGAATATTCCATCTTTCTTTGACAATTGAATAATACTGGCCCGTTTCTGCTTATGTTTCACCATAGAGGGATGTATTCTAAATCCATGCATAGCTAGTGGTTTCAAGTAAAGTTGGAAATAACTGCTAAAGGAATGAGAGAAATATCCGGTAATGTAAGCTGGATGACATAATTTGTTTTGTAGATATAAGACTAGCAACACGTTTCTGCTATGACCTTCAGAATTGGTTGCAACGAACTGTCAAATTGAATCATGGAGTATGCCATAAGGTAAAGGTATTTTTACTGAGTTAAAATTGAATTATCCTGCATGTTTTCCAGCAGCCAATATTAATAAAGCGTTTAGAATATGTTTAGTTAACGAAAGCAGCGTTTTTTTAGTTCACGAAGTTTCATACAGGCCTCTGTTTTTAGAAGATCTACTTGATTATCAATCATTTGCGTTTTCAGACGATTTGCTGATCCTGGCAACGTGCTTCTACGATAGCTGCGAAAGTTAATGATAGCTTTTCACTATACATCAACGTAGAAGTGCAGCAAGCAAAGTGAAGCCGGTACATGCGGGTACCTCTTGTTGTTTTGCGCTAACTGTTTTGGTATGTGAACACAGGGGGAGAAACAAATGCAATACAAGTAAACAAATCTCATAAATGCATTTGAACTTATGTATCTAAATTTGGTTCATTAACTCGAACTTCAAAACAAGGAAATGAAATTCAGCATGCCGACCTAATAACTTTCAGTACGCTTCAGTTATACGTAAGAATTCAATATGTCAACTGTCATTTTCGCTATATTTTGGTGAAATTCGATAAATTTAGAGACGGTTAGCAGCTTAAAAAGATTTAAATTTTTGACGCAATTTTTTACATCGCTATGAGCTAAAAAGTCCACAGTTTACCGGGAATATATTATTTCACTTCAGCAGATCTCAGCAAATGTAAGGATAAATTTATACAAATTTTAAAAAAAATTATACAAATTGAGTTCATTTATGGAAGCCATAAGATAATATAATAAATCAATCTGCTTGAATAGTAAAACACGTTGGTACTTTTAAAGTGGTACTGAATGACAGCTATCCAGTAAGGACACATCTGAGGTGCTTAGCGAATAATTACATAACGTTTCAAAATGGCATTTGGCTCCTTTTTTTTCATTTGAGTCCAGTTCTAATTAAAAGGCGACGTATTATTGGAATGATTTAAAGACTAGTAAGAAGTTCGAAATGTTTAAATAGCCAACCAGCACTGAAAATATTCACGGAATGTGGAAAAAAAGAAGATAAATTCAAAATCGAAAAA
This sequence comes from Stegodyphus mimosarum, assembly GCA_000611955.2. NCBI lineage: Eukaryota > Metazoa > Arthropoda > Arachnida > Araneae > Eresidae > Stegodyphus > Stegodyphus mimosarum. Next base: position 896,982 of record KK113712.1, read on the forward strand.
TCATGATCGCAGTATAGATAAAAACAGATAAAACATAAAGTAAATAAAGCAACAAAAGAGATGAGGCCCACCAGTGGTCCACTGGATAGGACTCAACACTAACAGTTCAACCTAGATTCGGTTAAGACTATTCTTAGGCAAGTACTCTTTCAATGCTTTGTCGTAATCAATTATACAAACAACTAGTATTCAGAATACACTGCTCGACATTGAAAATGCAACACCATGCAAATTTTAGAGTAGACGCACGTCACTGAGTTATGCGAATGATGTGAAATGCGCAGCTCTCCGACGCACGTGAAGTAAGATATAAGGGAAGAAACGTGCAGAATGGGCAATATTCGTGTCGTTATTTCTGCCAGACGAATTATCGAAGAAAGTTGGTTTTTGTCCTGGAGGATACATGTAATAGAAGAGAATGCCAGGCCGCCGAAGGCACTTCCAGCAGATAGACGATTTTACGAGGGGTATGGTGATCGGACTGAGAAGGGCTGGTTGGTCCTTACATCAAATCGCAGTTGATACCCACATGGATGAGAGCACGGTGCATCGGCTATGGCGAACATGGTTGGAGCAAGGGAATGTGGGAAGAAGGAGGGGTCCAGGTGCAGCCAGAGTGCCGTCAGCACGCGTGGATCGACGCATCGGCCGACAAGCTGTGGCGGTCCCGCAAGTCACTTGTACCGCGATTCTGCAGCATGGACAAGGTACCCTAGATGTTCCCGTGTCGGCGAGAACCATTTTCCGTCGATTGGTCGAACGTGGCCTGCACTCACGGCGTCCGTTAAGGAGACTGCCATTGACCCCACAGCATAGATGCCAACGTTTAGAATGGTGCCGGATTGGAGCGATGTGGATGACAGAATGGAAAAATGACGTGTTCTCAGATGAGTCAGGATTCTGTTTATCCAGTGACAGTTGCTGCATACGTGTGTGGCGTCGACGTGGAGACAGATCTAATCCGGCAGTAACTGTGGAATGCCCCACCGCGCGACAACGTGGCATAATGGTTTGGGGCGCTATTGCCTACGATTCCAGGTCCCCTCTAGTTCGTATTCAGAGCACTATGACGGCCCAACAATATAACCTTAAAACTATATAACTCTTAAAACATATACATGCATAAAAAGTTAAATTTAGCTAAAATAATTTTTCAGACATAACTGACTGTTTCGTATTTCTCCTTTATTTTAGAGAGATTGAGTTGGACTTTCAAAAATCGATTTACAAGATGATAGTGTTACGTGGGTACGGGTTCGTGATGGATTGAATGCACAAGACGTTAAAAAGTTAACAAAATTTATTCTTTCTACAAGAAACAAATCAAAATGCTGAAATATTTCTTCAGAGATATTCGCACAATATCTCAAACGTTTAGCAAAACTCAATTCAAAGCAGATAGAATAATTCTATCTGACAGCTAAATCGCTAGAGCATTAGGTAAACAAACAGCAGTTCTCTTTAAACAGCTGCAACTAAGATGAAGTGTTTCAAATCGGCTCTTATAAGCTTTTTAATCACCACTAGAACAATCTCAATTTTTCTAGATGATTTTTCTGGATGGCAAAAGTAATTACGAGATATTTATTTATTAAATATTAATTACATGCGCTCTTGTATTTTTACTTTTCCAGCTCAGCTTTCTCTTACAATCCGTCACGCACTGCGTTGCGCGGGAAAATAAAACAATTTTAATTACAATTATTAATAAATAGCCAAATAAATATGAAATCCGTAACAATAGTTTAATTACAGAGCATCATGTTTAGCAAAGCAGACCATTTAATTGAATTTTAAGCAGGCATATTCAAATTCACAAAATATTATTTTTGGTAAAGTATATACACTCACTTCCAAAAGTTAAGCACGGAGAGGAAAATGCTAATTTCCGGTAGCCAATCAGAATTGAAGAGGATGCAATTCGCTGCAGAGATAGATGGAAGTATGCAAATATGTTATGTAACAGCCAATCGCGCTTTCATGTCAAGAAATATGCCAAATGGACAGTCTTATAAGAAGCCAGCTTTATGAAGGGTTACAGAAGTTGAGTGTAAGTGCTGATAAAAGGTGTTTAAAACTTTCGTACAATTTGTTTTCAAGACATACGTGTTTCTATGACTTCCAGAAGACGAATGGAAGATTATGAGCGCTGGCGTGCTGTAGGGCACATTGAAGCAGGACAGTCAATCACAGATGTTGCTCTTTTCTTTGGCGTTCGTCATTCTGTAATTTCAAGTTAATGGAAACAATTCCAAACCACACAGACAGTTGTCCGAAGGCCCGTAGCCGGTCGCCCAAGGTTACAATCCCCGCGGAAGATCGATATATTGCTATTGTAGCCAAGCGGAATCGCAGAGCGACCTCCACAAGTGTGACATCTATGTTTACAGGATCCACTGGTAAGGCGATATCTGCAGCTACTGTGCGCCGAAGATTACATATGAGCGGACTGTACGCCCGGGTACCTCGAGTTTGTGTTCCTCTAACCGTCCAGTCAAGAAGGGCACTATTACAATGGTGCGGGGAACATGTCAGTTGGGATGTGTCTGACTGGGGCAATGTCATGTTTACTGATGAGTCAAGATTTGCTCTGGAGTCAGATGACAGATTGTGAGATTGTACCCTGCAGCAGTTGGCCCTACTTTTGTTTTAATGGACGATAACGCACGTCCCAATAGAGCTGACATCGTCGATGACTACCTGAAGAGTGAAGGGATTGCCCATATGGCGTGGCCAGCATCTCCGCCCGACCTTAATCACATTGAAAATCTTTGGGATACTCTAGGTCGTGCTGTATCTTCAAGTTTCCCACCTCCAGCCACTGTTATTGAGCTGGAAACTGCTCTAGGAGAAAAATGGCGATTGCTTAATTCTGCGGTGGTTGACCACCTAATTGAAAGCATGGTCACAAGGTGTAAACTTTGTATACAGGTGAGGGGCATCATATACCCTATTAATGTCTTTTTTTTCATTTTATGCTGTTTATTTTCACTTTGTACATAATTCTCTTGAAGTCTCCAGTATGTCATTTTCTGATAACTTACAAAATTTAATATTGTTTTAATTTCTGTATATAATTATTGATTTTGTTTTATGCAGAAATATGTGTGTTACTTTCCTGCCGAATTTTGTGTCAATCAAAGCAGTATTTGTTGATTTGTTTGCATTTTACGTCTTCGTGCTTACCTTTTGGAAGTGAGTGTAATGTAAATTTATGATCCAGAAATCCATAGAACCTGAAACCTGAAAGAAACTGAAAGAAAATCTGAAAGGAAAAAAAACGTAAATGAACCTAATAATATTCTATATGAAGGTTTCTCAGACAGTAGGGAATTCCTTCCTTGAGGGAGGGGGATTTCACAATTTCAGGGGGATGCGGTCAGCCTTTCACTTAGCTGTTAAGTAAATTAGTGTTAATTTATATTAGTTTATAAAAGGCTACTTTTATTCAAGTTTTAGTATCTATTAACATTTTCTCTACTTTTGTTGTTTAATTTATGAAACATATTAAAAATTTGTTTCATAAATTATCAAAAAATCATGTTACTCTAGAAAAATTATGCGTAATATTTTCAAAGCTTTGGAAAGGAAGAGAGAAATGATCTTCTAGCAGTGGTGAAAAGGGTGTTTGAGGCAAAAAAGTTGGAGATTTTCTGTTACATACTGTGGTATTCAACGGATGTGTTTGTGGCGACATCAACCGGATCGTTTTATTTTGATTCTGAGAACTACTCTGAATGAAAATGGCTACACTACTACAAAGATCTTATTTGTAAACATGAGGATTTTTGTAAATATCCTGTAGTTATTTAATTTAATAATAACGTACATTTAAATTATAATTATGTCTGAATAATTTAACTCCATTTTAGATTTAGCTGTGTGTCACATTTAATAAATCACTATGGATTAAAATTCAAAATTCTTCAAGTATACCCAGAACTGTATTGCAAATACCAAAAGATGGAATCAGAGAATCATTCTGATTATTTTGAAGGTCAAAATATTTCATTTTTGATATATTACTGTATTATAAATGATTTTGTTTTGGACATTTTTCTAAATTCAGAAGATTTTATTTCAGACCGATAAAATTATGAATGAAGCTTCTTTTATTTAATAGAAATTAAACATGTTTATCATGTATCTTCTAAACAAGCGCTGTCTTAACTTCATACACCCTGAAAATAAACACTGTTAATGATGATAAACGGTCCCGAACCATACCTTTTCAACACATTTCCTCCATTCAACAGTATGGGTGTGTTGTATTCTGTTGTCTTGTTCAGATAACGTTATATATATATTCATTTTATTACGATCCCTTTTCCCGGAAGATGGCAAATTACTGGTTATCTAAACGGAGAAACATTTTAATGACAGTAGCAACGCCTTTGAACAGCAAATATTCAAATTGGGAAGAAGTAATCGATGAAAACGATGACGTTAAAGGTCGATATCTTAATCGAATAAACAAGTTCTCTTGAAGCCTAATTACGGCATTTTGTTTGCGAAGTTCTTCGCTTACGTCGTTAGATGACACTTTTATGATTCTTTTTAGTTCACTCTTAGATATTGAGAGAAAACTCTTAAGTTTAGCTGATACGCTAAAGTAAGCAATGAATTTATGAGTAATAAAAAAAGAAATATTAGATAAGAGCATCTAATTAAATTTCATGTAAAAGTGTACTTATGCAAAAGTTTCTTATTGAAAGAATAATTTTGAAAAAAAAAGTTTGGATGAACTTAGAGATTATAAATTTCGTCTCTTTGTTACGCTTCATTCGATATTAGTCTTCCGTAATTTCACTTATTCATACTTTATGTTTGACGCCCAGTTCTAATGAAACTGAAACAAAGTTTTAGAACGTTGTACACAAAATGCAAGATAGTTTTAATTAAACAGGAAGGTTTCAAAGCACAATTGCCAAAACTCTTTTCGTCACATTCTTTAGTCTTTGGTTTAAGCACGGACTGTTAAATACCCCTTAGCCCAATGATCTCCAATCGTTTGCAACTTTTGAATTCCTTGGCAGAAAATTTATCTGCCAAAATCAGCACTGAACGATAAAAATGCAATGCTTTTAAAGACCTTAATATAAATTATGTTACTATAATGTCTGATAAAATTAGATCTGCATTTTAATCCAAAAATACTTGCATTCAGTGTTGGATAAATGCTGAAGCTTTAGAGTGAAATTCACAAATAAAAAGAGATTGTGTTTAATATTCAGTCCAAATACTTTTATTTTATATGTGAACGCCGATTTAATTGTATTGGCCGTACCCAATAGTTACTTAAAATTGACATTCTCTCCTGCTTTCAAGGCGTTTATTTCAAATTTTTTTTTATCTTCTGCCAAACTATATACGCAGATAGATAAGGAAGGTAATGTCTTCTGTTCAAAATTTCCATTGTGAGTTTTCAGTGAGTAATTAATTAATTATATATTAATAATGAATTAGGGTAACCACAACTACTTTTTAATAGTGTAAACGTGTTGCGGTTACCCTATTTGTGAAAACGTGTTGTGGTTATCCTATTTTAGAAAGATGTCTGCCTGTCTGTGCGGCTATGTGTATGTATGTGACGATTTTTCCGTCCTCGAAAGCTCTTATATGAAATTTCCAAAAATTTCTATCTTCGGTATTTAAACTTTCTGCATTCATATAAAGAGTTGATTACACTTTCGGTAAAATTGGATAACCGAAAGGGGTACTTTACAGGGACCATAACAATCTTTAACAGACAACCGAAAGTGGTACATCACTTGAAGCCCGTAGTAGCTTTTAATGAAAACCTATATTAATGTATAATTTAAAATTTTTCCATTCTTAGTGTTTAAGACTTTTATATCTTATATAGACCCAATACATTGGAAATGATGCTTTACTTAAAGCTCTGAGCAAGCTTTCGAAAGAGAAATATATAATGAGAAAGAAATATATAATGAATCTAAAATCGAAACTACTTCTAATCTAATCTTCATCTAAAATCTTATCTTCTTTTAAAATCTAAATATCTTCTAATTTAATCTTCCCTAATTTGGTATTTAAAATAGGGAAATTATTATGAACAACTTATTACATCTATAACAATTAAATGTACTCTCGGAATTATGCTAAATGCTAAGAGAATAAGCTCAATGTGAAGACGAGCTCTTGTTACGAAGTAAATAAATGTATTACCTCAATCCTCAATGTGCTGTTTTCACGTTTGTGTCAAATAATTTTTCAGATAAAATGATGTTGCCACAAAATGTAATTGCCATGTATTATTTTGAAATAAATATTAATAATGTACCGAATATGAAAAGAAATATATGGCAAAAGGTAAACTCTGTCAGAAATTCGAAGAATATACTGGTTTTAAAATTTATTTTACGTAATTGTTAAGTCACTGATTTTCGAATCTGAAGCCCTATGTGATCAGGTGAATACTACGATGGATGCGATGTTTGAAATCAAATCATGAGAAATAATGTGTGTACAACCACGTCTAGCTACCACTGTCTATTGTATGGGTAAACAAAATAATAAAAAATATGAAAAGCTGAAAAGCTTTCAGACTTTACGCTACTTTCAAAGGGAAGTTTTTTTAACGTTTTGTGCGTTACCTTATTTACCACTGTCTATTGTATGAGTAAACAAAATAATAAAAAATATTAAAAACTGAAAAGCTTTCAGACTTTACGCTACTTTCAAAGGGACGTTTTTTTAACGTTTTGTGCGTTACCTTATTTACCACTGTCTATTGTATGGGTAAACAAAATAATAAAAAATATTAAAAGCTGAAAAGCTTTCAGACTTTACGCTACTTTCAAAGGGACGTTTTTTTAACGTTTTGTGCGTTACCTTATTTATTAAAAATCATGTTCTTCGCACTTAAACCATAAAATACATTTCAACAACAACATCGCAAAATAATTTTAAAATGAGAGTATCTTTAAAATTTCCGATACACAGTCTCACCCGCTGGACATAATTTTTTTCCGTACAGTGTTGCCATTGCTCACTTTGAAATCTTTGAGTTTGTTAATCAAAAATCCGTTAAAGTGTTACAAATCGATAATAAAACAAATTCCGAATTCCAAATTAGGGCTCCCGGATGCCTGTATTCGGTGAAAGATTAAGCTATTCAAAATTTGATGGATCTAGATAGTGTTGTTTTGTCATAATGCGAGAAATATACATACATTTGCACAAACTCTTCATTATTTAATTTCTTTAAATATAATACAGGGCGATAATATTGGGCGGCAACAATTTGAAAAGTGAAACAACATTTATAGTGAATCAACCTAAATAGTCAAAACGAAATTAATAATCCTTCTGGACAAATTGCCCCTTTGGACTAAAAAAGTGTAGTGTTTATAATTAATGTTGAGCCATAAAATTTATATACAAATTAGATTTTATTTACAAACAATCAACCAGAAGTGATAGTTTACTTAAAGCTCTTTGATATGTCTTATGTTGGCACATCAGATTTTTCATTTTAAACTTTTTTACAAACAGTTCTTTAGCCTGATTGACTTGCTAAGAAATAAAGTTTGGTGTATAGGTAAAACCTGCTTTATGATTAATAAAAAAATCCTCTTTGAGTTGTAACTTTTACATTTAGAAATACAGAGCATTTTAGCAACTGTCACAATAAAATTTTATGGATATATATTCTTTGCAAACAATATGCATTACTTCAAATGCATGATTTTCATATTGGATTGTGTAACATTTTTAAGAAATTTGTCCTATTTTTTGGCCGAAAATGTATTTTCATTTGACAAACTCAAGACAACAAAAGCTTCAAGGATCTCCTTTAACTTTTACACTTTTAATTTTTAAACTCCGTTTTGTACGTAAAACACTAAAAAGGTATTGCTTTGATTATCAAATGCAGTGATCTGCAACATAATATTTACTGAGCAAAATTTTTAGAACTTCCATAAAATCATAGAATTCAGCAGTACCAATCCTAAACCGCCGGCCTTCAAAGGCAAATCAAAATTGGTTGCCCTTGGTTAGAGAAATACAATATGTTTGATGATGATTTCGATGCAATTAAATTTTCCCGGGCAACGTCTGAGCACCCCCTTACTTCCCGCTAGGATCGGCCTTGAAATTCGGGATAATTTTCGAAAAGGAATAGCAATAACTTTAAACTACATCCGTCGCACAGAAATTTAAAACTAATTGAAGATAAGTGGTGGATAATGAAAGGAAAGAAGAAACAGTCTAGCATAACTAATGCGTAAGTAAAGTAGGAGTCGATTTGAAACATGAAACAGTGACAATCGAGAAAATGCTAACAGCAGAATGTAATCGGGAAAATGTAAGCAACAAATCGCAAATTTATGTATGAATAAAATGAACATTAATAAACTTAAATGCTTTTATCTGAGAGATAGATCCGCGGAAATGAGGATAAAGATTCAAAGATTGTGTTTAACCTTCAAATGTCATTAATTTCGAAGTATATTTACATAAATATGGCAATGAATATTGTTTTTTCAATAAAATGCTAATATCAAATAATAGTTTTAAAATTCTTTTCAAAGCATGATATCCTCAGAATGTATCAGAAAGGACAGTGCCAGATTCAGCCACTAATAGGCCGTACAAATATTACTGAATCCCGAAATTTATACTTTGCTTTTACCGAAATGTATACGTTTAATGCAAGTCGTTATTAATGCAAGTGTATACACATTTACGTATACTATTAATACAATTATATTATACACATTAATGTAATAACAATTGAATTTTTAAAACGTTTGTCGTATAATAGAAAATATTTAAAAATATACAACAACAATAATATTAAATATTAGTCAATCTTTAAAAACTAAAATGTTCCATTTTTCGGCTTTTCATTTTGATGATATTCCTCTCACATGTGAGTTCTTTCTTTACGCAATGTGGGCCCTTAATTAAGACATGAGTAATACAAGACAGAAGTTTACTTACATAGACTAGCACAAACAAGGTAACATGGAACACAAACTTGACACGTAGAACTGAATATATGGACCACAAACGTGATAAAATAATAACATTCTTATGTCTTTATTAGCCGCTAGGGGAGGTGTGAGGCGGAGTAATATACGTGCACTAAATTCGTAGGTTCTGTTTAGGAATTTGTGCTGGTGTTTTATGGGAAAGGGGTTAGGTGCGCCGGTTAGGCTAAAATGGCCGGAATGAAGTTCATCGGATTCATGAAAATTTCCTAAAACTGAAATTCTTTTTAATATAAAGTTTTGAAAGTATATTATTTCATAGCAAACATTGCTAAAAACTTCAGCCTTTCCTGTGCTGTTGAATTTTTTAAATACTTTTGAAGTCTTTTCAAAGTTAGGAGAGATTTCTTTTCTAATTTTTTCTCTTCATTTATTTACAAACATACTTAATAAATCATAACAGTATGTCGGCATTATGAATGAAGATGCGTTTTGTTATCTTTTATGAATTGGACATATCGTTCAGGCCTCCCAAATTTTGTTACCTTTATTAAAACAAATTGTGTTACCTTACCGTCTAGTTCCTAGTAAAGTTACTGAGTAAAATTTATTTTTATTTCACTTGTATGATTTGAAGTAGCCTTTAAAATTCCCATATTTCTTAGAATTTTTTGTTAATTTCTTGTTTCGTAGCAAGTTTACTGCGAATTTTATCACAGGAAACGCAGAATATACTATTATTCCAAAATCTGCTTGACTAATTAAATTTATATCTACAGTTTTTGAGTTTCAGCAAAAACTCTTTTCTGTTTGCTAGGATTTTGATGAGTATTACTGTAAAATTTAGTATCACATATGCTGCTAACGTCTGATTTTCTATTTAAATGTATGGAATCTGTATTTACTGCAATAATCCTTGCACCAAACTTATTCAGGTTCTTAATATATTTCTGCGATTTGGGATGGATTTGCTGCAGGCATTCGCCCCCATTAATATTGTTGCAGGCAACAGGTTCGGGATTGTCTCTTTGAATAATCGTTCCGGATAAGTAGGAAGAAATTCACAATTTATTACGAAAGAAATTATGACACACAACAAAATAAATAGCTGTTAATAGCTCAAGGATAACGCAGATATTAAAAAGTTTCTCTTTAGCGTACTGCACGAAAAGTATCATAAATTCCTAATATCGCACACAAAATAAACATTTAAACGCAATTCAGCTAACTTTCTTTCTCTCGCAGTTGAATAGCAACTGATTCTTTCTATCTACCGATATGCTAGACATCTATTGATGTATCACGCATAGCAGGACGTGTCCGGATCACTATTAAAATGCCACAGGGAACTTCACTTAATTGTTTCTCCAAATAAAATATGAATTTAGAAAAGAAAAATCCACTTGCTTTGGAAATTCTACTCACGAAAAGGAAATTACAGAATTTCAGCTGGAATGTGTATCAAATAAATCAGAATGTTAAGTAAAAATGCAATAAAGCTTTCGTCGGGTGAATGTATGCAAAATGTTGGACAATTATGAAGTATATAGAAAGAATTGCAAGAAAAAGAAAGTTAAGAATAAATATAAAATTTGAAACTTATGTACGTATATATATATCATTCATACATACAAGAAATAAAATGAAATATATATATATAATATGTAGTAGAAAGTGTGTAGTAAAACAGGTTACGTAGGAAAATTGCTGTTCAATAGACGGACTGCAAAATGCCGAAGATATTTGTCCTCCTCAAGTATTGTATAATTAAAAACATTAAAGACAGTTAGATGCCCACAGTTTAGTGATATTTTTTAGAAGTTCGCGTGAATTTTGTTCCGAAGATCTTTATCAGTGTCTATCTACAAATATTGATGCATACGCTGATTATGCGCAAGCTGGTGAGCAATTATCAGTATCCGTGCGCACTTATTTTTAATTTTTCGAAATTGCTTTATGTCCCTTTTTTGTCACAGTTTATCAAGCAGGTGATGCGTAAGTTAAAATCGGACGAATTAGAGCAATATAAACTAAAAGGTTTTCCTGAAACTTACCTGCGAATGCTTTCGCATTGTCGGAAGAAGGTTGTTAATTACTTTTGCTGTCTTATTTTCGAGATAATTAAGCGGCCTTTTCATTTCAAAGTTTTGTTACTCCTAAGTATTTTGCTCTTGGTGCTCGAGATATAGATTCATTAAATAATATTAATGGTTTACTGACTGGTGCATTAACACATTTCCGCCTGGTGACTACAGATTTTTGTGCAAGTACTAATATACGCCATTTTTACATCAAAATTCGGTATTAGGCATTTGCATTTGATCTTGAAGCGTCCTAAAAGCATGATTAGTCAAGATAGAAGAGAAAAAATTAAAACATAAAATTAACAAAGCGATAATATTGTGCATGGCATAGATTTTAGTCTGTATTTAGAATCGATTTTAATCAAAATTCAATGGTGACTAAAATCTAAGCCGAACACAAGCTTGTTGCTTTGCTAATTTTGTAACATGTATAGTATTTGCTGATTTGACAGTTAAAGCAGTGTCATTAGTTAACATCCCAATTAATAATTTTGACCTAGACCAGTTTATGGTGAGTACGCCATGTAGAATAAGTATAATATTGGCTCATGAACTGAACCTCGTGGCACACCCGCCTTAATTTGTCGCATATCAGATTGCATGTTTCCTTGTGAAGCAACAAACTTTTGATTATTAATAATGGCATAAGCAAGAGGATTAATTATTGATCAAAATTCAAGTGCATTCAATATATTAGTCCTCATGTCAGACGCTGTCGCCATGTCTAGTTAAGTAAGGCAACATTTGCTTATTTTATATAGCATCAACCACAAATTCAATCATTCTTACAAGTTGATTTATTGTCGAGTGATTTTTTTCCTCAAGCAAACTGTTGCTGTGACAGTAAATTTAGGTAAGGCTACTTTCGACGAAGTATAATTTGTTCATAAATTTGACTTAATCTTGATAAAAGGCTAATTGGGCGATACCTCTAAGGTTTGGTTCGGTCATTACCCGGTTTGGCGAGAAGAATAATTTTTAACACACACATTTCCGAAATAGATTAACAAGCATTTATAATAATTGTAAAATTACGAGGCACAATTCTAATTGCAGCATGTCGTCATGCACAAAACCTTTTTATTATTTTAAATATTTCATAATATCAGTGAGTTGCGAATTGAGAAAGAAGCTTCTTTACAGTTGGAGCGTTAAAAGTAAATTCTTACAAAATGACATACTTCACAGATGAAGCTTACATCTCGTACGTATATATATCTGGGGCAAATTGATACTCAAAGTAATTTGCAAAGTACTCAAAATAATTTTTGTAGCTTGGTCTCATTAGAGCGTGCGATTTTATCTTCTGTGGTAAATGGCCTGTTCGTCTAATTTTGTTAATATATGTCTAGAAAGAGCCGCCATTTTTTTACAAACTTAGAATTTTTGCTTCCCATTTTTTAGACACATGATATTCAATAAGTTCATTAATTTTCTTCTTTTAAATCTGGATCAAGTGAGAGACTATTTGTTCCTATCGTAAGTTCATTTTTAATAAGATCTCTTATGCTTTTAGGAAATGTAAGGTTATGATCTCTTGATTTATTATAGGATGTATCTTGATGGCGGATTTAATGCAGTCATTAAGTTTTCAGTTGCAGAATTTATTTCATAACCTGAGGTTGGTCCCTCAAGGTTACCGAACCCTGGAAAGTTTCTAAGCAACAATTTGCAAAACAGTACCCAATGTATTTATTTTTTGTAGTCTACTCTAACAAGGATGGGGATGGGATCTGGCAATAATGCATGACCAACAAGGTAATACAGGATCGCAAGTTGCCCGTGCTGTTTTGGCCTTTGGTCAGAACCTTCCGAATTTGATAACAAATAAAACAAATTATAGAATAAATAAAAATCATTTAATTGTTACAGTAGTACATGTAGTTGCTAACGGATGAATAACGAACACACATGCACAGTATTCATACCTGGAGTTATCATATACTCACAACTAACGCCCACTATAGACTGGTAAAACATAAGCAACGAATTCCTTTCTATTTCTTTATTATTTATTGTTAGAAGTTCATTTGTATTATTTCAAAAATAGTAACAGAAAAACTCTATATTATTAAAGCTTTATTTGAAATATATTTTTTTATTTTATCATTACTTACTAATTGCTTATTTATTTTTGCTTATTTTTCCTGAAGCCGAGCGCTTCCAAAATTACAGGCTCTAGACATTTTTCGTATACGTCTATTTGTTAAACCGGTATTGACAATAGGAGTAGAGTTTTCCATCAAGAATCTTCAATCTACTTCATTTCTCCAATTCTTCTTCAATAAAAACCTTCAATTAATAAAGTCTCAACAGTTCATGCCAAGCAGTTCGGATGTTGTAGCATATGATTACACGTTGTGGAGAGGGAGGTCTAGAAAAGGAATTTGGGAAAAGAACATTTTCCACTCTAAGCGATCTTAAAGTATTTGTTAGAAAAGTGATGAAGAAAGGAAATTATAATATGAGCTTTAAAAATCCTGGCCTGATGAATATGCACTAATTTTCAACAACAGAGATTATCTAATATCTCTAAATATTCGTACTTATGTAAAATTAGATAAGATATAAAGCAGTATAAATAATTCCTGAAATCTTTTGTTGCTATTTGTCAATGTTCAATAAATGTAATGCATTTATTTGACTGTGCAATAATTCTGTATTATAAATAATATAAATAAATGTGGAAACAGTCTTCGAAATCGCAGAAACATTATGGGAAGGAGAAAAAAATATTGATATTTTAAACGAAATCAAATGCTTAGGCCTTTGTCTCATGCTAAATATTCGAATTGTTTGAATATCAATAATTTATTTTCTTATTTATGCTATAAGATAAGTTCATAGGCAGAAAATCATTAAGAAATACTTGATTAAAAACTTTTAAGCTACTCAAAACACTTTAATAGTCGTTCATTAGAGATTTTCTTGGGAAATGAAAAATGTGTGAGTTTGGTTTTGAGACATCTAGTGTTTTATGTTCCTCGATTATTACACAATTCAGTTGCTTCTCACAGACCGACTTTCCCAGCACAATATTTTATGTATATCAGTCTATCCAGACAGAATATTTATACATGACTCTATGTTTTGTAGCTCTCAGTTGAAGAATGTATAACATGCACATGTTATAAAATTCTATAGATACAAGAATGTATGAAAAGATTTCATCTGCTTAACCAAGGGTTATCTTAGAAGCCACTCATTTTGCAGTTCCAGAAAAGCACGTATATTACCTAACAAATACGCTGTTAATTCACGGACCAAGGATGAGGCGAGAATTATAGGGCTAGGGCTTTCCGCCGTCGCCCTTTCTTCGTGGGCCATTCCGCAGCCAAATAGAAATGAAATAAATAATAGGGGTTGCTTATAAGATATATAAATGAAATAAGTAACTGGTTATATAGCAAGGGTTATTTAGAATGAATATCTAAATGAATATCAGCAAATCGCAGCAATCGGTGTAAGCGTATTGGATCCCTCTGAATGCCCATAACTAAAAAGATGGAAGAGCAGCTGAAAACCATCATGGAAATGACTGCTGCCAACCGGCAAGAAGAAACAGCTAATGCCGCTGAAATGAAGAACTCCATCGAAGTAAATGCCTCTGGGATGAGAAAAGAAGTAGGCCCAAATCCCAATTAGATGCAGAAATGTATTTCTGCAGTTAAAGGAGATATTGTAAATGTTTTGAACCAGAACGTAGCCACCAAAGAAGAGAAACTTAAAAAGCGATAGAAACTGGAGTGAAGAAGTTAAAGGTGCAAAATCCTCTTTAAATGAAAACATTTCTGCAGAGGAAGAACACGAGAAAGAAAATTTAGGATTAGAAAAGAAATTCCTAGAACCGGCTTCATCCGTAAACAATGTCCTCTTTTAGCTTTCCGTACTCGACACTCCTGTTTACTCTGCTATGAATAACATCCCTGAACCACCTCGTAATTACGCTTTTGTCATATGATGGGAAGTCATCAAGCAATGCATATAAAATACAATTTGAAATGATTTCCCTGGGAAACAGCGGCACCCAGTCAACAAAACTTTACATTCGGCTGCCTGTTTAAGGGAAGAGGCCTGTTTAAGGGAAGAGGCAGATGCTTTTAGCCGGAAAATGTTCGAATGTTGAAGCCTTAGTTAATGGGTTAGAAATGCAGTTTGAAGAAAATTTTCTCCAGAATTATCACCGGCTGCAGCTTAAGATCCAATAACAGAAAGCAAGATTGTTTTCATCGAAACATTAATTCAGCTGGCAGTTTCAGACTCCATTCGGGAAATTAAAGACACCATTAGTCTCCAATGTTTTTTTAAAGGATCTCAACATACAATAAGCATTCCTGAAAAGTCTCGCATAAGATTCTAAGATCCCATCCGAAACTTGTGGCCTGTCAGCGATCCTCCACTGTAAACCTGTAGGGGCATACGTCCGTCAATCGTTTTTCTCCCCGTACCATCACACCTGCATCACTTTTCGCAATGTTCGAAAGAAGATTTCGCTATGCTGACCCCCTCCATACACGCTTAGGATCACATGCTAAACTAAATCTAGACTCATCAGTACGGAGACACCGAAAACCCCGGAGCTGCAAGTGGGGAAAAAAATATTCTCAAGCCAACTGAAAGTTTTGTAGTACTGATTTAAGAGTAGAAGATAAAACCTGTACTAGCCAGATTCATATACAGTAAAATGTAATACCCCAGAAAAATTCATCACCTTTAATTACCGGCTAAAAAATGCACCACCTGGACAAGAAAACTTTACCCTTCATCTTTACAGGCTATCACCCTCTTGAAAGAAGTAAAAAGTGGAAAATTGCTTACTTATAAGTTATCAGTGTCCCTTAAAGTTGCTTAAATTTTCATGAATTTTCGAGAATTGGATTAAAAGCGGGGTCCGTAAGCAGCTTGCCAGAAAGACTTTCTCACAAAATAAAAATTAAAATCTCTACTTTGTGTCACCAGAGGGCGGCACATAATACCACGGCTTAAAAATCTTGTACCGTTAAAAAAAATTTATGCTAAGAACGCCACGTCATTCGATAGCTTAGTTTTCTAAATTTTAGCCAAAACCAAGTTAAAATCTCTAAGAAGTTAAAGGGTCATCGAACAATCCGTTCCATAATCTACGATCCTAGCTTAGAAGAGTTAGTTGTAAGGTATATGATAGCTGCGAGGTTTAGCGAAATTCATTTATTAAACATAAGCTATAATTATTTCATGCACAAATTATCTGATTTATGATGTCTTCTTTCGAAATACTGAAGCAATTATTTTTGCCAGGTGAAGGGAAAATATATTCATTTTTGCTTATAAGCAGGATAACCTTGTAGTTGTTAGTTCACAATGGCTATCAGATCAGTTGATTGAGATTTGAAGCACCGAAAAGGGGGGGGGGAATTGTTTTTCATTAGGTATGAGTTACTATAATCCTCCAAGTCTGCTGCTATCAAACTACATAAATGTGTATCGATATTCTACTTGTGTTAAATGAGATACATAGCCCAAGATGAAAGTTCAAATTAAAATTGTTTAGTACATATTTTTCCGAATAAATTTTTTGGGGGTTACGGGAC
The DNA here is from genome assembly GCA_000611955.2 of Stegodyphus mimosarum. Classification (NCBI taxonomy): domain Eukaryota; kingdom Metazoa; phylum Arthropoda; class Arachnida; order Araneae; family Eresidae; genus Stegodyphus; species Stegodyphus mimosarum. The sequence continues at coordinate 913,596 of KK113712.1, forward strand.
ATAATTGTAATTTTATGAAAAACAATTGTTAAGATAGGCTACATTGCAATCATTAATAAATATTAACTTCTGTATGTTGTCCTTGGCGTACTGACTAAAGAATAGAAGGTAAAATCTCTGTACTAGCCAGGTATAATTTCTACTAGCCAGAATCATATGCGCGTCCGAAATGGTTGCGTCGTGAGGTCAGAGCCTCATAAGAATGGATGACTCCATTTTGATATTTCTAACAAAGAATATAGTGGAATTTTGCTGCAACAGCTCTATATGCTTTTATAGAAGCGCGATATATGTTTTCCGCCCCAGCAAAAAAGAATATGGAGCAGACTCAAGGATCAATTTAAGCTATCTAGTGGCGCCATCTACTGTAGATAATATTAACTGTTGGTTTTGCGAATCTTAAACAAGTGGGACTACAAAAGTTATCCAATCGGCGTGATTTTTGTAACACTGTGTGAACTAAATATACATGAATATCATAGCATGGCAATAGCGTTTGGTGCATAGACTCAGTTTCTGAAAATAAAGGGGAAAAATAAAACTAATCATCTGTACAGATACTAAGATAATGACAATACTAAGATAATGACAAATGTGATTTGCATCTGAGGAAACAAAATCAGAACTTTCGGATAACCGGGGTAATTACGAGAGGTTGTCTACGGTTAACTCAAAATAACGTTTAAAATATGGGTAATTTCAAGGGAAAAAACGGAATATAGGAAACAAGCATAATGCACAGAGTAATTAACAAAAAAATACTATCAACGATTAACCAGCATTTTAAAGCAATATAAACTGGAATATAAATTCATTTGCTTATAAATCATAATGATTAAAATAATATAAATATAAAATTAGTATTTGAAACAAAAACGAAACACTTTAAACAACGGAAATTATAAATACCGTATAAATGAAGAAAACTAAGTTATAAATAGTAATAAAAAACAATATATACAAGAGAACTGCAAAAATGCTATTCTGGTCAAACTCACGTAAAAAAATTAGGTAGAATTTTTTGTATTCTGTGTTTTGGCGCAGTTCATGCTACAGAGATCATCTAAATGCAGTTACTCGTGTTATTCTAAGATTTTTTTTTTTTCATTTTCTGTGCACAGTTTTGTTTTACTCTTGTGGTTTATGTTAGTGATATTTCACCATTCCGCAACAAGCCCACATTCCTTTGGACATAGCCTAATTAATTGGCAGTTGACTGAAAGTTAGTTCTACTGAATTTTTTTATACAAAAAACTATTAAACAAAATACATTCAAAGAAAAAATATTTTTAAAAAAATCCCATTAAAATCTTAAGCAGAGATTGCAAGTAAATGTCCTGTTTTATGTCGGGTAACATCTTGCCTTGTACACGCTAATTTTTAGTGATTTCATTTTTGATCAAAATATAGCTTTCATTATAATTTTATTATTAATTTTTATTGTGATACTTATTTAAAGTAATGCACGTGCTATTTTTCTGCCTTATAAAGATAGGCTTGCTGACCTCATTCGAAGGAACACTGCCGTCTTTTCTCATTACACATGGAGAAAATCATGAAAGCCACCAAGCAATTGGCTTATTTGCTGAATTCTGTGCCCTAATAGAAGAATATTTTATATTAGAGGGTGTTGGCTGGGGCCGAACTTGAACTAATAGTGCTCTTCGGAAATAATGGACTCAATGACTGGTGGGTACGGTTGCTATTAAGATTTCATATTTCAAATTTGAATTTCATGATTTATTTTAAAATATTAGTTTAGAAATTTGGAAGCTATTTTCATTGCTAAAAACTAATAAATGAAAAACTTGAAAAGACAAAATCTGGAAAAAGCAGAGACTAGGAGATTTATAGTTATATATGTAAAGTAAAAATAAACTTCATTTCTTTCCTGTTTCTACATGTGCATTATTATAAGATCATGCAACTGAAACTACTGGAAAATAATTTCTGAAAATTTTGTGTTCCAAATATTTGACCCTTTAATCATTAAATTACTATTTAAGCGGCAACCATTAGATTAAATATGTTGTTCCTATCTCTTGTAACAATGTTCTTGTTTCCAAACTAAGTATTGTCAATGAACAGCTTTTAAAATATGTCATTCTGTTCGAATATTTTTTTTGAGATAATATTATTTCGAATATTATTTTTCTATCCTTATTTTGAGAAGTAACAATTAAAGAAATATTTAGGATTAGTTTGACGACTTTTTTTATTCGACTGACTTGGATCAGACGTGAGCTATTGCCCTAAGAGAATAGATCCTTCATTAATGTGTAGTGTGTCTCATATCAATGTTACACATGGGGAAAGATACGAAAATTCTCATGCAACCAGACTACTCACTAGGATTTTTAATCAGAGTCGAACTACCAGTGTTCAGCAAGCTTACTGCTGAATACTGATACTGTTTATCGAGCCGTTTATTAAGCTCGACAAATTGCATCAAGCGAAAAGTTACTTCATATCAGTACTTAGCCAAACAACATTTGGTGCATCGAAATTTTTTATAAGTATTGCGATATTAATTTCATGATACTTGTTTCTTCGTGAACCGATCACTGATATTATTTTCAAATCACAGTTGTCATAGCTCTAATATTTTTCATAGCAACATAAAATTCGAAGCAATTTGTTATTCCTAATCAGTAGCTGCACTTTTGCTACTGTGAGTTATTAAAAATGTGCTATATAAATAATCCTAATTTTACTAAAATTGTAATTATTTTTATCTAGAAATAAAGCAAAGACTCAAATGTTTGTCATTCTCATTTTTTTTAAGTTTACAAAATCAAACTAATTTTACTCAAGTAGAAGATAACACATTTTAAGCATTGCTTTTGTCATACATTTACGTTAAATATTGCAGATAATACAAGGTATGACAATAACGATCGATGAATGTATTTATAAACATCTAAATCATATATTATATTACCTAAATCAGAAAAAACGTTTCATATTCTTTTGATGTAATGTTCATGATTTGCAGTGCCTTTTTCATAGCAAAAGTGCAGTTCCTGAACGTTATGGACGAAAGGAAAATTATGGAGCATGTGACTCTTTCATTATTGCACAGAGAGGCCTTGACATTTCGTGATACAGGAGAATGCTTATTTTGTAAATTCGAATTCCAATTTCGTAAGAATAAGAGAGGTACATACGAGTCTGTAATGCAATTTTAATTATTTTAGCTTTCAAATCGTAAATACGAACAGCTGTTGTTATTTAATCGTCGAAAGCATACAAATGTATCCGTGCTTTATTACGGGTTAAAATTGGGGAAAGATTTTTAAAAAATATTTTTTTCCAATTTTAGACATATTCCCTTTCTAACTTTTATTCCTTTTATTTTAGGGTATAAGCGTTCCATTTTTATAAGCTTTTCTCTCAATTTAGAACTTTTCTGCATTAATTTTGTTAAACAATTCTTACTTTTTTTTTTCATAAATTCCTTCTAAATAAATTTGGTTGCTCGAAATAATTTTGACTTGAAGTATTTTTGCTTTTATAAAAATTATCTACGGGCGTAATTAACTTTCTACAAAGAAATAAATTAGTCGGAGTCTTTCCGGTAGTATCATGTTTAGCCGTTGTCAAAGCGAAATGTGAGTTCATTGACGCAATCACCCCGACGTTGGCAGTAATGTTTTACATAGCTGGGAATAATTTTAATTATGTTTCTATTCATCGGCTCGGCGATTTTCGATTGTGGTCAATAAGGAACCATCTTAAAATGCTGTATGCTAAGCCATGAACATAACATCCTCGAAAATTTGACTAACGAACTATTTTAGATTACCTGGTGATACTTTAAATGGACCTCCATGTTCCAGTAAAAATTATGTAACTAAGAATCTGCAACTACTTTATTGAAAGTTCTTTTGAGGGGAATTATTTCTGCCCATTTTTCAAAAATGATCAGCGATTACCAACAAATACTTATCTTTTATTTTTTCACATTTGCGCGGATAGAAACATAGTAGATAAATCCCAATTAATTCATTACAGAAAGTAGCTTTTATGCCATTTAGGGTCGCGACCGGTCTACAACTAACATCTTTAACAAACTAGCAAGTTTCGCAGAACTTGACGTAATAGTTAAAAGGTTTTGTAGATGTGGAAAATAAATAGGTTCCCTTAAGCTTTGAAATGTTCTTCTTATTCTGAGATGGCCTGAAATTAGCGCATCATGCTAGTTCCTGCAACATACTTAATCTTAAACTCGCTGAGGTAATCGGTCTTAATTCATAAGTAATAGCTGCTACCTAAAAAAAACCAAAGATTGTCAATAATTTTATTAACTGCACCTTTGTTTGTAATACCTGTCATATCATGGTGCTCAAAGTGGTTGCGATTTTTCAAATGTGCATAAATGTTTTTAAACTCGGGGTCTGTTTATTACTCAGCAGTAACTGTTTCTGGAGCATATAAATTTTTTTTAAGTTATCATTGCACAATTCACCTCAGTTCTCTCGCCATCTAACTTAATTCTTGACAAAAGATCCTTTAGAACATTTTCTTCCTCTGCAGAATGTTTAAATACCAAACTGCATTCTTTCAATTGAAGGGCTTATCGTACGACTCTCCATCATGAGTTTTTCTCGGAATACAAACAAGCAACGGCAGCATGGTCTGTATAGACATTTATGGCTGCCTTTCCTAAACATACTCGAATTTTCTGAACCTGAAAAAGAACTACCAATATTTCTCCTTCGGTAACAGGCCTTTGTGTTGGGTTAAGTGTCTTACAAAAATATGCAACTGACTGTCCATGTTACATAAGCATGACTCCTACCACGAAATCCAATGTATCTTCTAAGATTTCTAATTTGCTGTCAGTTTAAGGGAAATTTAAGACGAGACCTTGAATTAATGCCGCTTCAAGTTTTCAAACGCCGTGTTTGCATCTGCAGGCCAAGTGAACCTGGTTTTTGTTCAATTTAACAGTGGCTATGCTTTATAAATAAAATATTTGATGAAAGAGCTATAATAGGAGTACAAGCCCGAAATTAATACCAATTTTTGATGCATTAGGTGGTGGGTAATTTTTATTGCTACGATTTTCGAATCTTCTGTCTTGACTCCTTTTTGAGATATCTTACGGTCAAAGTAATGAAGTTTTGTGGCCTCATATTTACATTAGGCCGCTTTTAATCTTAACCCTGCTACTTTTAGGAGCGAAAACATTTCGAGTAAATCCTGAATACGTTCCGTTAGTAACTATATCAGGACTGAGTGTTCTGTGCATACTCTTTGCAAACATGGTGAATTAATTACAAGGGTTCTTCTTCTCAAGTCCTGAACTGGAACAGGGAGCGGAAGGTACGCTATGTTCTGGTGTAGCTATTGTGCTGGAGAATAACTGCACGTGAAAGGGATTTGAAATCCTCTTTTATTAAATCACTATTATTTACACACTTCCCAACTCGGGAGAGATACAGAAAGTAAAAGACCGCACTTGGGCCTAACTTAACAATCAAATAAATTTAAATTAAATCTAAATAGAAATTAAATTAAACTTTGCTTCGCAGAGCACTTCGCGGAGTTTGGCCTCTAACTGAAAGGGTGCGTAGCAAGATATACTAATACTAGCGCACTTCAATTTGTTTCAAAATGCAATCACGTAGTAAGCACTATGGCTTATAAATTTTAACTGCTAGCTGGTCAGGCGAACGTTGAGCAGAGTGACCGTGATCTGAGACTAAAGCTCTCTCACATAGAGAGGTTTCTACCTCTGGTTTAAATAGTACTTGGCTGTACTTCAAAATTAGCATAAGCTGAAAACGCGCGCTTCTTCTGACGGGAAGTTGAAACAGAGAGGAGATAGAAAGATTTAAATTAAAATAAAACATGGTTAGTTTAACTAAAACCTTACAACTATTATATCATCTAAGTAAAGAAACAGATTTTTCGAGGTCAGGTCTTAGAATAATATCCTTAGCTATTTGAAAGGTGGTGCTCCGCATAAGCCAACCGGCATTCTAAAGAAGGCATAAACTCCTGATTTGGTAATAAGTGCGGGTTTTATTCTTCTTCTTATTTCACTTGTGTCTGAAAATACTGAGGGATGAGATCTAGCGTTGTCATATATTTTGCGCATTTTATCCTTCGAATGATTTCCTCAGTTATTGGCAATGGCAAACTGAATATTTTATTATGCTTATTTTCTCTAGGCAATAGCAAAATACCATGTTTTAAAATTCTTAGGTTGGAGATTATTTTTATTTCGGCATATTTTTTATTTTTATAGATTATTTTTTGTTCTGCTAAGGGATACTTACGGTGATTATAATTTTATTCTTTATTATTTCTGCAATATGTTTTTCAAATAAATTCTTTTTTGACTTTATCATAGGCGTTGGGTTTTGCTTGGCAGGGATGATGATTTCCTATTAACCCTGGTGCCTCATCAAACAAATCAGAGAACTTGCTTACCAACTTCACTTTCTTGTCCGTATTCAATTCTTTCAGGTTCAAAATCGGCTACCGGATTTCTTTTACCACCACACTGTTCATATCCGATTGTACATTCGCTTTCTAAAAATTAATTTTCGCTCCCATCCGCAATATTATCTTCTTGCAGATTTTTATTTCAAAGAAATTTACCTATTGGTGTTCATTCTTCACTTGCACGAGTAAGGTTTGTTGCCCTAAGAATTCACAGTACTTGCCCTGGGCTGCAATAATTCTCATTAGTTCAACATAACGCTATGTACCGTTTAAAGCTTTTTCTAAAACCAATTTCTTCCAAGATACTACTTTAAGCCCCTGTATCCAATAATGCGTCTGCTGGTGCATTGTTTCACATAATTTAGATCAGTGTCAGGGAAGAAGTGTAGTAGAAGTGAGTGGGAACTAAAGACTTAACCATTGAACCTCACACAAAACATTCTTAGAATTTATCTTTTCCAACACATTAACCATCTTTAGAATTAACCCCACCGTGTGGTACATTGATTGATGAGCATATTAACACATTACTGAGTTTGAATGGAAGAGGCGATGGGCTATTGCTGGGGATGAGATTCCTCTATTTTTTAAATCACATTTGGGGATTTGCTACACAATGCGCTCCGCAGTACATGTTCATGTAGGCAAATTTCTGTTTTATTGAATCGTACAGTTTTTACAGCCTGTTTTTTTATTCATTATATTGTGAATTTAAATAAATTATTATATTGTGAATGCTAACTACATTCGGCTTTTCTTTCGTTATTCTGCCTGGCAATTTGCGAGATCCGAATGGCTCAGTTTTTCCATAATTTTTTTTAGTTTCTTCAGGATGCGTATCGGTATTATTATTAGACGTCTAAATGTTATATTAATGTTGAAAAGCCCTTTCAAGTGGAGTATTTTTGTGAGCAGACATTTGAAAACATAATGTTCCACATCACCACACTCCTTCAAACTCTTTTGTTTATGTACAGAAAATCTGCACTAATGCCTTTTAGAGTCGAAACCTTCTGTAGTAGTATTGATGAATCTGAAATGTTGACAAAGAGTACTGCATTTGGTATTAAAGCCTATTTGCCCAGGAAGAATGTAGTCACTGATATAATTATTGAGTATAATTTTATGTATTATTTTCACTACTTCTTTGGCCAAGGTGAATATAAGCTGATAGGTCCATAGCATTGCCGTAAAACATGGTTGCTATTTGGCTTTGAGAAAGAAATAATAGTTGCGGTCTTGCAAGGATCAGGAAAGATAAAGCTGAAGACAGAAGTTGATGATTTTGGTAAGAGAGGCGGGTGCGTTTAAGGGAAGATATCTGAGAGCCTTTTTGAAAATTTTGTTAATTCCAGTAGCCTCTTTATCTTCAATTTGTTAGTAACATTTTTATCTTGGAGAGGTGAAATGATGAGAACAAATATGAGTGTGCTTTCTTTGTATGTCAGTTATGCCACCATCATAAGAGAAGGAGTTGTTTTGGAAAGCATTTTCAAGTGTTTCAGCCAGACAGTTTGATTACATTGGCGGCACGTGAGCTGACAAGTCCAGAAAGTCCATGAAGTGGAGGAATTCGTGTATATTTTTAACAAAAATTCCGAAACCTTGGAACCTGGGACTTGCAGATACAACTGACATTTATTTTATTAAGCGTTAATCAATAGTTTGGAGTACTGACCTAAGGTGTTGGCAGTTAATTAGTTTTAAGTAATTCTTTGGTTAGCTCCCACAAATCAAAGCCGCTGTCACTGATTACAAATGGAGAAAGTTTTTCTTTCACTACATCTAATTCATCATTGTTTCTTTCTGTGTTGGCATATCATTAATGAAAATTTATTCGGCTATGGAATTTTAATCGTTTCTGCAGGGACAAATTTTGGCACTTTCTTTGGTGATTTCCAGGTTATTTTTCTTTAACTTCACTCTCCGTTTCTTGCATCGATTCGCTGAGAGACTCGAGACAGTAATATTATTTTCCTTGTTCTCCAATATTTTCCATAATTTCAGGCCAAGTTGTATAGAAAAAGCATTTTTCTATCTTTAGAGATTTTTCACATCTCCAACTCTTATTCGAGCTAAGTATGTAGCATTGTTCTTAATAGTAGTCTTGTTGTACACATTCTGGCATAAATGTAAGTGCTGAATCGCTGACTGTTATTTTAAAAGCTTTCCTGTTACCTTTCTTCATATATTTAAACTATGGTAGTGTTCTAGGAGTAAAAGAATCATCGCTTCAACCTTTTACTTCTCGTCCAGTTTCCTCTGCAAAATTGGCTCGCTTTCCCCTGCTTCTTCCTCGCTTTTGTGGGAGTTTCTATCTTCGGTTGTTGTTTGACAAAATTTTCAGTTTCGAAACTTCCTGATATTTCAGACACGACAAAGGTATCTTCAGAATCCTCCAACATTTCTTCATAATTATTCGACTCTCTGAATCAAATCGAAAGCGTTAATAATTTTTTATAGAAATTCAGAATCTCTGAGGAGCTATTTCACATTACACTTAAGCTATTTTTGCATTCGTAATGTTGCCATCAACAATATCGACAATGCCACATTAGAAACAAACGTACATAAAAAATATTAAGTGGGGTAACGATCACAATAAGGACATGATGTAGTTACTAGAAGACCATAAAAATGAGCTCAACAAGAAAGAACTGCTATTTCAGAAGTAGCAATAAAAAGCATTTGTGAAAGAAACATCTTCAGAAGAAGGAGAAAGAAAAATGATCGTAATTCTCTAACCGAGAAATTTGAGCAAAATTGGTATGGTGCAAGATCTTTCTCTGACTGTCCCGATAAAGCAGCAGCAAGCTGTAGAATAAGCATTTTCAATGAAACATGTCCCTCTTCAGAAGCATTTTAAAACGTAGATAACAAAGAAAAAATCACATAAAACAAATGTTGAGGTTCATTGAGTCTCAAAACGAATTGAATGATGCTTAATGACAAAGGAAATGCAAAACAAGATATTTTCAAAAAATAGTAATATGATATTTCTATGGAATGAGACGCCTTATTCAAACTATAACATTTTCCTCGTCATTTTCCGTTCATGCGGTCCACTCTAGCGTATCAGATATAGTAAAATTAAATTATATTTTGGCTATTTTATCTGTTTAATATTGTGATTATTTATTTTCTTGTTTTTATATTTAATGATTTTCTGTGGTTGTGGACCTGCACACAATGTGCTGTTGCAAAATTAAAAAAAAATAATCTGTGATTCAGGAGCAGCTTAATCCATCCATTAATCCTATTGTTTGGATTTACGAACTTTTCTGTTGAAGAAAAACATTCATGAACGAACTAAACACGTGAACCACGGTTTCACTATACTTTCCATTCAGTACCTAGAATAAAACACAAATAATAAAATATATATAAGGAACGTTCAAAAATAATATTTACATTGCAAACATTTAGATGATATTTTTTTGAATGTTTATTTCAAATGTTTGACATTTGTTCTATTGTTCAAACCTCACGGAAGGACGAAAACAACTCATTTTTAGGTTAAACTCCGTGAACTCCATTTCCTCCCCCTCTTCACGTATTTGTCCAAGATAAAACGGCTTTCTCTTTCTTCTGCATATTTATCTCCCTTACGTGTCATCTGTGAATTTTTAAGTTTAGTTTATTTTGTGTTGTGTTGTTGAATTTGTTTGTTTGTTTTACTTACTTCTGCAAGCTTTGTGTAATACTAAGTGGTGCACAAGGAATTTAAATTTTCAATAAAAAAAGGCTGAACAAAATAAGGATTAACAACAAATCTAAAAAGGAAAAAAAAGAGAATTAGCAGGATTTAGTGCAAGAGCAGACTAGTAGATTGCGAGCTCAGGGACAGCGTAAAAAGCCATAAGAAACTCTTTTGAGCACGAAAATATGAAACTTTCAGATTTTATTTTCTGAACTTTCCTTCCAGGATATTATTATCATTTTCATTGTTTCATGCTATAGTTTTATATTTGCTACATCGCTCTTAAACTTTTGCCATTGCAATTTTTGTTATGAATTATGTATCCTTTCATACAAATTTTTAAAATTAAAGTTCTGGAGAAACTGGTGGTTTCATGCATTGGATATGACTGCAGCTCTAATTAGTTTATTTTTAGCTCTAATTAGTTTATTTTGAGTTCCAATTACATCATTAAGTATTTCAATTTTTTTTTAAATTTAATGGTAAGGCTAACAAATAAGCGGGGGAAAATTATATATATATATATATATACGCATATATA
>KK113712.1:932618-989133 GCA_000611955.2 Stegodyphus mimosarum
AAATAATCACCTCGTTTAAAACCACATCCAGCGTTCCTTTGTGAATTACATCTGGTGTTCATTATAGAAGGACTGAATGACATTTTTTTAACAAATATAGCATTGCAGAGTCATTAGGAAGTAGTCATTAGTCATGAAAAATGAGCAATGACCTCGCCAGGACTCGAACCTGGACCTCTCGAATACGAGCTGAATATGTTATCGTTACATCACGAAGGCATGTAGAAAGGATTGAGAAAATGCCTTTTATATTCCCCCGTTTAAAGGGCGCTTGGGAATTAGGGGACCCAATCGCCAAATCCTGGTGGTGAAGAATCATCATCCGTCATCTTTTAGTTCCGGGGGCTACTGTATACATTAGGGTATTTTGAAACAGGAGACATAAAAGTGAGCGATACCTTCACAGGGACTCGAACCTGGACCTTTCGAATACACGCCGAGGTGCTACAGTTACGCCACGAAGGCATGCATAAAGAGAGGGAAAAGGCATTATAACATTATATAATATTTAATTTTTCAATTTGAATTCCTTTCTAAAGTACATACCCAATTTTATCAGTTTACTACACAGTGATACGTTGACTTAATAAACGTGTTATTTGGCCATCAATTCAACCTCTTGTCCAAGAAAGCTCCCACTGACTGGATTTCAACGCTTCTTATGATTTCATAATGAGGAAGATTTGTTTTTACTGTGAATTTAATTACAGAGAAAATTCTCTTTCTAGAACACATTACTAAAGTTTACATCCATTTTTTTCCCTTCACAAATTTGATCTAATGTTACTTTAGCCATTAATCTTGTGTTTTAGAATTCCAGAGATAATTCTTCCCTTTGACATATATAATCTGTTTGATTTTGAAATGATTCGTGATTATTGAGAAGCTTCGATAGTCCTTTCCAATTCATGTACCGGTGTCTCAGAAGACAGTTACAACTAGAATCGAAATATTTGTAAGAATAGCAATATACAGCATTCTTTTCCTATACATATGCAAATCAATAAACATCATTTTCTCATTATTTGAAAGCTGACGATTGATGTGACAAGCATTAAAACAATATCTTGCTCCTTTTCCAATGGGAAATATCAAATTCTCTTCCATAAATATGCTTGTATTTCCAGAACAGGTCTTGTATCACGGATATGGTTATTGATATATGCAGAATCAGATTTTTATATGTCAAATTAATTTTTGATATCTCAATTTAAAAAGTGTATATGTCAGTGTAACAAAAAAGATCATTTAAAGGATTAATACGTAATCTCATTTTCATGCTTTTCATGACTGTAAGATGTTTCAAAGACTGTAAGACAACAGAATGTTTGCTATCAGTGTGGCGGTTGCAAGACAATAACTTACTTGCTGTTTGTAAAAGGAACGTCAATATGTCAATTTTTTCCGAGATTAGTTCTTTTGCAAACCCTTATGTACTTTTGATACAGAATATCTTTGTCGTAATAAAGCAAACGACATCTTCTTTTGAGATATATTGCATTGACCTCGACTGCAAACTTTCTTAGATTCCTACGTAGAAAAAGCTTCGCAACCCCACAAAAACTGTCTCAAACCCTCTATGACATTTCTTAATTTATTTAATTTAAACAATAGATATTTGACTTTAATACATAACGTTTATTAGTTTATGTGATTACGGCAAAGCTTCGAGTGCTATCCGTTTAAGGAGAAGGATACCTTCGTGGAGGACTTTTTAAGGGAAACTGGTTCATATGTACACTCACGTTTGTGAAAATTGCAACACCAAGAAGGAATCGTCATAATTGAATGCAATTTAATACACAGTTGAGTGGTAGTGGTACAAATAAATGATTAAATGTTCAAAGCAAACAAACAAGAACAAGAGATCAGAATCAGTATTTTGTGTGGCCACCACGCGCCGCAATAAGTGCTGCTACACGACGTGGCATGGAGTCAAACAAAGTTTGAATGTCTGACTGAGGAAGAGCATTCCATATCGTTTGTACGCGTACCCAAAGTTCGTCTGCAGACGCAACAGGACGAGGATCACGAGCAAGACGCCGACCAATGACATCCCACACATGTTCAATTGGCGACATATCCGGGGAACACGCAGGCCAAGGAAGAAGCTGTACCTGCTGCGCTGCAAAGAAGGATTTAACAATCCGAGCAGTATGAGGGCGGGCATTGTCCTGTTGAAATACAGCGCCTGGCAAGCTTTGAAGGAAGGGAACAGCTTCGGGCTGTAGAACTTCACGGATATACCGGTTGCTGTTCAGATTGCCCACAATTCGTAGCAATTGAGATCGTCTATGATATGCTATGGCGCCCCAGACCATAACTCCGGGTGTTCGTCCACTGTGGCGTTCGATAATGCACTCCGGAAGGTGGCGTTCACCGGCATAGCGTCTGACACGAATGCGGCCATCATGGTACCACAAATTAAAGCGGGATTCGTCAGAAAACACGACATGCTGCCAATCAGCACGCCAGTCTCTATGCTGATTGGCCCATTGTAGCCGCAGGCGGCGATGGTCGTGCGTTAGGGGGATCCTGTATAAAGGAGTCCGTGCGCGCAGTCCACACTGCAGCAGACGTCTACGAATTGATGAAGCACACAATGAAACACCTGTAGCTATTGACCACAGTGCTGCCAATTGTCTAGAGGAAGCTGTACGGTCCGTCCGCGCCATGCGGACCAGGTGTCTATCATCGCGAGCTGACGTCACATTTCGGGGTCCACTCCCGGATTTCCGAGTTGTCCGACACTCGTCCGTCCACTGCTTCCAAACGCGCATCACTGTGCTGCTGTTACGCTGCACACGAGAGGCTACTGCGCGATACGACAATCCAGCTTCACGAAGGCCGATGATTCTCCCTCGTTCAAACTCTGTAAGTTGTTCAAATCTCGCTCTCTTTCGTCGACGAGGCATAAGTACAGATTGAGTTAACGTTTACCACTAGCAGATAACCACCGATAACCATACACGCCTCGCTACAGCCGTCTATTTATTCGGATCCATCAGCCGTTCAGAGGGCGCTGCTCAGCATACGCATGCGCTACGGATTTGCAATTCTAATCATTTGCATATCATGCGCTACTTTGCATTTCCTGAAAATTTCAGCTCACTCGCGTAAGTCCTTCATGGTGTTGCAATTTTCACAAACGTGAGTGTATGTTATGCATGGGGAAAACCACGAAAACATTCATGCAGCTAGCCCGTTCGCCAGGATTCGAACCTCGGACCGAACTACGTGTATTCATCGACTTTTTTTGTTTCCTCGGCCGCCGGTGGGCCTATTACAGAACGGCTGGTGCTATTTTTATTGAAGACAAAATTCGGAAAAAACATTTATATAATTACGAGCTAGCTTGCTTCTCAATGAGGTATGAGTCTCAGAATTCGAAATCTTTACAGGTGACAGGTGTTGGAAGACGGGGATACATGATGTCTAACAGGGGTAAACAGGTGCCAAATGCAAAAAATAGCAGAACTGCTATATATATATATATAGCTTTTAGTTACTTGGATGACAGCAATTTCATACAGGAAATTAAATCCAGATTTAAATGTGCATATGAATAAGTAGAAAGTTGCTATAAGAAATGATGTAAATTATTTTGAAAATTTACAAAAAGAGTATTTGTAATAACTTCAAATAGCTATAAATTTCATAACGTCATAGATTCTACGTCTAAAATCATTGTCAAATTTTAGCTTCATGCGGTTGTCAGAATAATGATTAAATTAATAAAACTTATGAAAAAAACTAAAATTAAATTTTAAATTTCATAGAATTTTTTAAAAGTTTAGAAAGGATTAAACTCAGAAACAATTAGAGTGTGAAATTTTAATGCTGTTAATAATAATATCTTGCATAATCATTTTTCCATTTTCATGCAAATGAAAGTGGATAACAAATGTAAAATTTCAGAAAATTCTCTAGATATTCTGCAATTATAAATTTCTTCCATGTGGCTTAATTTTTAAATTCTAAATTTTCCTTTAAAAATGAAATGGTATATATGAGAATCACTTGGTGATCAATCGAAAGGGATTCCATATCCGACATATTTGGGAATCTGAATCTTGCAGCATTTCCAAACCCACTCGGGTCCTTCTAGAGAAAAGCAATTAAACATTAACGTATACTAGACCAGAAGAATGGATAACAGTAACCTATCTTTATGAATATTTACATGTTCTTAATATAACAATAGCCCTCTACTAACATTCTTCACCTTTCATTTCTATCACGAAGTCGCATTGGAACTAATAATCAGTACAGTGCAGATTAGGCTTAATCCAAGGAAATTGGGCGGGACTTCTCTCAAGCTCGGGCTTCCTCCTCCCAGTAGATGCGGGCGTTGCGGTATCCCCAATCGAGCCCTGTTTGTTTCTTTCAAAAATGAAAAGAAAACGATGTGTTTATTTTCTGATTTATTTATACTTAAGGTATTTCTCCCGCCTTCTTCGCATGCCTTCGTGGTATAGTGGTCGGCACACCCAACGCGTAACTGAGAGGTCCGTGGTTCGATTCCCGGCGAAGGCGTTGGTCGTTTTCCCCATCTCCTGCTTCGAAACAACCTAAAGTCTCTATACTGGAGACCGAACTAAAAAGGTGGTGGATGATGATTCTCCACCGCCGGGATTTGGCAACTAGGTCCCCTAATCCCCAGTCACCTTTTAAAACGAGGAGTATATAAGGTATTTCTCCCGCCTTCTTAGCATGCCTTCGTGGTGTAGAGGTCAACACACTCAACGCGTAACCGACAGGTCCGTGTTTCGATTCCCGACGAAAGCGTTGCTCATTTTTCACATCCCCTGCTTCGAAACAACCCAATGTCTCTACAAAGTTATCTATTTACTTCAAAACCTGAAATTCTTCAATTATAAGACACTAATTTCATTCCAGAAGCGTATTTCAGCTGTGATTTCTGCAGACATGTTTCTTGCGGTGGCGTTGCTATGGTTATTAAGAGAAAGTGGCGAATAAACACTAGGCTTATCTGATAAGTTGTCACTTAACTGTGGATTATCGATTTCTTAGTTATTCTGAAGATCATAATGGAACTCAAACAGAAACTTGCAACAGGGTAGAAAACTACGTCAAAGTTTGAAAATTAAAAGTCGTCTGTTGTGATTTTGGCAGCAATGTTTAGCAAAAAAATACGTAATTTAATTTACCCTACATTCCAGCGTATAACACGCACATTTTACAAAAAATAAGATCGAAATTTACGACGACTATAAAAATGATAGATTAAAAATAAGAAAAAAATCAGCATATAAAAATTAGATGTTTACATTTACCTAAATGCTGCTTGTTTAAAAGAAATGATATACATTATGAAATTAAAAATTTTCCTTGTCGGATAATATAAAAGGTTCGTCTTGTTTGTCCGTTATATCTTCAGGCTCATCATCGAAATCTGTTTCATCTTCACCATCATTGTAACTCTGGTCCAAAGATAAATAATTATCATCTTTTTCCTCTTTCACCAACATCAAACATCCCTGCTGCAGCATGATTTCCATTTCCTTTCGCAAACTGAATGATCTTGCATTTCAAAGCAGCACTGTGTTGCTTTGTTTGGCAAGAGCCATATTTAATACTAAAAGAAGCGCTAGATCAACTGTATTCCAATTAAAGTAAATGCGAGTCACTAAAGCCTTCGATGTTCACTTCAAAATCACGGCTTCAAATGACTACAGAAAGAGAAAACATATAACTCCTAATTCCGCGAATTCATTTGGGTCGGAAGGGCACCCTTATTCCAAATTCTATACCCCTTTTCTCGAAATCCTAGAATAATATTCTTGTGCACAGCTGCACTTAATACAAACCACCCTCTTTGCTGAATTATTTACTCCCTCAAGCCTTTTCCCTCACACACTTATTGTTCCCCTCACCGCTTGTCAGTTCAGTGTACCACGGTTCGAACGTCTGGGAAAGGTCTTCGAATGAAGGACTTCAGAAACTAAAAGGTCGCCCAAGTATCTTTCATGTTTCTTTGTAAAGGAATGATGTGAATGAATCATGTGATAGTTAGCTAATTAACTATTACCTAAGAATCGTTAATGCGTTAATGCGCGTTATACAGCGAATGTACCTAAAAATTAATAAATTTGGTTCGAAATTAAAGGTACGCTTTCTATGCAGGAATAGATGATAATTATTAAAATTAATTCTTTAAAATTCTCCTAAAATTAAGAAACGTGAACAGATAATGACAGTTCAGAAAATTCTCACGTTTTCTAGAACAAATTACAGACCTTAATATTAGCTGTAATCATTGCCGTAATTAATATTACAAACTTATGGTGAACCATTCTGATGCTAGAAATTTGAAAAACATAAAAAGTTAGTATATTAGTCCAAGAAATACATGTTATTTGAAAATTCAATAGTTGTTAAAATGCCTATCATTAGACTCAGGCATCTTTTCCTTCTTCAGAAAGAAATTTCTCCTGCATCTCTGCTAGATGATTACAGCCTATTCTTCTGAAATTAGTTCTATACAAAAGACTGAATTTAACCTGTAAGGTATTTCTCCCGCCTTCTTCGCATGCTTTCATGGTGTAGTGGTCAGCACGCTCCGTGCGTATTCGAGAGGTCTGTGGTTCGAATCCCGGTGAGGGCATTGCTAATTTTTCATCTCTCCTGCTTCTTAATAACCCAATGTCTCTACAAGTGGCACCCGAACTAAAAAAGGTGGTGGATGATGATTTTCCACCACCGAGATTTAATGATTGGGTCTCCTAATCCCCAGTCGCTCTTTAAAAGAGGGAGCATATAAGGTATTTCTCCCTTCTTCGCATGCCTTCGCGGTGTAGTGTTCTCTCTTCTTCGCACGCTCGGCGCGTATTCGAGAGGTCCGTGGTTCGATTCCGGCAAGGGCATTGTTTGATTTTCACGTTTCCCAGCTTCAAAATAAACCTAATGATGTCTCTACAAACCAATTATTAAAAAAACGTAATGTAATCTTTAAATCCTCTTTACTAAACGTATACGTAAAGATAGAATTGAAAACATCGCTAACTGCTAAGACAGAATAAAACGAATGCAATTTAAACAGATAATAAAATTTCAAATAATGGGCATAATAATAAATAGGTAAACGTAGATTGTGTGAGAGATAGATTAATAGTAACTTAAGTAGATTAAAACCATTTAGTTAACTAATGAATTATCCATGATTAATGTTTTAGTGAAATAATCAACTGAGGATTTAGAAGTAAACTAATATAAAGTGGAAGTAATTAATCTTTTGGTGCTCCACGTATAAAATACTTGTATTGTTATTGAAAGAACTAGTCAAATGTTCAGAGAATACGTTTAGGAAATAAAACTTATAGATGAATTTACAAAAGTTGATTTTTTGCCACTCAAACAAACAGAATTAACTGAAAGTTAAAAAAAATAGCGCTGAAATAAATTTTACAGTAATAACATGGATCTTAAAACATATTATAACACTTGAAAGAATTTTTGAATTTAGAAAATTATAAATATTCTAATTTTAGTTCACTCACGACTTTCAAAATACTTAATTTACGTATGTGTATCATCATGTCACTATCATCGAATTCATCTAAAGCTCATTTGTATATTTTTGAAAAACTTAGTTCTGTTGCCTTACATTTGAAAAAGGAAATTAAAAGTAATATATATTTTCGTCTATTACTTCTTTAAATAATTGCTCCACAGATGGTTATGTAGTTAAGACTGCTAAAAATGAAAGATCAACCTGAGTTTTATCCCGCCTGAATGAGCAGCTTACATGGTTGGTTTTCCAGGTGTGAAACGGGAGTACGAGACAGTTGATTTTAGAAAATACTTCACAAAGTCATCCTCCCATTAGACAGACCATTGGGAACTTTGCCGTATTCAGATAGCCTAACCTTATCTTTAAATAATTCACGATTAATAATATTTACTGGATTTCTATTAGCCTTTAAACAGAATATCTCCAGTTAATTCAAGAGTCGTTTGAAGAGATCATGTGATAGTTAGTTAATTAACCATTACCTAAGAATCGTTAATGCAGCAGAAATATTCTTGGATGATTAAAAAACTCTCTTTCCTGCAAACTGCAAATGATTAAAAATTTTAAGTGCAGTAGTAGTTTCTCCAGTTACTGAAGTCCTTTCAAGCAGCGCCTCAAGCGTACTGCCTGAAAGTACTTCAGTGATTGGAGAATCTACTAGTCAAGTTTATAGGATGTTTTTCTCATAAATTTGTGATGTCTTAAATTTTACTTCTTTGCTAAATTATTTTTAATATCACAATAACAGCAGTGAAGGTCGAGACAAATATTAAATACTAGACTTAATGATTCTGAACTCATTTGTATTTCAATATCAGACAAAAATTGTTAATTGTTTTTCAAAACCTCCGTTTAGGTGTCTCTTTCTTCAAAACTGATAACCGTGCTCTGCGAATTTTAACTATCTATTAATACAGTAGACTCACATATCAAAATTGGGGTAACCTTTCAAAAGTAAATCAAATTTAGATTATGTCTTGAAGCAAAACAAAAAATATCATCAGTCTTTCTGTCCTATATTGAGCATATGCCGCCCAGACGGTATAGTGGTTAGGGGAGCCGATTGCGACACCAAAGGACTCGGGTTCGAATCCCAGATAAGGCGTGGTTCTAACTGTTCGTCTCTTCGTAGGAGCCAAAGGTGGCCCACCTATTAGGTGTCTCCGTAATAAAGTGACCACTACTTCTTGCCTTAGTAGTGGCCATGCCGAAATCGGCTGAGGCCCGCCATTGGTTAAAAAAATATTGACCGTATTCCATGTGAGCTGTCATGATGCACTTCATGCTTTTCGCTGCTCTTCAAGGGAAAGTTCCTTAAGTTCAGGATCTAAAATAGGTTCAACTCTTTGATTACTAAAGTTACCTTGTCTTAGCCAAGGTGGACCGTGAAACGACAATTCTTTTCATTTAAAAAGCTTATTTTTGTTTCGCAGGAATCTTCAGCCAGCTGCTTGTTTTGCTGTCCTATAAATTCTATAACGAAAGGAGACAGTCGGCCTTGATTTGAGCTCGAATCATGCGATATTTTATCCGTTTGTAAACCTCAATAAATATTCATTTTGACGGATCGGTTCTACATTTTAAGAGTTATTGAGCTAACCGGAAATTCCTTTTCTTCACAGTTATTTCCAAACGAATAAACTTTCAACTTCTCTATTCTTTTTATAAAAAAATTTAATTTTTTTGCTAAATCTTTAAAGCAATAGCTTAATTCGGAACCTGAATCAATTAACACTCGACAAACCGTTTTCTTTGGTTTATATTGCGCGATGACCGAACAAGTTTGTAATAATACGGATTTTTTATTCAATTGCGTAGTAGACATTATAGTTTTGTTTTCATTCGGACTCGTTTCAATTTTATAAATCTCAACTTCCAGTTTGTTTTTAGATAAACAAAATAGTTTATTGTGGGATGATTTCTTATAAATTTCACAAGCTTCTATACGAGTTTTACAGTAAATTTCCACATGTTGCTTAAAGCAGCGGTAACACAAATTGTTTGCTTTTAAGTACTTCCGTTTCTGTTCATCAGTGTATTTCATACATTCAAGAGAATCATGTTCATTATAAATATTACAAAAAACACAAAATATCTTAATAGAATTATTAAATGTAGAAGTTGATGATTTATAATTTTGAACCCTTGTTTTGGATTAACCCCTACGTATTTATTATCTTTTGAGCTATTGATCAACATACAAGTTTCTCTGCATTCAGTTTCAAGCTTAATGAACTGTATTAATTCACTCACTTCAATATTTTTATTAGATGCTCTTTTCCTACGAAATTCAAGAGCTAAATCTTCAGGTAACAACTTAAGAATTATTGGGTTCGGCAACTGCCCATATGAACCGCTAGTAACATCCAAACTACTTAAATTTCTAACACAAATTTGTAACTGATCATAAAGCTTTCTTAACTCAAAAACATTTGAAGAACTTTTAACTGGTTCTAACTGTAAGAGCATTTGCATGAATTTTGACATAATAATATCTTTATGACCAAACCTCTCTTCTAAACTATTAATACATATATCATAATTTCCTTCAGATACACAATTATATGCGGAACGAGATAATAAACTTTTCAAATTCGTAAACTTGTCAATTTTGCATAAACCCGGATTGGAAAGAATCGCATTATCATGTGAATTAAAAAATTCGAGCTATTTACTGGGATCACCAGAAAATTTTTCTATATTCAATTTAGGTAACTTTACTGAAGCACTACTTGTAACGATAAAACAAAGATTTTCAATTTTAGTTGAATCGCTTTGGTTATTATCCCATTATTATAACTTATTTTCAACCTTGAATTCTACGTTAAGGGACATGATTAAAAAAAGTGCCTTCTGTCTCTAAGGATATTGTACTGTAAAGATATTGCAAATTAGAGGCTATATTGCGTTATCTTGTATGTAAAAAATGTATACACTGCATGTAAAACTCACGTCTGTATGTTCAGGAGGAAAAAATATTAAAAATTCAGAAGAGAAGAAAGAGCAAGAGATGTGAACACGCATCGGAAACATATTAAAGTGTTCAAGATAATACTTATTAAAGTACTACTGAAAATTCAAAATAGATTACAACCGTTTGCATACTTTACAAAGCAGAAAATCTGAATCATCAGACCACAGCAATTGAATGCGTGCAAAATCTCCGAAACAGAAACTTCTGGGGAAAGCAAATGCAGTCTATGATACAACGTGTGAAGTATGCACGAAAGTTCTGTTACCAAAATCAAATTTGGTCATATCTATCAGGAGTAGCCGCTGCACATCTTACGAATAAAAAGGCGACTGCTTCTCCAAAAGTTTACTGAAATGTTTCCAATCCTGGCCTTCAATCAAATGTTTTTTACTCTTTCACGTAAAACAGTAGAGACGACCTTTCATTCACACGACACAACCGAGATTGCATTCTTTGTTTCTACCTATCAGTTCAGGGTGCAAATTTTCCCAAATGGTATTCCATCAGTTCATCTTTATTGAAGACAGTCTTGTCGTAAAAGGATTCTTGTACGGTTCTTTAGCTTTAGGTTAAAGGTGACTTAGTATACACTCAGGGATAAATAGAAGTTCCTTTGGTAGGAACAAGAGCCTTCACACCTCTTTATCCGTTTATGAACGGGGGGGGTTAATTATTGTGAATTTCCAAATGGAATTTCAGGCACTTTTTTTCCCCTTTGAACAAATAGGTGAGAGAAAGTCTTGGCATTCTAAAGCTTGAGCAACTGTTTCAATCAGAACAGGGAATATTATCAAGAATTATCAAGAATAGTATCATTCCCTGAAATTTTAAAATTCGATAAATGCTTTTGGGAATATAGTTTCGGCAGTCAAGCAGTGTCAGCTCAGTTTTGAAATCAGTGAAAAATACCAAATATACTTCCAAGGTAATCAAGTAATGATGAAATAGTGGTTGTCGGTGATCGTCTTCAAAACTTGAATATTTTCAAAAAATTCTCCATTCTCAAACTAAAGTTTATAATGCATTAAGATCTACCTTACAAATATAATAATGAGATTAAAAAAATTCTCTTGCATTAAAAATTCACTGTAGAGCATAAAGAACAAATTGATGAAAGAGAGCTGATAAGAGTTGTTGAGAAATCACAACAACCAAAGGCAAGATGAGAAAATCGAGATAATGTCTAAAAAAGCAATAGCGAAGTAACGAGAATTTTACGAGCGTTATGGAACCGAAGTATAACACCGAAACGTTTAATTTCAGATATGCAGGTGTTCAGTGTCGTACGATTAAGGTATGGCATCGTTTGTTTTAGTTGCTTTTATGGCAAAGCACGCTAGGCCTATCTGCCTAAGGGTAGGTATGCCTTCGGAAGGGCTTTCTAAGAGTTTGGTTTGGTTTATTTAATTACGGCAAAGCTCTCGAGGGCTGTCTGCCTAAGGGGAAGGATGCCTTCGTGGAGGCCTTTCTAAGAAAACCTGGCTCGTGTACACGATACACATGGAGAAAACCCCGCAAACACTAATGCAGCCAACCCGTTCGCCGAGATTTGAACCCAGAACGAACTGCTAGTGTTTGGCGATTTTACCGCTTCGCTGCTGGTGAGCCGGACTTACCAAGGAAAACTGACTCGTATACACATTACGC
Organism: Stegodyphus mimosarum; assembly: GCA_000611955.2. NCBI lineage: Eukaryota > Metazoa > Arthropoda > Arachnida > Araneae > Eresidae > Stegodyphus > Stegodyphus mimosarum. The sequence goes on from KK113712.1 coordinate 944,774, forward strand.
ATGGGTAAAAGCCCGAAATTACATAAGCAAACATAGTATCATCTTATACATCCACAGCAAATGTGATTTACAAACAAAAGGGCATCGCATTTATGCGGAAATCAGGATGCTAATGTAAAATGACTTAACTGCATACAATATTAATGAAGATGAACATTTAAAAATATGAAACAGAAATGTCATTAAACAAAACATCATACTGTATAATATAAATTTTTGTATAGAATGTAATGAACAAATTGCTGTCTTTGAAAATTTAGGAAAGTTATTAAAATTAATGTAGTATGGAAATGACGTCGAATGAGGCATTTCGTACATTGTTCAATCATTGTGAAGGTAGAATTTTAAATCTGACATCAAATTCTCTTCGTTTAATGCATTATAATGGGAAATTCTATTTTATAATTTCACTCTTTTTTGTTCCGAATGGTGTAATAGTAAAATAATGGTTGAGTATAATTGTATATCATCCTGTGAGATTTCCTTTGCACTTAACTAGCAGTTAAATGTTTATTGAAATCTCTCTTTTATGCCACTTTTCGGCACGTATCCGCTCAGTCCAAGGATCTGAAACGAAAATGTAATTGGCATGCAACATAAATTGAAATAAAGAATCGTATGTGCACGACTTGTAGTAAACGGATGTTCGGTTATGTAACTGATGTCTCAGTCGCCTTGCATCCAGGAATCGCTTGTCCAGTAAAAATAGAATGTCAGCCATTAGTCCAAGCGGGTACGCTAATTTAATTTAGTTCATGTTTATAAGACTCATACTGTTGTGGTCTTGATTAGACATACTTCTATTATGTCCAGCTGAATTGAGCGTCCAACTAACTGCTGCAAAGTCAAGGAGAGTAACTTGTGTTTTTTTAATTTACAAATTTAGTCTGGAGTAGTTGTGCTTTTAACTTAATTTAAGCTACAGCTGATAACTCGTACCATACGTTTAAGGTAAATCTAAAGAGTGAAGGTTTGATTTAAATGCTTAATAGAGTTACGTTTGACCTGATAATGCAACTTCAGTCTTAATAACCCTAATAACCGTGACGCGAGTTGTTGTTGTGTCTAGATTAACGGTAAAATCTTAGGAAGGTGATAAAATAACCCTTTTATTTAAAAAAACTTTGAATATAAAAGCCCAGCTTCGTGTTAGAATGATCAGAGCTTGTGGAAATGCAATTAAAATAAGAACGATCAATAAATTTAAAACGCTGAATAGTAAACAAGCACTACACAATTAAACACTAAGCTAGAAGCTTACCCAATATATTACCGACGCTTCATATTTAGGCTATCGGAGGCGAAAGATCGCGAATTCGACCAAATTACAGCCGCTAGAGATGGCAGATTCGGATTGGCATTTACAATTTCAGAAAACACAAATATTTTGCTTTCGCTGAATTCAGTTTATCAGCTCCGCTTTTCAGCATCGCAATGCGTGAAAGAGCTTGTGAAAGTATGGGTGTCTGCCGGAAACATTGCAACAAAATCATCGCGGACGAAAACTTCGTCGAGAAAGCAACGCAAGGCGAAAACATCGTGATTTTTTATACCACATCGTGAGAAAATAAAGAGAAAACACCGCAATTCTATAATATCGCGGTACAAAATACCGTCATTGAAAATACAGCGGCTCAAAAACTTCGCAATTTAAAAATATCCTCATCGAAAATATCGTGGCAAAAAATAAAAAAAAAACTATCGCATAACGACAACATCGCACGCATACGTTTTTCAGGTTTTAAAAGCTGTAAATGTATTTGCTGATAATGGGAGAGCAAGAAGGAAAGAGGGATATTTTTACTTTTATATTTCATATTTTTGAATAACTAATAAATTTTTATTGAAAATAAGAAGGAAACTTAAGCATGTAAAAATTGAAAATTAGTAGAAAACTAATGCAACTTACAGCACTTAACAGGATTTTAAATTTGCATATTTAATTTACAAAGGTCATTAATAAATTAATGTTTTTTTATAAAGATTTACTCCTAAATTTTCATGAAAAGTACAGCCTAAAAACGTTTAAAAAAAGGAAGATAAATACTGCATGAGGTTACCTCTACAGAAATTACTTGGTTAACTATCAAATTACTTTCTTTTCCGTTTGTTAATCTGATACTGTTTTCATGAAAATTATATCTTGTTTTGTTTTTATTTATTATTAAAGTGCCGTTAACATTTCTTGCGCTTCCAAATCTTTATGCGAACATTCATTTATAACTTTAAAAACCTGAAAAACGAATGTGGGCGATGTTATCGTCATGCGATGATTTGTAGGTGCTTTATTTTTTACCGCGATATTTTCGACGACGTTTTTAAACTACGAAGTTTTTGAACCGCTTTATTTTCGACAACGATATTTTGTACCACGATGTTTTAAGACTGCGATGTTATCTCTTTGCTTTCTTTTCACCGACGATGTTTCGTACCACGACGTTTTCGCCTTGCGTTGTTTTCGCGACGTTTTCGTCTGCAATGTGTTTGCCGCGATGTTTTCGGCTGTAACCAAAGTATCTAAGATTTCAAAAAACTACCTTCTAATGGAAACCTTTATTGTTAGTAGATCAGACAGACTAGATCTCAACAACAGCCTAGACATGTAAACATTATGTTATACCACTGTTTCCCTTATTCGCTCAATTTAAAATGAGCCTTCGAACTTGTAAGGTTTATACTAATTTTATAGCAGTTATTTTAAATTTATGCATCTTTTCTATCCATTCTAGCTTCAGCTTACAATTTCCTACCAGAATGTATATTCAGAAACGCGGTTAATGCAAATGAGTAAATATTTAAGTAGATGTTTCACCGACTTCGTTAGAGAGCCCGAGTTCCTGACTAGCGCGCGTTTGCCTTTGGTTACGTCTCTCGAAGCTATTGCTACGTTCAGCCGTACTTTAGGCCAGGGATTGGCTTCGCCGACATAATTAAGATTTAGGGGCCAACTAATTAGAATCTTGATAGCTTCGGCTAAATCTTTCAGTTAGCTTTGATTAAGCTTAGTTAAGTTTAATTTCATATTAATTTGAGTTCAAGCCCAACTTTGCTGCTCATTTCGAGTTAGGAGCTGATTGTATCATATTTATTTTGAGAAATAAATTGAGTTAACCCTTCTTGAGCCTTACGTCTATCTTCAAACACGTAAGCGATTATTCGCTTACCTGTGTTTGCGGTTTTTCAAGGACTGAACTGTGAAATAAAAAGGTAAAACCCTACAAACTTATTACAAAACTTCTAAAAGTTTCCTTCTGATGCACACGAAAGAGAATGTTTAATTTGCAAGATTTTATCTCCTACCTTAAAACCAGCTTCCGGCCTGTCCTTGTGATAGCAAAACACTGGGGCATATCCGCATTTTTAAATGCTTAATCCTCTAATTTCTGGATTTCTACCATCTTTAATTTTATTGAACTCTTTTTAAAAAAAAACAAAATGTTTATGAAGGGACGCAATTAACTTTCTGCCAAGAAACAATTCAGCCGATGTCTTTCCAGTTCTGATATGTTTAGCCATTCTCATGGCAAATGCGAATTCATTGAAATATTTGTGCCAACGATTGTGATAAATTTTTACATAGCTGTGGATAATTTTAAATATAGTTCTATTCACGCTCTGTGTAATATTCAGCTGTGGTAGATGGTTAAGAGACCATATTAAAATAATTACTGGACAGCTTCATGGCCTGAATTTGGCGCATCATGCAATTCCTGTAAAATACTTAAATAAAAACTCGCTGAGGTAACCGGTCTTAATTCATTAATATTACATGCTAGTTTGGTTTGAAACAAAACATTGTCAATAACTTTTGAAATAATTTGAAACTTTTAAATAATTTTATAATTTGAAACTTTGTTTTTAATACCCGCCATATCATGGCGTTCAAAACGATCGGAACTTTCACGCAGGCATAAATATTTTTAAATTCCGTGTCTGTTGTAGATTATGGAATATTATTTTCCCTTGAATCTAAAATTTTTGAACATTTCACTTCTTTCTCCTTAACATCTAGTTTAATTCTTAATAGGCTATCGGCTACAACGTTTTATTTCCGGAGAGTATGTTCAATTATGAAATTATATTCTTGCAATTTAAGAGCCCACTATATGAGTCTACATGATAGGTTCTCCTCCCAAAAAACCTTCCTCCCAAAAAACCTCGAAATTTCTCTACTGCTAACAGGATGGTTAACGTTCGCTTTTCCTTAGAAGTATAGTTTCTTTGAGGTGGCTTGAATGACTTACTAAAGTATGCATCAGGCTATCCCTCTTGCATAAGCATGGCCTCTGCCGCAAAATTCGATCAATCTCCAGAGATTTCTATTTTTCCATCAGCTTTAGGAAATATCAAGACGACACCTCGGATTAATGTGGTTTTAAGTCTTTCAAACGCCGCATTTTTTATACCGAGCAAGTGAACATGGCTTCTTTTCTTTTTAAGTTTAATACTGGCTCTACTATAGGAACAAAATCTTTAATTAAAGTCCTGTAATAGGAGCATAAATGTCTTTGCCGCATTAGGCGGTTGATAACTGTTTATGATTGCAATTTTAGAATCTCCCTTTTAATTCTCCTTTGATGTACCTTATAGCCCAGATAACGAAGTTCTTTGGCCACTAATTTACATTTTTTTCTGCATTTACTTTGTAGGAGCATCTAGTCTATCTTGTAGTGTAACAGCTGAGATGCGTGTAAAGACCAGACAGGAGATGGGTAAAAGAACCTTTTTATTAACTCTTTTAAAATTCACAATGCGTCGACTTGACGCTAACTCACTACGACTCACTCGGGCAATAACTCAGACAGCAAGAACTAAACTAAAAATTTGAATATGTTAACAAGTACACTACAGGACTCAGAATATCATGTTTCCTAAAACAGCGTTGAAAATCTAGTGGCAGCAAAGTAATACCTGTTACGCCACGTTAACGAGCAATAAGCAGAAGCTCAGGCTAAAAAACACAGTATTCGCCCACACTCTCCAACTTTCCCTTCTAGAACTTAGTATTTAAATCTTTTCTCCTCAAAGTAGAATTTTCATTACTTCACGCGCTGTCAAATTTAAATATTCTAGCATTGGCAATTAGGAAAATGAAGGCTTATAGGAAGGTACGTAAAATTAAATTAAATTGGATATTTAAAATAAATATAAATCCCTGCAACATTTAAACTTGCTTATTTTAGAAGCAAAATCATTTCGTGTAGATCACAAATATGTTCATCAATTGTTTCGCTAGTACCCATTATATCGTCTAAGTGAATAAATGATTTTTCGAACGCAGGTCTTAGTATTATAACACAGCTCTTTGAAACGTGGTATAAGCCAATTTACATTATAAGAAAGGTGAATTCCTAATTTGGTAATATATGTACATCCTCTCGTTTCACGCATAGCATCCAAAACATGTTCCTTTAATAACACGACTCATTTAAAACATTTTAGCTTATCTCGCCCTTTATCTACATCTAGAGAATGTTAAGTTTTTCTCGAACATTACTTACTTTGAGACATCTCTAAATATTTATTGTAAGAGCTTTAAAAAATTATCATGAGATAGTTTCCAATTACATTACGGAAATTCTTAACATAGCAGCATCTCAAGAATTAGTTATAGCTATGCAAGAAGGTCAAATAATATCATCACAACAACAGAAGTCTGGAAGTCACCAATTACCTGAGACTGAACCTACAGGAACTAGGATTATAGGAAGAAGGTTAGAAGAGAAAGAATAGGATGTGGAGGAAGATTTCATAACTTTAACAAACAAGCATATAAACAAAAGATATACTAGACCATAAAACAAGAGTAACTTATTGGAACACGTTATATTAGTCAAAAGCAAGGATTCTTACAGAACTACAGATAATGTCGAAACAGAATTTGTCAACAGCATTAAACATAATAAAAAGTTTGAATTATATATTGCAGATTAGACCAAGAAAGTCCAAAGAACTTTCGATTTGTTGTATAGGAGATTCTCAAATTCAAAATTTTAAACTTGCATTAGAGGGATCCTCCCTTTATGACAGTTTGGATTACAAGGTTACGAAGCCACACATGAACTCTCTCATAGCTATAGGAGCTCCGCAGGTCTGCTGAGGATCTTATTACTACATTACTGCTGAGGATTTTATTACTACATTTAACAATCTGATGCAAAACTATCCCAAAAATATTATTCTTCCTAAGAGAGCACTATTTAAAGGAGACCACAGCTGTTATAAAATTACAGAGGTTCTAAAACAGGACGTAGATAAGCGTTTGGCTCACAAGTGAGTTTTTAGTGTCATTATTTCAATAATGCTCTAAAGCAATTCATTATTTCAACTGTCAGGAATTCGGACACTTGGGCAAAAATTGCAAACATTAGCCAACCTTCTCGACGTGCAGAAGGAGCATCTTACCAAGGACTGTCCGTCATACGATCTGCAGTGTTGCGTAAATTGTATTCACTCAAAGTTAACGAAACTAAGTTTGTTATTAAGCATCAGGCTATTGCTCCATCTTGTCCCTCATAAACAGTAGAATTTTAAAGATTGAAATGAAGGAAATGACAAAGAACTAAAAATTATTAGAGCTCTACAAGAGATTACTAATTAGTTACAATGTTTCCTACATAAAGTAAAGGCGGCTGCATTGAGCGTTTTACAACTTATGACACAGAATAGGTTCTCCATAGTATAATTTTCTTACCTGAAGTTTCTTTAAACATGTTTTGAGAGCATTTGTTCTGCATGAGAAATGAACGCTTAGTAATGTTTATATAGAGCAATATTTTATATGATTATTCCAAAATAATAATATGAATTTTAGTATTTACTATATCTAAATTTGCATGTGATAACTTGTTAGCAAAATAGATTAAAACAAAAATTTTAAACTGTATCTCTTTTGCAACTGCATTCTATTGTATAATTTGGTATTTATATTGCTCATATAAGTTAGTATAATGCGTCTTACAAAATTATAGTAATATTAAGCAGCTTTGATACTAAGCCAATTCTTCACTTCAGCGCACAGCACTTCTAATTTCAGCATACTAATTTTCATTTTACCTATTTAATACTTTGTGAATAAGTTGCAAATATTTAGTTTTTTTTTACTTTTATCTTTTACAGTACCAAACAGAATATTAAATCTCGCGTAACAGGAGTAACGAGTAAGTTCTCAGAGTTCCTTCTTTGCTTCTGTATTAGCGTATTTGAATTTTGTGATTGAAACTAATATTCATAATATGTAAATAGCTGCTGAGTAATTACTATCTCTGAGTATACCTGCGATGGTAGATTAGAAGTACACTGTGACAAAGTGCAAATTGTACCAGTGTAAAAGCTGCATTTTATTCTTTTAAATGCACGTATTCAAATCCGGGACAGAATATATTTAGTATATGTTTAGTATACATTTAGAATATATTTAGTATGCATAATATCGCAGTGTTGTATAGGAGATTATGAAAATAAGACCAAATATTACTTTTTTGTATTAATAATTTACTTTGCGTCTGCTCAGAATTAAGAGATTAATTTAATTGTATATGAAGAGATAAATTTCCTTTTCTTTCTTGGGTCTATAAGTTGTGCAAATGAATAACTTGTTAATATTTTGATCGTGTAATACGGATTAGTCGGATGGGGATTCAAAATTAAATGTGGAACACCGCAATTAATTTTGAATAGTTTACAAACTGATTTTTAGGTAGTAAGAATATAAATACCTTGTTTGAAAATTGGTCAGATTAGCAACAGTGACTTTTATACTTGAAATGGATAATCCTAAAAAAATCCTCATAAAAATATTTCTGAGCATTTTTCCCTAATTGGCGGACACCTAGCCGACTTAGGTTTGGCTCTATTACCAAGGGCGCAAGTGGTGGTCACTTTAATCAGGAAGCACGTAATAAGAGGGCCACCGTTGCCTATGAAGGGACAGGCAATTACAGCCATGCCTTATCCGTGATTCGAATCTGGGCCTTTCGGTATCGCAGTAGGTTCTCCTATCCATATTACCGTCTGGGCGGCTTTCTGTGCATTCAAATCCTTTGAATCTATCTGTGATGATATAAGAAATGTATGTGGAATATGATTGTTTAAAAATCCTGTCATATGCAGTCAATGTAGTAACTATAAGAGCAACTGCCTAGCCATAAAAGAAAAAAGAAACTCTTGTCATATGAACTATTAAATTGACTGGGCAGTTTTGAACTTTGAACTTTGTTAAAAACATTATCACTTTTAGTATTTTATAATTAATTAAGTTTTCTTTTTTATTATTAGTCTGCTAATTATGTAACTGTATTGTAAAATATTATCTGTCCTCTTTTTTGTGACTATGTTCAAATTTCGTTAAGTAAATAAATGGCATAGCACCTGCCAGTATGATAACACACAGAAAGACTTTCCTAGAAAAGATTAAGGGCAATGGTCAAACCAGGTGGTGTACATATAAATTTAAAAATTAAAGGTAAATTAAAAGGCCTATGACTTGCGCTAAAGCTGCAAAGTAATAAACCAATAATTCGTAATGATTTATAAACAGAAAACTTTCCATATACCATATTCAAGGAACAGAAATTCAAATTAAAATCATGAATTAGGAAAAAAATATTAGTCAGTATTTTAATTAGTAATTTAAATTATATTTTCTAAACCTCCTTTGCTTTAAAAACATAAAAATCTTTAATCGCAAAAATACCGAAATCAAAAGTAAAAATTTTTAATGCTGTAAACGTAGTCTTGTCACTGATCTCAGATTAATCGACTTTTCAAGGGGAATAAACCCATCTCCCATCAATTAACAATAACAAAATTAAGAGAGAGTGTTTCGGATTTCTTCCAAGTAAGCATCAAATTTTTCTGCCAGATACGATTCATTGAAACTCGCCTGCTTTCAAATTTCATCGCTTCCTCAAATACATGTTCTAGCGTACCGAGGTTTCGTAATTCAACAAAATCCTGAATCTCGGGAAACAATGTAGGCAAAATTATGTAGATAACCTTTGCATCGAGTTTCTTCCCATACAATAAGTTCAGGACTTTTCTCAAATTCAGTTAAATCTTCAGCCTCAGTTTGATATCTACCAAAATGTTTCGCTTCTAGTTTCGCCCTGTTTTTCATTACGGTGAATGATTTTACAAGGACGGTTTAAAGTATTTCGAACGTACTACTTTTGCTGACTGGCTCACGGAACAAAAATTTAACTTTGTACCACCTCAGTGTCCATTCTCGAAGCAAAGCGGTTGCTATGGTGACCTTTTGCACCTTTGCAACTGAAAAAGGTAAAAGCTGGGTGTCTGATTTTTCAAAAAGAAAAAAAAACTTTTATGGACTTTCCACCACTCAAAATAATGGCTGATTTTATCGATGCTCGCACGATGTCTAAGATCGACCCGAAGCTTTTGATCGGACTTTCTGGGGTCAGAAGAGTTGGAATCTTCGGGGAGAAATGAAGCTCATTAAATGTTCTCTGTCTTCTCTGTAATTTGTTCGGGCGCAAATTTTAGGGGTTACACATGATCTGTGATGTTACGTTAATCCAATACCCCACCAAATGTGAAGTTAGTTATCGCTATGTGTGGAATAAACGACAAAGTCCAAGGAAAGTTATAAAAACTACCTTTTTATTTAAACAGAACTTTGAACATAAAAGCACGACATGTGCTACCATGCTGTGGTCATGTGCTACCATGACCACAGCTTGTGAACAATTAAAGTGAAGAATCAGTAAATGTAAACGTTGAACTGTAGTCAAATACTACAGAATTAAGCACGAGCAAAAGCACATATTAAGCTAGAAGCTGGCTTTACCGTCTCGTTAGATTTAAGGTACCGGCGGCGAGAGACCGCAAAGCCAAATAATTACTACTATCAAAACCGGCAGAAGCTAGACCCATGGCACAAAAATGATAGAAACATACTCGCTCTCAACATCCAATAAACCTCAGCTTAAATACACTAAAATAATTTGCATTATGGTGTGGAATACGGAAATGTGAACTTATAGTAAAGAACGAAGTCATAATATTGGTATACGTGATTACGGCGAAACCTCGCGAGCTACCTGCCTAAGGAAACGGACGCCTTCGTGGAGGACTTTCTAAAGAAAGCTGGCTCGTATATACGTTACACATGGGGAAAACCACGAAGACGCCCATGCAGCCACCCCGTTCGAGGGATTCGAGCCTCGGACCGAACTACCAGTGCTAAGCGACTTAACCGCTCAGCTGCTGCTTGGCCTCGAAATCGTAATAACTGGCGGCATAACTCCAGCGCATATGTAAAGAACCAAATGGCTGTATAACTCATTAGTTCACTCTAAGTTATATAAAAGTCAGCACGAAATGCGATTCTTTTTCAGAACACAGATAAGACGTGAAGATAAAATAGATATGCATTCTCTAATAATACTTAAGAATATAAAAGAATACATCATATGTTTATTCAAATATTTATGATGGCTACGAATTATTATTGATAATGTCACCTGGAAGAAGAATTCAAAGTATCATGAGCACATAGAAAAAGTGAGAAAAATAACGATAACATTGTCAAGGTAGAGCTAGAATTGAAAGCAGAGGAATTCGGATGGTTCTATCTGCTTCCATGATGAATAAATGGTTTGAATGAGGCATTGGGTGAGGTAAAAATTAGCTGTTTGATGTATGTTTGTGGATGGCGCACATGTATCCTTTTTCATATGACTTCATAAAGTTTATTTGATTCTTTTCATATTAAGTATACTTACCCAAATTCAGATGTGTAGCGAACTGTTTAATAAAACGAATGAAAACAATCTAATACTGTCGATGCGTTTATCTTGGAAATTTTGAGAATTTCTCAAATCGATTGCTAAATTAAATGTAATAAGGAATTAATTGTATATTATTATCAAGGGTTGCCCTAAAAGCTTCTATTTTGAATGATGCAACTTCGTGCATCATGCAATGATGCAATGATGAATTTTGTAAACATAATTAGTTAGCTTTTTGTTTCCATTAAAGTACAGGATAATTTTTTTCTCTTTAGCTCTTAAATTATTTTATTCATTTTAAATAAAAGTGTATTTATGAAACATTTATTATTATTTTTATTTCCATGCAACTGACATATAATTTCGAATTAGTTGCTCGTCGTAGATATACAGTCCACGTACTTATTGTGCACATGTTGAGTTGCATGTTTTACCAAGCCTGTAATGAGCTAATTAACCAGCCGTGAATGTTCTAATTTCTTCTGATTTATTTTAATTATTCTCCCCCATTTTCCGTATAAAGCTACACTAATGATCACTTCTGAGCATCAGTTAAACTAATGAACTAATTCTTTTTCTAAAACTAGAGTAATTCCCGAAAAGTCCGTCTTGCATAACGAAACATTCATTTTCATAATGACCAGCTTGAATCTTTTCTATAACATGGAATGAAAAAAAAAAAGACGGTAACAATGGAATGTCAAATAATTTAGGTAATATGTTCCGCATTCCACGTTACGTAAAATCATTCTCTAGTAAAATAACAGAATTCTATCCTGAATATTTAACATTAGCTGATTACTCGATGTTTTATTTAACACGTACTGATTTGGGGTTTTGTAATTTTTTTAATAAGCAAATGGATTGATCGCGATAAATTTTACTGATTGAAATTTATGAATTCATTCCTTTAGATTAACAGGTAAAAGACCAGTTTATAATTTTAGTATCAGATTTTAGCTTCATAATATTCGCTTCCTCTTAATTTACCGCATTGATTTCAGAGCGCTCAGTTGGTCATACGGATGGGAAGATTTTTTACGAAATTGCAGGTGCTACGTTTAGCGTACCGTGAAACTAAGTTTGCGTGTTTTTTTTTCTTTTTCCAGCTGCTCTATGACATTGGTCAACAGTGTTCAATGTTTGCAATAACATTAGATAATTTGAACAGGATTATACATTTTTTTGTTTGTTGCTATAAAATTATCTACACATAAAGCTTCTTAATGGTTATCTTACTAACATGTTGAAGAAGAACAAATATTTGGAAAGAAACTGTTGTTTCATTCTGAGTTCAACAGAAAATCTTGAAGCTTCCTATAGAGGAATTAGGTTAGTTTGGTGCTGGAGACATGAAAAATGAGCAATGCCCTCGCCAGGACTCGAACCACGGATCTCTCAAACACGCGCCAAGTGTTCTGACCATTTCACTAAGAAGGCGGGAGAAATACCTTATATGCGCCTCCTTTTAAAGAGCGACTGCGTATTAGGGGATCCAGTCGCCAAATACTGGTAGTGGAGTATCATCATCCACCACCTTTTTAGTTCGGATGCCACTGTAGAGACGTTAGGTATTTTTTGTAAGGAGAAGAGATGAAAATGAGCAATGCCCTGGCAGGGTCTGCAATCATGGACTTATCGAATACGCCCCTAGCGTACTGACCACCACGAAGGCATGCTAAGAAGGCGGGAGAAATACCTTATAAACCGAGTGCCTGCTCCGAATGCAAACCATTACACCGTGATGACGAATGAAATTCATTTCCTGCAGTCCATTACAGGTAAACGAAGAAGGGCTACACAAACACGAAACGAAGTCTTGTGACTAATTTCTATCCGTTAGTTTAGTCTGAGCGCCAGATGTGGTAAGAGAAGCAAGGAAAGATTGCAAAATTAATTTTGCATCTAAACGAAATCGAGCCCATGCCTTTTGAATGTTCCAACTGTTTCGTCACAGGAAAATATGAGAAAACACCTTGAACTTCTTTTGTAACCCTACAAAAGGTGTCACTGGGGAAGGCCAGAAGATACAAATTTATGTAGATATGATAATCAAGCGCTCTTTTTTAATTTAGGGGCTAGGTTTGTAGAAAAAACTTCGTGGAGAAAGTAATTATGAAAAATTCACTATTTACGGGCTTGAAATCGAGCACAATAAGACCTTTTACTAACTAGCTGATTGGGCTTCACTGCTTGCTCTTAATTTCTTACATGTTATCATTGCAATAATTGAGACGTACTAGAGCAATTTAGGTACAAGTTATAGCAATCTGTTGTCATAATAACATAATATAGTACATGAAAATATATTTACTGAAAATATTCTTTCTGTTAATTATGTTATACTTATAGCTAATGTTATTGTATATGTTGTAGTGAATGTTTCATTATTTCTTTCTCCCGAAGATCCTTCTGCTACCCACCCAATACCAAATGTGAAAGGAGTGGTTGATACTTCGTCAGTAAGAAGAATTTTCACTTCGGTCATGACTTCGAACAAAAACGTTCAAAATAGTACTCATACTATAGAAGTTAGGATGTGTAGATTATATATTGTTACAAATTTCACATTTATTTGGCTATTTATTTAGAATTGCAATTAAAATTGCTTTATATTTCCCTTGCAACGCAGACGATCTTTGAAGAGAAAGCTATTTAAAAAAAATAAATAAAAATAAAAGAGCGCGTGCATTTAATGTTTAATAAATAAATATCTCGTAATTACTTTTGCCATCCAGAAAAATCGAGAAAAATCGAGATTGTTCTAGTGATAATTAAAACGCTTGTAAAAGCCGAATTGAAACACCTCATCTCAGTTGTTGTTGTTGTTGTTGTAGTTGTAGCTCTAAAAAGCGAACTGCTGTTTGTTTACTTAATGCTGTTATTGATTGTAGCGATTTCGCTGTGAGATAAATTATTTTATCTGTTTTGAACTGAGTTTTTGCTAAACGTTTGAGATATTGTGATATTATGCGAATATCCCTGAAGATATATTTCAGCATTTTGATTTATTTCTTGTGGAAAGAATCAATTTTGTTAATTTTTTTAAAAATAAATTTTTGTTAACTTTTTTACGACTTGTGCATTCAATCCATAACGAACCCGTACGCACGCAATAATATATACAAGGAATTAAATCAAATGTAAACTTCCTTGAAAGAGCATTTGTTTTTGAAATTATTTACTTAATTTTTATATGTTTAGGTCAAAGGTGAAATTATTCAGAAGCAACCTTACTCATATTCTGCAATTCATTTATCTCGTTGGAAGAGGAAAGTTATTGAGTTATCTGGCCGTAAAAATTTCAGCTACAAGAATCTTTTCAGTAACACTTATCCAATTATAACATCCAGTTTATAAGAATCTTAATCAAATCATTTACTGTGTTTCTAAAATGAAGAACGTAAAACAATTTTCAGCATCAAAATCTGCTACTGCTCTTAATCGTACAATTAGAGACTCATAGCTTAAAGCTTTCTTGCTTTTTGCTAAGCAGAAAAATGTTTGTACTATTTTCGGAAGAAAAGTTAGCGTCCGTATTCGCTACTTTATGAATATTAAACACATCCTTTGAAAATTCTAATACGAAGATGTTTCCTTTATTTCGATAATCAGAGAATATATAACAAATTATGTTTTGTTTTACTTCTTTACTTTTGAAGTTTTGCGCATAGTATTATGTTATTTCACAAAATGATGTTTAGCAGAGTTTCTGATTACTGTAGAAATGCTGATCTCATCCAGATCTTATATAGCTGCATTTATGGCGCTATCTTGATTAAGCGTATTTATTTATTGCTTTATTGCTTGAGCAGCATTCTAAGCGAGGAAAGAGATTAACGAATTGCTGAGAAGAGGTTGCTTTTGATGTTGGGGTACTAAATTTATTAGTTTGCATTTTTTGTTAGCACAGAAACTTCCAAAGAATATTATATCTGTCCATCAAAATTGTATTTTGGGAATGGAATTTAAATCTAATTGAAAGGAAATTATGTAAAGATAATTTTTCTAGAAGACAAGATTTGCAAATTGTTTGAAATAGGAAGGTAATAAAAGATTAAAGTGTAGTAAATTTTAGAAACAGCAATTTATAAGAATTTTATATTTTCTTTCATTTTTACTTTGTGACATTTTATTTTAACTAACAATTAAAATGATGATTTGCATCTTTCCTTTATGCTTCGTTTAGATACGTACTCGCTCAATCCAGAGAGCTATGTAGATTTAATTGACAAGCGGTTTAATATGAGAAGGAATGAAGGAAATAATTCGTAACTATATGAGTTTAAGTAGTTAGGAGTTTTAGCTGTGTAGAAGATGATTTCCTGCTGTTAAGAGGTTGCTGCTCTAGTGTATTACAATTACGAAACGTTAGCCTAATGTGGTTTAAGTTAATTTTGATTTAGATTTTAGTTTATCTGATCCAGAATATTTTACCTTTGACAGGAAATAGCTGGATTGCATTCAAGAGAATTTTACGTTCCAGGTTTTCTTTGAAAAGCCAAGGAGCTTGAAGTTTTGTTTTGTATTATTTTAATTTACCCAAACAAATGGTGAGATAAGTTCAGTTTTACCAAAGGTATTTATTTTTGTTTTCACAGCTAAGTTAAAGCGCCAAGGTTTAATTTGCATCATAGCATTCAGGTAACACTGAGGGGTAAATGTTGCATTAAAGTAGTTAGCTACAAATAAGCTATCTTAGATGTTATAAGCTATTCGTATAAAAATTAGTGAATATAAAAGAGTGTGAAGAAAAGTGCATTTATTTAATAATTAAAATGCTTGTCAATGTTTATTCTGTTTTTAATTCATAATATTTCATTCATTGCCCGCATGATCGAAATGGAATTGAGTTGATTCAGGTAAAAAATGAATGCACACCACAAGATTAAGTTTTAGAAATAAAGATTTTATTTAATTTAAAAACAAACTTTAAAGTTTCCTTTAACTCGAATACACATGTACTCAATGAATCGTCAATGATTCTAACTGTTTGGAGAATTACACTCATCTGTGTGTGCAAGCAAATAGTTCAACTCTACTTTCTTTCATTATTACTGTTAAACACTTATGTTAAAGAAATTCGATTATGAGGTTTTATTGTATTATATAATATTATGCATTAATTTATTGTATTACATAATGTTCTAAAAGTTTTAATTTACTAGTAGCTGTTAGCAAATAAAAAAGTCAATTCAAGAAACGAAAATATATCTCCGAATGTTTTAAAACCCCCATCCATCTTTATTTCATGTTTTAAGTTTTGAATTAAGTTTTTCTAACAAATAAGCTAAGAGAAGGCGCAGAATTTGCAACTTTTGATTTGCAAATCACTCTCTTTTGAGCTCAGAGTTAAAAGTATTTAAAATATCTCGGACGTAAGGAATCGCTTATTAATAGTAATATTTATTTCGATCTCAAAGCATTGACACGAAGCTTAATTATTACTCTTTTACGTTTTTAACAACATGCACATTAAAAACATCAGTACTGATGATTTAACCCGTAATGACCGACAATAAAGACCGAAGTCTCAACGTTATACGCTTCGAAAATTGGAATCTTTTTGTTAACAAAAGGAGCTTTTTTCATTGTTCAACATAACATTCTCATTGAAGGGAGCGCTTTTCATAGGCTTGAGTTAAAACTCTTTTATTTGTTTTAAAATTGTTTTGGATATCTGCTTTTATTGAACTTTTGATTTCCAGTCACCAACATAATTTGCAATTACTCTTATAAGGTTTCACGACTAGCTATGCATTTTCCTGCATAATTATTTTCAAATTAATTAAACCATTTGTTTCCTTAATGAGGGGGGTCTTCGCATCTTCCCACCTAAGGGTATATGTTATGAGTGTAATTATGATTTCATTTCCATTTTTCATTTTCAAGAGAGGATATGAATAGTTTTTTTTTTCAATGGCGGGCTCTAGCCGGCCACTACTAAGGCTGGAAGCGATGGTCTCTTTATATGGAGGTACCTTAATAGGTGGGTTACCGTTGCTTCTTATGAAGGGGCTTGACAACTTATATTCACGGCTTCTCTATTTCAACCCGGGTATTCGAACTCAAGTCCTTCAGTAGTACAACCAGAGTTACTAATCACTTTCTCGTCTGGGCGAACAAAACAAGATATTTGAGGAATAGAAATGTATATATCATTGTTGATATTTTTTATTTGGATAAGTCAAATCACATGAAAGTTATCTGCTTATGAGAGGAATGTTTTCAAGAAAGACTAGAAAAAACTGGCTCATATTTATATAACACATGAAGAAAAGTGTGAAGAAAACCATGTAGTGAGCATGCTTCCAAAATTTTCACTTAGGTTGGCCAGAAACTTATTAAAAATTTTCTTATCATTAAGAAATATGAAAATATTTATTAACTGAACTGGAAAGAAAATTGGTAAACGAAATAAGTTTTCAAACTATATTTACTGACAACTAATTGGTAAAGAAATTGATAAACTCTTATACTAATAAATGATATATTTTTATGGTATGAAAACTACCTTAATGGTTCCATATGATTTACAATAATTCCTCGAACTTTGAGACCACCATTTAATTTTTTTTTCTTCTGTTACAGAAAAATCTGTCATAAAATTTGTAAGCTTTTATTTAATGTATAAAGTGCCGGAGTAGGTGAAAAATTATTTTTTAAAAATTTTGTCAGCAGTTTAAGCCCTTTTATTTCCAAGTCATTGTAACTAAATTTTTTAAATTAGCTCTTCTCTGTCACCTTCCTTTGTGAGAAATGACAAAGGGCCTCTTAAAATGACATTTCGTTATGCTTCTAAATGTAAATTATTTTTTGTAAGTGCAATTTTAGTTTTGCCGACTTCTTAGACGAAGAGATTAATGATGTTACACATTTTAATGCCTAAAGTACACCATATAAATATTACAGATAACACAACAATTTTTATTTAAATGTTTTAGCTTAAGTTTTGCGCAATCAAAACAGGAAATTATTTTTATGACCTTTTATTCTTTATGTATGATAGTATACTGGAATTGTCTGAATTTTATAACATGACTTTCGAACACAGGTAAAAGCAAACAGTCCTCGTGTATTTCATTAATCTAAAAAGGGCCGCAATATACGCGTAAAAGTGCAATATTTTAACGCCTGTTACAGGACAATAGTTTTCAAATTGAGAAACGTTGAATTTTAGAATTACAGTCCACACAATCAAACACTGAGAAATATATTTTTAATAGAATTGGATTAGAAGCCCTGCTAATAGGCTAGTGTCTGATACATTTTATGTTTTTGTGCATGTTTTACATTAATACATGGTAATTAAAAGTTCATGAAGAAGCATTCCTCTTGTCAGGCGTATAATTCTTGTATGCTTTGTCGTATTCAAATAAATAAAATAGTTTTAAGTGTCTCATCTATCTAACTAAGCTTCTTTCAAATAATTAATAACGTTGTTTATAAATTTCATTATGAAAGCGTACTGTCACTTCGGTTCTGAAATTTTATGCAATTAAATATACATATTTCTAGGTGAAATTAAGGTTACTTAAGTCATATCGCTTTCTGAACTTTCAAATCACTTAAAATTTTACATGGTGTTTTTAATATTAAAATCTATAAAAAATAAAATTTCATATCAAAAATCAGATTTAATAAACGTTAAAGATTTTTTAAAGTAACTTCAGATAAGAATTTGCCGTGATTCTTAAATGATTTAAAAGAGAAATTACCCAGAGAGGATTCATTCAGTATCTGGAGAAAGAGTTCCTCAAAATAAGCGAGAAGAAATTATTTTTTCTACCATAGCTCCAATAAAGCAGTAGGGCAGCAACATTCTCACATTAAAATAATACTATCAGGGCCACCTTCTGTAAAATATGTCAGACGAAATATTGTTTAACTGGATAATTTTAGAATGCAATAAATAGCGTCGATATGGGTAATAGACACACGATCTGAATTAGTAATACTTAACTTAATTCTACTTTTTAAAAAATTGTCCTTTAACTTTTAACACGTTGGTTTAAAGATAAAAGTAATAAAAATAGAATGACAGATTCTTTTGTAAAAATTATTAGGCCTGCTTCGAGGAAGAAATGAGAAAACTGAACTGTACACTTACCGAATTTCAAATCACGGATCTTCCAACCCCGAGTTGAACTTTTTAACCACTTACACCATAGGAGCATGCACGGACGGATGAGATAATTCTTTATATCATCTTGACAGTCGTCACTTAAAGAGCGATTATAGAACGAATCGACGAAATCCAGATGGATTCTAGATAGTATCATCCGCCGCATTTAAGTTTTCGCCACGCAAGGTGTACACCACACGCAAGGTGTGTACCAATTCTTTCGAGCAAGAAAGGAACGAACATAAACCCTGCCGTTGCTGGGATTCAAACCCCAGATCATGCAGTTGCAGCTGAACAAGCTAACCACTTACACCACGCATGTTTGAAGGAGATATTTCATTACACTTTAATAACAAAAAGTTACGAATGAAAACACAGAGTAACTATTTTTGATAGTCAATAAATTATCTGTCAAATTCACAGTTAATCTAGAATAAGTTCATTGATGGACTCTATTCTGACATTAAAATGCATGTAATGAAAGTCATTTTGTAAATTTAAGTAATAATCATTTTATTCACTCCTTTCATTCGTTTAATTCATTGTGCCATTTGATTTATTTTTAAATGATTTTAAATAAATAAAGCTGTTTTTAAAATACGTTGGTGGAATATTTATGCTAATTGTCAGATGAACATCAATGTCTCTGTATTCAACTTAGCTTCGTCCCATGTACAATAACATAATCTATCGAATAAAAATTATCATCTAATCATCTAATTTGATAGCAGTAAAATATGAATTATTTCCTCGGTTACTAATCATTTGTAAGTTCAAAACATTGAATTTCTGTTTGAAGAAACAGAACAGAGCTGCCAATAAGAGAGCAAAAGTCAGTTCGATCGTAACAAATCATGACAAGTTGAGTGGGGTTCCACAATAAAACAAATAATAGTAAACCCAGGGTATATTTTTGTGTTCTGAAAAAAAAAATGTGGTACATCAAACTGTTGCTAATCGAGGTAAAGAGCTGAATGAGTTCTTGTTGTAGAAATTACATCCTGAAGCAGTTACTAGATTTTCCTTCTTATTTATTCGTTGAAAAAGAATATCGTTTCAGATCTAATAAGTATCTGTCTTGCAAAGTTTTAATATCATGAATGCTTCAGTGGTTAAAAATGTCCTTTACTAATTACCTGTCCGAGTTCGAACTCTGGTGCAGATTGTTGTCGATCCATGGAAGTTTCCTGTAGCCCAGTGGCGACACACTTCCGGTAGAATTCACCCCTTCGTTCGTTCCCTACAGTACGCTTTTCTCCAAACAACTTCGATCGAAACTGCTTCGATCGGCAGCGCCCTCCTTCGAAGAACCGCGCCTGAGAGTGCTTATACTTTCCATCAGAACCGTTCTGGACGGTGGACGAAGTCTTTGATTATGTGAAAGCATACTTTCACGATGCACAGCGAGGAGCTGGAAAAAAACAACAGAGGGGTGCAGGATTTTCGGGCCACAAGTAACGGCGGTCACATGACACCCTCACCGGAAGATAATCCGAATTTCCTCGTTTACAGGAAGGTGAGTAATTTAAGTTTTTAAGCGTTTAGCTCTGTAATTGGAGTTTTACCGATCTTTGCATGTAAATGAACGACGAAAATAAGAGAGAACGTGTTTGGGGTTTGGAAAGTTTCCAACTTTTTGCCCCGTTAAATGATGGTAATTTTCTGTCCTATGAAAGGGACATATTTAACGATGTTTTATCTACACATGAATAAGTTAATGCAAATATTACAGGCTATAAACACTTAGGTTTTTAAATGTGGAGAATTTGCTGGTGTTGACAAATTTTATAAATAGGATACTGACTTCTAAAAAAAATCTTTATCGTTTGAGAGAACGCTTGTTATTATTTATTTAACTTGTAGCATCTGCAGATTTTTTCTGGGGTTAGAACAATTACTTGGACCTCAGTTTTCTTAGTTTCATATTAAAGTCCTTATATAGACATCAGTAACTTATTGACGTACTATTCGAGAAATCTCTTTAATTTCCTTTGAGTAATGTTACATCAAATTAGTGGAATGAATATTTTAGGTTTAGTTTTTGCAGACGTTACTCTTCTTTTCCAGTTATGCAAAATTTATTTTAAACCTGTTTTGGATATTGGCGCAGCTATAAAACACTTACATAATGCACTTCATTTCATTGAAACAGTTAAATTTTGGAACATATAATATTTATAATAAGTTACAAACTAGTTATTTTAAACTGTACTCTATTCTGGCTTTTCTGATTTCAGTAGAAGATATACGAGAATGTAGACGTTACAGCTGCTATCGTCAGCTAGATTCGTTTTCCTACAGGCTCCTAAAAAAAAAAAAAAAAAAAAAAAAACCGAAGGAAAATTTAAGGGCGAATAAATATACAGCATGTTCATTGCAACTAGTTACTTGAACGATATTACTTCTACTGAGTTATTGCTTCTTTATTTTATTCCGCGACTCTATTATCAGATGCGTCTCAATACCTTTATTGGGTCTGACTCCAAATTATAATATAACAATCCTTATAATTATAACTCCGTTTCATCAAAAAAACGTTAATCCACTTTTTAAATCGAAAATAATCTTATTTCGTTTTTAGAAAATGCAGAACAACTCTTTAGAACGATAACAACAATAATCTACTGTTGCCATTCCAAGAACAACAAAAACTGAATAATCTTTTTGTTGCCATTCTCAAAACAATAAAAAATAAATAAAACAATATTAATCAGAATTTAAAGTTTCTGTATAAGTTCAAGCCCCAACAGTACTCTCTTTCCAGTAACTAAGTTACGGTACAGCATATTATTACCTTTAAAACACACTTTTTACAAAAAAAAATATTATTGATGCATGCCAATGCTAATCCCGAAATCGCACAGGGGGTTTTATTGTCCGTCCTGTACGCGACTGTTTTGCAGGACACTTGTTAATTTTAGGAGGTAAGTCTGTTGGAGGTTTCACAGGTTGTCTTATTGACGTTGTTGTTGCTTCGTGGTAATGTCTGGTGTTTGCAAGAAATACGCAGGCTTTAATCTATCAATAGACACTGTAATATCTTTGTGATTGATTTTTACTGCAAAATATTTTTCTTTTCTGTCAACCACTTGAAAATGACCGTCGTAAGAGGGTTCTAATTGCTTTTTAACTCTATCTTTGCGAATAAACACATGTGATGTTGTCTTCAAGTCTTTAAGGACGAATATTTTTTGGACATATTTATCAGATACTGTTCTTGGTCCATTTTTTTCCATAATTTCTTTTAGCTGCTGGACAAAAATATCAGGTGGTGTAGGAGTTGTGCTATCGTGGAAAAATTCTCCAGGTAATCGTATATTTTGTCCATACACCATTTGAGCAATAGTATATGCAGAGTCTTCCTGCATAGCTGTGCGTAAGCCAAGAAGAACAGTTGGAAGTGTTTCACTTCAGGCCAGGCTATTGTGTACCATAAGTGCGATCTTGAGATCTATGGAGGCGCTCTACCTTTGCCATTTGCTTTGGGGTGGTAAGCCGTTGTATGTTGCAATTTTATTCCACACATTTTTGATAGATTGTTGAACAACTCTGAACTAAACTGCGTTCCACAATCTGTAACTAGGCGACACGGCGTCCTAAATCTCGAAATCCAATTAGAATAAAATGCTTTAGCAACTGTGTCTGCTGAAATTTTGTTAAGTGGATCATTTCCATCCAATTAGAGTACAGGTCAATGCAAGTGAAACAGTAAATATTCCCATTTGATGGTGGCAGGGGTCCAATGATATCAATATGCACGACACAAAATCTTTGATTCTGTGTTGTTCTTCATTAGCAGATGCTATCAGAATGTCATCTAAACATGGAAAAGTGAAATTTAGACCAGAAAGAACTGTATTTATAAATCTTTGAAACATTCCTGGTGCATTCTTCAAACCAAAACTCATAACATTAAATTCATACAGTCCAAAAGGAGTGATAATAGCAGTTTTGCATCTGTCTTCTTCGGCAATCGGCACTTGATAGTAGGCTTTAAATAAATCTATTTTGGAATAAATATTAGTACCTTTTAAAATATGATGGAAGTCCTCTATCCTAGGAATAGGATATCTATCAGGAACTGTTCTATAGTTTAGCTGTCTATAATCTCCGCATAGGCAAAGAGTACCATCTTTTTTTAGCACCGCATGCAGAGGACTTGCCCATTGAGAACTCGACGGTCTTATTATGTTATTGTCCAACATAAATTGGAAATCTTGCTTAACTACTGCAAGCTTTCGAGGACCTGTCTTACTTTAGAATGCTTACTGTCAACTGTCTTACTTTAGAATGCACAGGTTGACCATGTGTTAAGATATGATGTTGAACATTATGTTTTAAACCTGATAAGAATAAATTTGGTTTGCATAAGTCTGGGTATTGTTTTAGAAGAATATTAAATTTTGTTGAATGGGTTACTGTAACGATATCACTATTTTCACTGATGGAAGCAACTTCACCATTTACCTTTAGCTGAGTTACTCCATCAATCAGTTTTTTTTTGCTATGTAAATCAATTATTAATATAAATTTATTAAGGAAATCAGCTCCAAAAATTCCTTTATTAATTTTGGCCACTATAAATGGAAATTGGAATTCACGCCTAAGTTCCAAATCTAGTGTTAACGTTTTTATACCATATGTTTCGATTTCGGTACCATTCGCAGCATACAACTTGAAATCCGCAGATTGTTTGTCTTGTGCTGATGTAGGTGAAATACTAACATCGGCACCGCTCGCTATCCACTAAGAAACGCACTTTCGATTTTTTATCTCTGATAAATAGGCGAAATTGGCGACATTCTGGAACATTATCGGCAGTAGAGCTTGACGCCTTCTCTTACACATCCGATGTTGCAACAGATTTTAATTTTTGTAATAATTGACTGGGTTTCAAGTTGCCTAAATCGATTCCTGTAAGAAGTTTTTTAATTCTAGTACTTTTACTTTCTTTAAATAAATCCAGAAGCCTTGTTTTGTATTCTGTATATTTAGTAGCGGAATTACTTGTTACGACATCCCAGATGTTCTCAACATATTTCGATTCTAACTGTGATACTATATAGTTAAATTTCGTTTCTTCATAAACAATTCCATGTATCTTAAACTGAACCTCAACTTGAAAAAAACATATTTCTGGGCGATCCAACCAAAATGGAGGAATCTTGACACTTACCTTACACAGTTCGTGTGCATGATCTTCCACAGTTTTATCGTTTTCAGACATATTCACTTAAAAATCAAAACTCCAAGTCACCAGTTATTGGGTCTGACTCCAAATTATAATATAACAATCCTTATAATTATAATTCCGTTTCATCAAAAAAACGTTAATCCGCTTTTTAAATCGAAAATAATCTTTATTTCGTTTTTAGAAAATGCAGAACAACTCTTTAGAACGATAACAACAATAATCTACTGTTGCCATTCCAAGAACAACAAAAATTGAATAATCTTTTTGTTGCCATTCTCAAAACAACAAAAAATAAATAAAGCAATATTAATCAGTATTTAAAGTTTCTGTATAAGTTCAAGCCACAACACCTGTTAATTAGAGGTTTAAATCTGTTTAGTATTAATTTCGGAATCTATAGCTGTCAGTTGGAAATCACATGCAAAATAGTGCAGGTATTTATATAATAAAGTTTGGCCTTTTTGCATCAGAACTTTTGATTAATTACTAATTTTGACAAACCAGGCGCAATTTCTGTTTAAGTTTTGTAATGCACTAGTTATAGTAGTGTACTCTGGCTATTATTTAATTTGCACGGTACTTTAGTTCTAAACACAAACTTGCCATCTCAATATATACTCTCTCTTTTAAAGGGCGACTGAGATTAGGCGACCAACCGCCAATTCCTGGTAGTGACGAATTATTGTCCACCACCTTTTACTTTGAGCATCACTGTAGAATCATTAGGTTTTTTTTGAAGCAGGGAGATGTGCAAAATGTGCAGTGCTCTCGCTGGAACTCGAACATGGACCTCTCGAATATGCGTCGAGTGTGCTACCGTTACACCACGAAGGCAAGTAGAAAGGAGGGAGAAATACCTTATAAACAAACTATTAAAAAACGGAAGAAAGGCATGTAAAAATATAAAATTATTTTGAAAGCATTTAAACATTTCGAAAGATATGAATTTAAATTTCAATCAGAATAATTTATAGCAATATATGGAGGGAAAATAACCAGTATCGAAGAACAAAATTATGGTTGACTACCAACTATAAATGATACTTTCCTTAGTTATTTTCTTCTTTATATTGAAAAAGAAATTTTTGCAGTTCGAAATGAATCAGTTTAAAATGACAAATTTCGTTACGACAATGATTAAAAAGCAACCGACTGCAATAATTGTCATGCTTGCGAAAATCTTGGCATATTGAACTTTAGATGACATGCTGCAGAATAAAGGAATTGTTTACAATTAATATTAGGAGAATACTTTTTAACATGGTAATAGTTGACCTTGTTACCATAACCTTGGACAGGGGTTCGAATCCCGGAGAAAGCATGAGTGTTTGTAAGCATATCGTACCTAAGCGGCATGGGAACATTTAAAATACTGTTGAGCCGAAATTCCTCTTGAGAGTTTCGTGGGGGGGGGAAAAGGTGAGAAACTTTCTGATTCGTACTCTGGCGCGTTCTTCATCGAAACTGAGGAGACATTTTCCCTGTCTTAAAGATATAATTCGGTCCCCTACTGAGGCAAACACTACGCAACATTTTCCGTGAAAAGATGGCTAAATAATGTATCTATTCGGCCATTTCCGACAAATGCTTAGCCAACAAAGTATGCGATTGTTAAAGAAAATATTTTAAGGATGTAATGTTTATTAGAGTTTAGCGATTTTTTCTCAATGCACTGGATAAGTAGACACATTAAATTATTAAAATTTTTATTAATTAATTGTTTTAGAAAAGCTGAATTATTTTTTTTTAAATTAAATTTTATTTTTTACGGAAACTCCGAAGTATTTAAATGAATAGAAAAATTAAATGCTAACTGAAGTATTATGAAATATATAGCTGGAAAGTCACCCGTGAAATAGGAGCAAAATTTTATAATTTAAGTTTTAAAGTAAACACTCTGTATTTAGGAACGTTAGCAAAGTTTACTTTGAAATACAATTTGATGACAGTCGCTGCTCTTTCGGCAGGATTAGTACTTTATTTAGATTTGATAGACGATAAAGCCGGTTTAAAATTGCAAAATTGTTTTTCGTCATTTTAAGAAAACGTATCTGTGGAAAACAAATCATTCAAAATAAATCATACTCACTTTGGGAATCAAACAAGGGTTCTTTTTGCTGACCGTTTAGTGCAAATTTTAATTTCTTGAACTAACCTTGCAAATGAGATTGGGCCTTTGGAGTTAGTTTAAGATGTTATGTTGTCTTTTTGTCCAAAATATAAGGATTTCGAAACTCGTAATCTGCTGTTGTGGAGATGAATACAAAAAATACGCTGAAAGAAGTATGACATAAATTTGAATGTAGTTTTTTATTGTTTTTGTAATTAAAAAAATGACATGAAGCATTTTCAGACAGAATATGGATAGCATTTCACCTATTTCAAGCAACTGGTTGTAAATTTCAGAAATGAAATAATTGGGAATCAGATTAATAATTTTAAATCATCTCGTACCTCGATTGTCTAGGCAATTTTTTTAAATTACATTTTTTAAGTTTCAATAGATCGAAGATAAATATACAAAATTTAAAATTAGGCAGAATTCAGTTTCTGAGTGGAACTAATAATTTAATAGAAAATTTAATCTATTTTTAGGACTTGTATCTTGTCCCTTGTAAAGAGGTCGTCCACGCATTTTAAGCCTTTATCCCATTTTTTTAAATTTTTTTTTTTTTTTAAAGTTTTACCGGACTTAGTAAACGAGATATGATGAAATAGTTATATAAGATGAAATAGTATATAAATTCAAAATATGTAAATTTATAACTATACAAAAAGTATACAGCACTAACGGATATACATATATATTTAAAGCAAATATATGCAATTCTGCAGCAATACGAAGTAACTATTAATCAATCAACAGCAATGAAAAGCAAACACAGATACATAATTTAGAAAAATTCCTTTGCCACTGTAAAGTCATTTGTTCCTTTTCCTTGTTTTATTCAATTGTTTTTATAATTAAAATTATTCATATCTGATATACATTATCATTTCTTTTCATTACTGAATCTTATTTCATAATTTCTCTTTTTTTAAATTTAGAAAGTAAGAGAAAAATGTCCAACAGATAGTGACTCAAGGTTTTTCAAATAAAATGGAGTTTGTAAGAGATTATGATCTTTACTTAAAAGTATTTCTTATCAAGGCTTTCTATTTCTCTATCAAATGGAAATAGAAATCGTTAATTATTAAAAAGGAGAGAAAAATAAATGTACCTTAAAGTTACGAAGATCTAAGAGATAAACCATTAGTTTCTTGATTTGTTTTTCATATTAGAGTTCATTGCTTCCCACCTTCTTTTACGGCATTGAGGAGAAACTGGAACTTAGCAATCATATTCTTGAGCCTAGCATTTTATTTTTGTAAAGAAAGTTATTATTTGGGTTATAATGAGATTATAAACAAATTATACAATCAAAAGTTATTTAACCTCTATAATCAATTTACAGATGATTGTAACCTATAAATCAAATAATTTAGTTTAAGAAGCCAATGCAATTTAAATTTAAATGAGATGCATGAGTTATTTTAAATTTTAATTGTTTTACATGAGGAATTTGACACAATTATTCTCAGTCCTGACCTGAAGTTAAACAAAGTGATAATTTAACGTGCCTTATGATCACGATGGTGAAAAAGGGAAGCCTGCTTTAAGTGAGACTTGACGGATACTACTCTGAAAGTATTTCAGGTTCACCAGCGGCCAAGCGGTGAAATCCCTGAACACTGGTAATTTTGATCTAGGTTCGAATCTAAGTTAACGAGCTGGCTACAGGAGTGTTATAGTGGTTTTCCCTTGTATAATGTGAATACGAGCAAATTTCCTTTAAAACGTCCTCCACGAAGACATTTCGCTCCTTAGGCAGATACATCTAGTGTGCTTTGTAATAATAAACGAAATCAGACCAAACTTAAAGTATTTCAGAATTCGGAAAGCAGAATAAGGGAAGTGAAGATGACCAAAAAAGTTGAATTTGCTTAGGCATCCAGAGGGTTTTTGGGAATGTATGAAAAATATAGACTATTAGAATGGACACATGTGTAGAAACTGAGAAAGCTTATAGTTATTTATTCAAATTCCGTTTTTATACAAATTCAATTTTAAAATATTCAAAGCTTTTCGTGTATCACATATTTAAGTAAAACATT
Organism: Stegodyphus mimosarum; assembly: GCA_000611955.2. Lineage (NCBI taxonomy): Eukaryota > Metazoa > Arthropoda > Arachnida > Araneae > Eresidae > Stegodyphus > Stegodyphus mimosarum. The sequence goes on from KK113712.1 coordinate 972,999, forward strand.
ACTCTTACATTTATAAATTTTAAATTTCTAATAACTTACAATATTTTATCACGGCTAAGTTCTTTATATATATGTATGTCTAAATTCCTTTTTCCTAGTTCTATTATATTTAGTCCAAAGGGATTTAGTCCCGAAGGACTATTACTTTCGTTTTGCGATTTTGCGTTGAATCACTCTGAATGCTCGTTTCACTTTTCAAATTGTTGCCACTAAATGTTATCGCTCTGCATTAAATTTTAAAAAATGAAAAATCTGCATAAATGTATGCATGTTTCTCGCATTGTGATAAAACCTAGAGCCATCGAATTTTGAATGACGTAATCCTACTGCGAATATGGGCATCTGGAAGCCCTAATTTTGAATTTGAAATTTGCTTTATTATCGATTTTATGTTTTGTAACATTTCAACGAATTTCTGATTAACAAACTAAATGATTTCAAAGCGAGCAATGGCAACACTGTACGGAAAAAGAAAAACATTTTTATCTCCAGCGCACGAGACTTACGGAAATTCTAAAGATATGTTCATTTTAAAATGATTTTGCGATATTGATTTTGAACTGAATTTTATGGTTTAAGTACGTAGTACATGATATTTAATAAAAAAGGTAGCACACGAAACGTTAAAAAAACGCGCCTTTGGACGTAATTTAAAATCTGAAATCTTTCAGATTTTTTTTTCTAAAATTATAATCAAAAAACATTTAAATTTTAACACACTGTAAATTTTCCTAGATTATCAATTGATAATAAATGTCTGTAAAGAAACCCGAATGGAAAGTCTGAATTTCTTTAAAACAGGAAAGCTTATTGTCAGTTTGAGGTAAGATAATAAAGGATTAAGTTTTAAGGTAAATTTCCCGACCAAGATTTCTAATTAAGATCTTAAGTATGTTGGTAAAACAAAATTTTTTAAAAGATTTACCCAGCGAATGGTAAGCTAAAATAATTAATCTTGATTGACAATAATTCTTTCACGTCATTACGCTGTTGATAGCTTTAATAGTTTTATTTCAGCTGACTTCAGATCTTTTTAGTTTTGACACTAGATAATTAATGCATCTGCACCAGCGGTTTAAGGGTCGAATGAAGTAAAATTATGTAACGGAAATGGCGAATTACGTAACGGAAATTGAAAGGCGAATTTTCGTTGACAACTTCCTAGATAATTTAAAAAATATTTCTACATTATATTTTTTGAAATGAATTTAGCAGGTTGGGAAGATTTTGCTGTCATCAGAACACGTTAGAATTTAAGCATGGAGGTATTTTTCTCTCTTGCATCTTATGTGTTATTTAATTACGAAAGCAACTGATTTTCACAATGTATAAAGAGCTGCTACGTATGGTGAAGTTAAAAGCCCACTTATGTATTTATTTTTCTTCATACTTGTACTGTCGTAGCTGTCATAAACCGAAAAGATTTTGGTATTAAATATTTTATCTGAGTAAGGGTATCTGAGTAAGGGTAACATATAGATTTTACGGGTTTATGAAAACATTTGTGTAACTCATTGTTGAACGATGATAAAATGTCTTAAGCCAAGTTCTAATTTTTTCATTGGTGGTTCATTGGTGGTTTCACTTGCAGCTAGTTCATTTATGGCGTGTTTGTGTATATACAGTATTTAATGAATTTTTAATTCTGCTTCTTCTTACCACATGGGTTAGTGAAGTAAGGCTCTCCTATAATGCGGGAAATGGGACAGATTTAAACTCACTTTTAAAAGCCACAAGCGTTATGCTGAAAGTGAAGCGTTTAGAATGGAAAATAAATTGAATATAACCAAATCTATATTTAATGATTATAGATGGATTATTAAAAGTTACCTTCATCTGAAGATTCATTAAATCGAAGAATTCTTTTTATTTACTTTTTATACGGTGGTGGTAGACAATTTTCTGGATCATACTCTAAAAAGTTACATGCGTGGAACACATGTTAGATACTTCCATACACAAAGAGAGACAAAGACACATGCGAGTTTAAATCGCAGCAGACTTACAAATCAAATAAAATAACAAAATAATGAATACTAAGATTAAAAATTGCATAAAGTTCAGATAATGATTTCAGATGTAAAACAAGAGTAAAATTAAAAAAAAACATGAGATAATTTTAAATGTAATATTAAAATACCAAGAAACATCTTCAGCAAAATTAAATTAAATAAAAATAATCCGTATCTTTCAGGTACTAAAATAAATTCTCATTGAACACTTTCTAGATTATACGATCAAAAGGTAAGTCATAGTAGCTATAATACTTTAATCGAAGTCTGTTATAATACGGGCATTTATTTAAGACGTGATGCACCAAGAGAACACTATTACAGTTTGAGCAAACAGGTTCACTTTTATCTTTCAATAGGTAATTGTGCTTGACCGGAGAGTAAGCATAGGTTTGATGCTTCTTAACATATTCAGAAGCTGATCATACCAGAATAATTAACATTTGTTTAGGATTCTGTGCCTAATTTGTAATATCTCTGTAGATAATAAGCCGATTCGATAAAACAATCACAGATTTTGCTCTTGTGTCCGCGCCAGCTCGTTACCTTCTATCGTACATATCAAGAAACCCACAGTAAGAAACCTGATATCCGTGCTTCTTTAAATTTTGAAGTAGACTTAAAATGTCACCTAATAGAGGATTCTGAGTATCGTGAAATCTATCTAAACTTTTAATGCACTAAATGAGTCAGTGGCAATTACAAACTTTTTCGGAATAACCTAGACATCAGTGTGTAAAATACACAGCAGTTAATTGAGCACTAAATGCAAAGCAGGCATTGTGCAATCGTTTGTCCTCGATGTGCTTTCCGATAAGAACATACTCTTACATGACCAACTGCTTTTGAATCATATGTACATAAGGGAATAAAACTTATTCCTCCCCGTGTTCAAGAAGAAGCTGTTCGTATCTCGATAGTGTTCCTCTTATCAAGGTGGTAAAATATACCCAGAAATCAAATCTGCGTGATGCTTGAAGGTGGGATTTTCAGATATTTCACTGCCTGGTTCTGAAATAGTTTGTCTTTTGATTGAAAAATATTGCATACTTGGTTAGATATCAATATTTTTCAATCAAAAGACAAGTTATTTCAGAAAATGTATAACACCCTAACAGTAAAAATTACCTAAACAGACAGTGTTGCATTTAATAATTTATATGAACCATCAAGTACACAGATCTGGTTCATGATCAGGTTCTAAAATAGTGCTGAAATGCGAATGGAGAGATAATTGTTGAAGCATTAACTGAAGCGATGGTTTGTAGCAATCAATACATAGGCTTTCTATAGGTGATGTTTTGAAACTCTAGAACAAATCCACAGAGCCTGGTGATGAACAAGGTTAAGTTTCAATGAAACAGAAAACCGTGCAAATCCATTAACAACTAATAGTCGTAGTCTAATCTAGAGCGCACTAAATGCTAAGCAAAGAGCAAAGTTCCGCGTCCCAGGAGATGCTCGTCAAGCCTATTAATACACTTAATATTTTCAAACATTTCTGCCTCAAGTACAGGATATAGGGAAGAAAAGTAAGCTTCCGATCGAACATACACCTAAAAACTTATCTTCGGATAGAATAGGAATTAGTGAATTTTGAAGGTGAACTTCAGGCTCAGGGTGGAGATTTCGGTTCGTACAAAAATGTACGCAAATGGTCTTTTCTTCCGAAAATATGAAACTGCCTATTTCGCCACTCTGGATCACATTAAAAGCGATCTGCAATAATATATCCACATGTCTCATATATATGCAACTTGGAAACTTATTTGCAGGTCATCAGTAGCTAGTGATCCTGCAACATATGTGGAAGCTCATTTAAATCGGTGTATATTCTTAAGCTAAAAAGAGGGATACTTTGATAGAGAACACAACCCTTCTTCTTGTTCAAAGTTATCTGATAAAGCAGAGTCAGTCCTTACTTGAAAGATTTCTGCTTTAAAAAACAGTTTTGAAGGAAATTTCGTACATTGTTACTCAAGCCACTAGAATAAAAATCATATAAAATACCAAATCTCCATTCCTAATTATAAGCCTTTTCAGGATCAAAGAACATATATACAAAAAAGATTGTTTCTTTTAACAAAGGTTTACGGAAAGAGTCTCCAAAAGAGCATATTATGGATGGTCGTTCTGTCTTTCTGAAAACCGTTTTGATAAGGCGAGATTATGTATTTTTTTCAAGAAATAGACTAGGCAGTGGAAGTACCTCCACAGCGAACTATTGCGTTAAGTTCCCTATTATAAAAAAGGATTCAGACGCCTCCACTGGTGCTCTCGCGTACTAGATTATTTTTCTTGACGAAAAAATACAACCGAAGTTTTGCTTGTTGATCAGGTTTCATGTTAGTTTCCTAAAACTGCCAAGTGCACAGTTTAATTATTTTTCTAAGGAGAAGTACATGCACGACCAACAGTTGCGAAAATAAAGATCGTATAAGAATTTTTCTAGATACAGTGTCTATACTAGTCAAGCATCGCCGTCATAGCAATTAATTTAAAAAAAACTGTAGCGCAAAATTATTTTTTTCTCAATGGTTTACTTTTGAAACAATATAGCGCAAAATTAATGAATGCTAAAATGTCTATTTGTTAAGCGAAACATTTTGTTTTATGAAATTTCTAACGTAGGTTTATTGCGGCTATACGCTCCTATAAAATATTCGAGTTCTCTGTTAATATTATCTTAGAATTAAATGATACCTTTAAATAAATATAAAATTTCCTAAACATAATTAAAGTAAATTCCTAATAAAGATTTAGATATAAATAATAATATATTTTTGTAAGGAAAATGTGTTTGGTGCATACAGTAATCACTTTTCGAAAGCAGGATTACGTATTAATACACTGTGTCACGGCAAAATCACATGCCGCCAACTTAGCTTAATGTGTATAAACAAAATTAAGAAACTAACTTGACGTAAGTACCAGTCTGGATGATGTAAATTTCAGTAAAACAAAGTAATTTTGTAAGAATATCTTTATAAATTAAATTGGAAGATATTTTTAAGTACCTTTTTAATCTTAGGACCTTTAGTAGAAATAGGGATAGAAATTTGTTAAATATTCAGATTTCGCTGCTTAATAATTCATTTTCTATGTTAATTAATGAGTTGCGTGCAGAAGTAAATATGCTTTAAAAAGTGGTTTTCCTTTGTATTGGCCTGGAGATGCTTCTTTAATTTACAATTGTGAACAACTTAAGGTTGGAAACTCAAGACCTATTTCATGGATAGATGGGTAGAGCCATGTATTATTTTTAATCAGATCTGCACTTTTTGAGGTTTTAAAAATATTTTAATTAACGATTTATATATGAAGACTAATAAACTTATATTCTTTAGCTTTGCTATTTTTGAGCAAACGTACTTTTAAGTGCTATTCGCATATTTTCTTTATTTTGAATTTTTAATTAATTTTGCAGTACAGTGCTGCTACCCAACTTTGAGAAGCTAATACTATATTTAGTTTAGTTTAATTGTAACAAACCAATCAAATTTTAAGTTCTACCTTTTTTATTACGTGAAACTTAATTGCTCCTCTCAAACCGTTGGAAGAATTAAATTAATGAAGATATTGTTGAGAAAAATTGCTTCCCATAAATTGCATATATGAGGAAAATCACGAAAGGTTTAAGCTGTTATATCCTGTTAATTGACGAGTAATCTAACCCATGATCAGTTACCAGCGTTCGGGGATATTATTCTTTCAGCTGCTGGTGATCTAAAGTCATAAATCAATCGTGTGTTTAAATAAATCGAATTCTAAGCTATTTTGTTATATCTGTTACTAATATTTCCTCGAATTAAAAATGTTCTATATTACCTTACTAATACAATACATTAATTTCAATTCTAGCGCGTCGCGGAACAGCACCACAGGTCCGGGGTTCGATCCTCAGACTGGGCAAGTTTGACTCAGCCTTTCATTTCTCGAGGGGGTCGATAAAATGAGTACCAAGTTCGCTTGGGGACTGCGACAGGCTGAGCACTTGTCCAGGCAAAGATGCACAGGTCTAGAAAGCAGATATCAGTCACTGCCGGCCATGGCTCTCTACGGGATGTTTGTGCCGCCGAGTTTAGTTTAAATTAGTTTCATCTCAATTAGCAAAAGAGCTGTACCATCGAGTTATATGCGGAATCTTTGAAGCCTATGTAAACTGCAGAGTTTTGAAGAGCCAGAAGCTTTTTGTAATCTCTGCTGGGGTTTCGCCGAATTGGGGCTCCTGAAAGATGACAACGATTTGTAGAAAAGTTGTTCTAGTTTCGGCATATCAGCGCATCGTTTCGACAAAGCACAGCTTGTCTACCAAATGATTTGAATATATGCTTATAGAAGTTCTTAACTGATTGGCACAAAACTTCAACCTGAACATTTCCAAATTTTTGGGATAAGCGTCGATAAATAATAAATATCTCTCCAATAATTTGCAAGATACAAATAAAATAGAAACTCTTATCCGAAACAGTTTACCTGAACTGAGTGAAGATTTTGCCCCGCAGTAGAACAGATGCATCAACAGCACAAGGATGTCTGATCCTCTATTAATAACATCCCTGCAAACTTGGGAAGTATAACAGCCGTTTTTCGGTGACTTATGACTATACTTTTTATATTGTTATGTTTGTCATCTTACACGAAAAAGTAACAGAAGATCTTATATGATATACTATATAAAATATATTATATATGTAAAATAATTCAGTAGGGAAAATGTTATAACTTCTAATAAATAGAAATAAGAACTCTAATAGAAGTGGAGGAGAACAACAGCGATATCATTACACTGTTTAATTTATGCCAAACTGTTTGCTTTGTGTGGACAACAATAATAGCATGAACGAAGTAGTATAGCAATAATTTTGATTTCATTGCATTGAAAAAGGGAGAGGGACTGTAAGTCAAGGACACAGAAAATTCATGCCTTTTGAAATTGCCTCTCGAATTCTAATGTTCCTTTTGCTTATAATTTTTCGCAAATGATCTTTTGATTTGCATACTACTCTAGAGGTCCGTTAAATATGAAATTTGAAAAATGATATCATAATCAGTTTTCATAAACAAATTAGATCACAAAACGTTCATTTAGAGAAAACATTTTTCCTAACTAACTATAGGCTAAACTGTTAAAGAAGTGGAATAAATGGCTACTGTTTTCTGTAAATCCGCAATAACTACATGCGGAATAAATGGCTACTGTTCAATGCAAGATTCATGACTTCAAAAGCACATAATCCCTTAATCCCTAAGAAGAAAATATTTCATGTGAGGTTAAGAGTAGTTTGGCAATTACATATAATAGATGGCTCAGAATATATCAGTTGGAAGTAAAACGCTTGGCTAAAGGTATTTAATCATATCTACAGATGTGTTATCAGTATGTTCATGCGGAATAAATGGCTATAACTGACGCCTGTGCTCATTAAATGATTAATGATTAATATTATAGCATCTGAATAATTGTTCAAAGCGAAATGCTCTTTCTAATAAATCAAACACATCTTTTAACATACCAAATGAGTGATGGCGTTTAGAGCTTCAAGAAGGCAAGATTTAACCGAGACCTTAAGAAGATAGATTCTACAACGATTCATTTCGTGGAAGCTTTTATCTTTATTGAATAATTTACATTAGCTAAATTCTTCTAGAATATCGTTTCACAGCCAGCCATTACCATTCTCAATTATTTACGTGGTTAGATGAATCAGTTGGGTTTCGGCAAGAATAATTTTATCTTATTTCTATGTGCTCAATAAATACGTAGTAATATTGCAAGTTTTACAATGATTGTCTCACGGTCGATTAATGTTCTCTCCATTTTTTTTAATGTATGTATAGGAACAATAGCTTTAATTTACTAGAGATATTTCTGACATGTAAGCAAGAGATACCTCAGTCAGTGGCGTACTATGCACTAGTTTGCCCATACCTCAGGCAATGGTATATTAATGCACTATTTTGCACATAACACAGTCAATGGTATAATATGCACTATTTTGCACGTATATATCTCTTATATTGCATGATACAAGGCACATGATTATGATATTTTAATTTAAAAGTATATTTAGTGAGCTTTATGCTGAGGCATGAGCTCAGCTATACTTTATAAATATACACTACCAAAATTGAATTTCAAAATTTTCAGTAGTGAAGAAATTAGAATGAACTGGATTTGGAAACCAAATCTTCATCTATAGTCATAACGCATTGCCCACTTTGATAACGAGAAACTCACTGTGATAGAACGCGTAACATCAGGAAGTTCCGAGGATCGAATAAGGGATACTTCTAAATACTGTAATTCGTTAGAAGGAAAACAATTCTCTGTAAATCCTCAATAAATGTCTTTCGGTCGACTGCATAGCAGCGAGTAAGCATATAGAGGTATAAAGAACGTATATAAAATCCGTATCATCCACGAAAACAAAGGAAATATGCAATCATTTCGGAGTTTCTATTACTTCCAAACCATATTCCTTATATTTCGTAAAATATTTCAAGGTCTTGACACTATTTCGTTCCTCACTGATATGCGCTAAATGAGCTAAAGTTATTTTTTAATTTTTGTTTCTCATACGTAACTTGACTTTGATATTTCTAGAATTGTTTGTAAGTGTAGAATAAAGTGGCACCAAATAATCGCATTGAAAGAAAACTTATCTTTTCTCATTCTCTAATTTATTGGAGGTTACAGCCCATTCCCATAGCATGAAACACATGAGTGACATTGCATTTCTCTTCAACAACTTCGTAGGCATCAGATCATGCCAATGTTGTTTTCAAGAGAATGGCCTTGGATCATATCATTAAGTGCTTCTCGTAATAGTATTGGAGTTTGTAAGCAACTCAACTCATGGAAATGTAAGTAATATTACGAATTTCCTTTCCGTTACACTGTTCTTTAAGTCTCTCTGTTAGACAGTAAGTGCTGTAATATTTAGAGGCTTAAACAATAGTGTAGCAATGGAGACTATACTCCTCCTATAAACTGCTGTATAGAACTAAATTAGTAAAAGGCTAAAAATATAAAGAATATATCATGTTATAGAGAAATGATCATCAATCTGCTTCATTTTAGACTATTAGAGTCAATAGTTATTGTAAAGGGGAAAATCAGACTCAAATTCGTGATACTGATTGCAAAGGAAAAATGTAAAAGCTGAAGTGGCTTTTCGTCACCATTTTTTTAAGCATTAATCATTTAGAAAAGGGCATTAAATACTTAAATATGAAACTAGTGTTACATATAATTATCTTTTTTTAAATTAGTCCCTGTTAAATAGAAATAAGAGGTTTTGTTATATTTTTTAGAACTGATGTTGATCACTCTAAAATCTGGACTAACAAAGCGTTATTTGTTTTGCTTGATTTGTCCTTTCATTACTTTCCTACAATACTAAACCAAGAAGCCTGTATATACAATAAAACAATTTTTTTTAAAATTTGTTTGAATTTGAATTGTTACGGTGTTTAAACGAAAGAAATGAAAACTGCTTTTTAAATATTGTTTTTTATATCTTGGCACATGGTGCTGTCACATGATTTTTAAAAATAAAAATAGTTTTCAGTTTTTAAACATTTAAAATTAAACATAAATAAAACGTAATACGTTTTAAACTTAATACGTAACACGTACTAAATGAAAAAGTAATTTAAAATAAAACATAATATGAAAAAAGTACCTAGGTCTTTAGAAAACTGTAATTCAATTTGCTTCGGTTTTAAGCTATAAAATGAAAAAAAAATTGAACGTTGGTAATTGTACTGTTTATCGCAGTATATAGGTATGAGCTATAAGAACTAAATAATAAAGTTAGTAGAGAATATGTTAATATCAAAAATACAAAGCAATATAAAGGAAAGTAATTCAAACCGTAACCTACCAAAATTTCTATTAAAACCGAGGGACAATAGGCAAAAGGATGTTCTAAGCCCTCTAAGGAACATCTAGAAACCCTTTTAATGTTTCATGTAAATTGAAGCAAATGACCAGAAAATTTTTTTCACAATATACTAATCATTAGTTGATTATAAGCAATATAATAATTGGTTTAATGAAGAGATATTGAGAATAATTATTTTGTTAAAACCAGTAAAGTCTGGAAAACGTTTATATACTCAATAAACTTCTCTCGACAATCGAATCTGGGATGAGAAAAATTCTTTGTGTTTAGTCGTTTATCGATTCTTTCATTAACGTCCATCGATATATCTCCTCCCGTTATACTCTTGGGGGTACTTTAACTGGACTTCCTCTGACTAGAAAAAAAAAATTTCCCGTAATACCTTGCCATTTTAAGTGTGTTATTTAGTTAAAAATATCGCAGAATATACTAGAAGGCTGAATATTAATTTATTCAGTTATAGTAAATTAAAAAGCTTAGTAAATTTGAAGCAACCAAACATGTTGATTCCTCTGGCTTAAAAAGTGAAAGGATTTCTTATTATAAACTCTTTTTTATATTGCGCACGGTGATAATTACTGAGCTAGCATACACCAGTTTTTATAAACCGAATAAAGTTTTAATAAATTTTAAGAATTTAGCACCCGAAATTGTTCCTTCAGATACTTTGATTTCACAATGAAAATTCTTTCGTGTCAAACAAGGAATCTGTAGCCAGTCCTACTTCCTAAGTTATTATAATACAATACTCATTATTATAAGAAAGTGCAAATTAATTGCAGTTTTTACTGTAGCGAGTAAACATACCTGATTAATAAAATATATATATACCAATCGTTTCAGTTATAGGGTTTTAATCGGATAGTTTAAAAAGAAAAACCTACCTGTGAGCAATGGCAACATTCTTGTCTTGTTTGTATGTAACTAATGATAAAATCGTATGACTGTTAACAATAATGTATTTTGAATAAAATTGCCAAAGGGCCATTGAAATGAATTGAATGCAATCATTCTTGTGCATGTAATTTTTATGCATCTTTATTCTTTATTTATTTATTAAATTCTCTTGATATTTTAATACAGTTCTTTTATAGGCGTTCTATGTTTTTATTTCAAGCAATATATGACCATATGTCTGCTGTGATAGGTAAAACTCACGAAAAAAAATGGGAGGGATAATAAAGACAAAAATAGTTGTGCCTCTGAATGTAGTAAATTTGTTTCTGTTATTAACATAGAAAAGAAATACATGATATCACCTTGCTACCAATGTATTATGTTTTATGCGATGATACAAAATTGCGTTCAATTCATTCAAATTATTCTTGGACAATTGTGATTTAAAAAAATTCGTAATTGTCAGTAACACAGAAATCATTGTCAGCAAGTTATTGACGGATTTTGGAAACAAAAAGTCACCGAAAATATATGAATAATGTTAAAGATTTCTAATAAACCTAATTTAAAATATTAATTATCTTATCTATCCCAAAGTAAGAAGATGGAAATTCTACTTTGATTCATTGATAATTATAATAATAAATATATACAAAATGTATACAAATCAACAATGAAAATAATCAGCTTATGAATATAATAAATAACTTCAGAATAAATTAACAATAAAATCAGTCTACATAAATCATTGCAAGTAAACTCGGTTTTACTTTTCAGTGGACTCGCACATTTTAAGCAAGAGTCACATTTTAAGCAACTCGCATATTTAGACGCCCAAGAATGCCACTACTGTATGATACTTTACAGAATTTAACTCGGATCTAAAAAGATCTGATTGTTAATTCCTTTTCCTTTTCTTTTTTCGATAGCTTCAGTGCATTATGTTACGCACGATAAATAAAACATAATATACACTTTGCTTGGTATTAAAATCTTTTTGTTTGGGGAGTGTCATCGCAGAAAAAGGAGTTTCAGTCGCTTAACATGCATACCTTTCAAACGAAGAATAAATTCTAATTTCGCTTTACACATCAGATTTTAAACAAACAAAAATAAATAAATAAAATAACACTCAAAATAAATAAAAAATAAATTTTTAAAAGAGAAAAAACAACTCGCAGTTATTAATTTAAGAACTAAGGAAGAAAATGATCTTACTTCGGTTAATGCATTTTACTACTTTATCCCTTTTTTAAAAGTAGGACAATAAAGAAATTAGTGCTAGGTTTCTATTCACTGTGTTATTATATTAAATTTAATAAAAGGAACAATGCTTATGCAGTATCTAGCTCTGCTTTTGCTCATTACCGTGGTAAATTTCGGCGTTAAAATGTAATTCGTTTAGAGAAATGTGTAGCCTTTAGTAGGATTTCCTGTCTTTATTAATTCTGTTAGAAACAATATGCATTATCCATATGATGAAATTAATACAGATAAACTTACGCTTAAAAAGGATGCAAAAAACAAATGCTACAAAACTTAATACTAGAATCTTCATAATCCTCGACATGTCATTTATATATATTCATATTCTTTAATTATCCTTTACGTTCCTTTGCTAGTAATAGGTAACGACAGAAATGTTTCGAGAAAGAAACGCATTTTCTAGTTTACATAATATGTAAGAGAACATAACCCTATTTTTGTGAATCGTCGTAATAAGTGAACTATCGTCTCTTATTCAAGATTTTTACTTCCTTGTACGAAGTAAAGGGAGCACTGCAATCGCAAAACATTTCGAGTATAGTATTTCAAAGAAAATATCCATTTTCGAATCCATTTAGACGATTTCTGGGTGCTATCTGTAGGGACGGACAGAATACAAGACAGTTTTTTCCAAAACGAATTGTAAAATGAATTTAAAATGGATTCGGAAACGAATCTCCTGAATCCATTTTAAATTCATTTTACGTACATATGAAGTATTACTTACGTACGTAACTACATTCGTTATGCGAGATTTGTACTTATGTACGTATCTCGCATAACTCAAACACGATTAGCCATAGAACGTTGAAAGTTTGTAAATGCAACTGCTGTAACGTACAGTTGTGCACCTCCCTTTTTTTGTTGTAATCGTGCACACCAAACACACATATATATAAATATACCCGCAGTAAACGTATCATAAACGAATATATATATACACCATCTTACCCATTTATTTTTTATTCTTAAATGTTAGTAAATTGTCAGTTTTTGCTTTAAAAGTGAATAAGAAATGTTGTTCTTAAGTTTCGGTTAAGGTTTCTGTGGGTTTAGTTATTTTGCATGCAATAGTTGTAGAATTACCTACAGTTTAAATGTTTATGTTTCTGTAGGTCTAACGATGCCCCGATTTGTTTACATTTAAAACTCTTAGCACAGTAGTGAATTAAGTCCATGGAAGTTTAAATGGAGTGAGCCTAGCCCGTGTTTCCCGTGCAATGAAAATAAAGCCATGAAATTTCACAGTATGCCATCACGAGTTATCATGGCCACTGCCATAAACGGACTTTTGGTTGGTTTAATTTACATTCTAATTGGTGTTGTGTACGTGTTAGCTATCCATCACTGAGCATTTATAAGTCTGTGATTCTAATTTTAATACTTAACATAAAAAATTTTCTACTATATATATATGAATTAGTATTGCTATATATAAATATGACAAAGATTGCAAATAACTGCTTCAAATTTAATAAAATCTAGGTGCACGAAAATATGTAAATGGTAACTATAACACAAAAGTATACATGGTAAAATCTGAAAGATTAGTGAATTTTGCAATGGTTTTATATGCAAATAATACCTAAAGATACTCTTCTGAGCTTGCGGACGTTCATATTTCCTCTCAAACTCAGTGTAATTTTATTTAACAATATGTTTCTTAGCTTTGTCTGTATGCTGTATGGCGGCTGTGATAAACTGTGACGTCACGTTTCTGGCATTTTCTTGGCTTCACTTTTGTGACGTCAGGCTTACTCCATCTATTCTAACCACCTTGATTCAGTCAGTTGGTGCACCAACTTCAGTGTCTTTTTGAAAAGATGGGCCAAATGTTAATATTCAGTTTCGTGCAACGAAAATTTTGTCTTCCTGCCCCTCGGCCAAATTACTTATTTCGGCATAGAAACTATGATTTTAATTATAATTTTTTTAACTGCTTTTTGTGTATTTGATGTTTTAGGTTTTTCTGTATTCTTCAATTTCTAATGAAGATGTTATAGGTTTAATGCATTTTTGCGTTACCGCGAAGTGAGAAATGAATTGATTGAAAGAGAATTCTATCTCGAATGAAATTCGAGGAAATTAGTTTTGAAAGAAGTGTAGCAAAGAATGTGTATAATTTAATATGACGTACAAGGAAGTCGTGTATGTCCACATCAGATTTTTATGCAGAGAAAATGATTTTGCTAAGCTTAAAAATTGTGTAATTACATGAAGCATTTATTTATTCTAAAGCATTAATAATAATAATCATTGTCTTGAGGATTCATATTAAGTTATTTTCAAGACATTTTTCTGAATCGTTTTACTATAAATTGCTGAAATTTTGCTTTGAATATGACATAAAAAGGTCTCAAAACAAATCTGTCGAATTTGGAGTAATTATTTTAAAAATATTGCAAAGTACTGTAGGGAAGTATTTGCAATTCTGTTGTGTTAAATGTTTAAGGAAACCTGAATCTCTAAGATAATGATGTGATAAGTGACTGAATTCATCCTTTCATTTTGAAACTTCTCTTTAGTCGAAATTATGAGTTTTGTTTTATTTAGTTATTTGCTTATTTGTTACATTTAATACATATTTTTGTAATTTAATTTCTTTATAACTGATTTTGCATATAAGTGTTTATTTCTCGTATGGAATGTGAAAGAAAACCATTTGTCTTCCTGTTTGTAGCAAAGTGCATTATTAGCCTTTAACATGTAAACATTGTTTTGAACTATGTTCATAGCAGGAAGAAGAATTTTTATGCTAAGCTCATTAATAGGCCTCATTTACTTTTATTCTATAATATGAAGTTAATCCATTACATATACTAGAATGCAATCCCATATCATCCGCAATCAGGTGCTTCTCTGTTGATGTAGTACAAAATCCCGAGTTTTTTATTCACTTTTAGAGCGATTTCGATGAAAAGTTTTAAAAAAAGCAAATGTTTTGGAATAAACATTTCTGGCAATAGCGTATTTGAAATGAAAATATCGTCAGCAATTTTTAAATTCATACTTCTTTCATGTACATATGCTGTCATAAATGTCTCATGTACATATGCTGAGAGTTGAAGGATAAGCTTTTGCGTTTTCCCAAGCGAAATATTCCTATTTAATAATTCAAAAAATTTATAAAATGCATGTTACGAAATTTTCTAAGGATAAAATAAGCAACATTATTAATCGGAAAGGACAAAACCGTTATTCATGTGGGAATCGTGCCTCAACGGAGCACCAGATGTCGCTATCTACATCTACGGTAGGAACGCTCCAGGTAAACACATCTTCCATTTGGATAGAGAAGGCAGAGAGAAGCGGTCTAACGGAACGCTCGCGAAGGAGCTACAACTAGACGCTTACCGGTTGCGCGTAGGTAATCGGATCTGGACTTATCCAAAGTGACCATACGTAGGAGGTCAGCTGTTGTGTTGTGATACCTTTCCAAAACATTTAATCCATCTGTATATACTCATCCCGTTTATCTTTACTTCTGTGAGCCAAGAATAAAACCTGATACTTTGAACAGTGGGAGTGATCTCTATTTATTGATAAGACGTCACCCCCACAACTATGGGGGCTCGAAGCCGGCGAACTGCAGCAAAGGTACTGTGAAACTTTTTCTTCCTTTATTTCTTCAAGATAGTGCTACTTCTGTTTCATTTTTAAAATGAGTTTCTTAAATAATTCAAACAAGAGTGACTTAAAATTAATTGCTGAAAAAATTGGAGAGAATGTTCCAGAAAATGCCAAAAAAGCTGACATTAGAAAAATTATCGAAAATTCTGATGTCTTCAAAACGAACGTTGAATTTGTTCGTGCCGTCGTCAAATCGATCGCCGAGGATCGGACGCCTAAAACAAGTAATGAACACTATCTGTTAGAGATCGAACGTCTTAAATTAGCCCAAATTGAGAAGCAGATTGAGCTAGAAAATTTAAAATCACAATCATTATCGGGTGATAGAAGAAACGCGCAGACTAGTGTTGAAAATTTACTAAAAAGTGTTAAAACGCTTACAATCTCTGTTCCTGAGCGGCCAGAGGCATTGCATTTGTT
>KK113712.1:992128-1016691 GCA_000611955.2 Stegodyphus mimosarum
ATATATAGGGGTAGTTGAAGATATGTCACTCAGTAAATAATCAGGAATCCTTTTTCCGCACCATAGAACATTAAATAACGTAATAAGCTACAGATTAAATTGGGATGTAACAGTGTCTTAGCGCCTTCTCGCTCTAGTTGAAGGACAATTTTGCATCACTTTACATGTTTACATAGTCACTCAACGCTTACTCGCGCTCCCAATCAGATCAAAGTTCATTGTCACCACCTTCGCGTGGCCTGGCATCTCTTTGTCTCTGCCTCGCTCTATCTCTAGGTCTCTAGGTACGCAGGCGATGACTTTCTCTGTCAGGTGATGTCCCCAGGTGGCCGCAGGGCCCAGTTACCGTTCTTCCAGGTCGTAGATCCTGACCTTATTTTCTTTCTCGAAAACACGGATTAGCGACTCTGGTATATCAAGGCAGCACCTGAAAATAAATTTAAAAAAAAGCAAAAGTAAAAAGGAATACAAGTGCGGTGGAACCTCACAGTCCTAAGCAGGGACAGTCAAGGGCTTCATATGATCAGCTGGCTGTGGCTGTAGAGGCAGGAACTTCATGTTGCCCTACTTTTTCGACCCGGTACCGGTCTTTGCCTTTTCTCGCTGTTACACAGTACGGACCGAAGGCCTTAACTTTAGACCACCTCCCTACTGCATTCTTTATAGGGCCATCAGGTTGTTTATGTTGTGTACCTGCGCGTCTTTTCTCTTCTTGTACGTTTTTCTGTTCTCTTCCTGAAATTTTAGAACGTTTTTCCTTGCTTCCTCTCTCATATCTTCTTGATCTTTCATCATAATAGTTGTTTCTTCTTCTTCGAGAATGTCAATAATATTTAAGTCCTCTCGATTTCTCATTTTAATACTAGTGAAGAGCTCAAAAGGGAGCTCTCTGTCATTCTGCTCTTAGAGTTGTTCAAGTTGCGTTGTATATCTCCAACGTATTTGAACCACTTGGAAGCCGTACCTTTATCGCTTATTATTCTCGAGAGATTACCGAACGATGACTGTTGCAGTTTCAGCTTCTGCAATGCCTCTTGAGCTGACGTAACTTTACTGGATAGAGAGACACGAATTTTGTAAATGCGTCGACGACGGTCAAGACATGATTGCAGTTCTTATTTGTCGAAAGTAACGGTCTTATAAAACCAATGTGAAAAGTGCTCAAAGGGATACTACCTTTTGGTATAGGATTCAGCAACCCTTACCTCGTTTTTTGTCGCACAAAATACACTCTACACAATTTTAAATAACTTGCTCAATTCATCTTCTAAGTTTAGGAATATAAAAGGACATTTTCAACAGATCTTATGTATTAGACACTGCAAAGTGTTCCTTGCTGTGGATTCTAGGTATGATTTATAACTCCAATGCTTCGGGTACCACAACTCGCGACCACTGTGAAACTAGTACAATACACCATTTTGCAGTGTATATTCTTCCTTTAATCCTTGCTTGACTACATATTTTAGCAACTAGATACGTTCATCACTTCTTTGCGCTACTGCAAATTTAGCTGTCAATCTGCCTGAAAATATGTAACCATCATGACAGCTTTTCTACTCAACGCGTCCACGTGCATCTTGGAAGCCCAGATCTGTGAACAATTTAACTGTCGAATTCTTCTAGAAGTAACGCCCATCTCGCCACTTTAGGAGTTAAATCCTTCTTGAACATATTCTTCTGGAAGACATCGCAATCAGTAATTATTTTAACCTTGGATCCCTTGGTAGTAATTAAATTTCTTTAAAGCTTCCAGTATACCTAAAACTTCAAACTCATAACTAGATAGCTTCTCTTGTTGGAACTTAGTTTTTTTACTCATGAAGTATATGGGGTGTAACTGTCCATCGTCGGATTTTTTTAGCAATAAAGAGCCAAACTACGGCTGCTTACGTCTGTATGCAATTCTGAGGATGCTCCTTGTTTTAAAATATGAAGAACAGGATTTTCGATAAAAGTTCTTTCAATTTTTTAATTGCCTCTTTTTGTTCAGCACCAAATTTAACTTCTTTCCCGTTACGAAGAAGATCACTAGCGGTTTGGCTATTTTTAATAGTTAGCAATAAATTTTCTAAAATATCACGTAAGACCAAAGAAGTTGTGAATCGGCTTTTGGTTTTGTTGCACCGGGAAATTTTGAATGCCCCAGTTTTTTTTTCAGAAGAGAGGCGAATTATACCGTCTTCAATAATATACCCGAGAAATTATATTTTTCTTTTCAAAAATTGGCCTTTCTTAAAATTGGTCTCTAAACCATATTTCTCTGGTTACTTCTAAAACGCGTTTTAACTTTTCTAAACCTTCTTTCTCGTTTCGCGCTTAAGTAATAAAATCATCTATGTAAGTAACAACAGTGTCATCTCGAATTAGATCTCTAAACACACTATAAATAAATCTTTGGAATACAGCTGGTGACATACACACCAAAAAGCGCGTTTAGGAATTAGTACAGACTTGTGTGTGTAATGAATGACAAATACTTAGTGCAGTTTCCCTCGACGGGAACATGAAAAAAAGATTTTTTAAGTGTAACTTCGAAAAAAAACCTTTGCTTCACCCTCTTCTACTTGTGCTATGGGAAAAGAACCCTTAAATGTTTTTTACTTAATTACCGAAAATCAACACAAACGCGCGTCCTGCCATTTTTTTCAACATAAAACAAGTGGCGAAGCATATTCTGAAGAAGATTGCTTTATAATCCCATCCCTTAACCACTCCTCTATTTGGTCATCAACAATTTTTTGGTCAGCAAAAGGAATTCTCCTCGAACTTTGAAAAAGTTGACGTTCATCTTTTAGTATAACTTTCATTTCTAAATATATACTACGCGGCTTTTCTCGTGGTTTATAATCTTTAATAAGAGTGGAAACAGTATTGTCTAATCCTTTGTCCGTAGTGTGCCTTAAATCTATTTCGCTTTGTCCCTGACTGGCTGCATAAATAAAAGACAAAAAATTCCTTTTAGAAGGACTAAGTCATTTCCATGTTGCGTAATCATCACCCGATTGGCGCAGGTGTCAGATAATCTTTCCAGACATAAAGGAGGAATACAATCCGCTATCAACTCATAAACCATTGCTGCCTCTAATTCAATTTGTTTTTCGCTTTCGCATAAAAAATAAACTTAACCGTTTCCGCTTGAACCATGTGACTAAAAGAACTTTTAATTTCTATTAATTCAGAGGGTATTTTATCCGGAAAAAGGGATTTCTTTACAACTATCAATTCGTTTCCAGACTCTATTAAACATTTCATTTTCTTACCATCAATCGGCAATTCAATAAATTGTAACTCATTCCTCTCTGTACCATCCGATCTAATTTTTAACCCGGATAACTTTTTAAGATGAATTGTTCTCCTTTTCGAAACATTTGAGGTAGTTTCTCGCAAAATGAAATAATTCACCTTTACTCCCGCATACATAGCAAATATGTTCTGATTTACTATTATTTTGATTGACGACTTTGCACCCTGGATCCTTCGAATTGCTCTGTGCTTTTTTAAGATTGCTTTTGGAAAAATTAGACCTTTTTATTTTCTGGAGTTTCGATTCGCGTGTGACTGATATCAGCTAAGGACTTACCCCTGGATGAATAAAATAAATCAAATTCTCTCTCCAATTGATTAGGTGGGAATCAACTTTGGCCTTCCCGAATGCTAATATGTTCCTATGTTTTAGAATCAAGCGTTTCATACAACGTGCCAGATAAAATGAGATCACACAATTTCTTAAAATCATCTACTTCTCTTAACCTGTAATAATAATTGAAATTTGCACTGAGTAGAGACGCGAACTGAGCATGTGACTCTGATGAAAGTCTGCGCATTTTAAAAATTATTCAAACATTCGCCCGCTGGCGACTGAAATTCCTTCAATATTAGTGCTTTTAATTTATCATAATCCGCTGTTTCTTGCTAAGAGGCATACGTTAAAACATGATTACATTTATCACTTAGTTAGCAAATTTATCCATTAACCCATTTATCACCTTATCACACTCAGGATTACAATAGTAAATTGATACAAAAAAGTATTTTACCTTGCTTATTTTTTGGTCGAATCCAGGACAGCCCCTCTGATTTTCTGCGGGGAAAGTTGAAGATATGTCACTCAGTAAATAATCAAGAATCCTTTTTTGACACCACAGAATATTTAATAACGTAAAAAACTACAGACTAAATTGGGATATAACAGTGGTTTAGCGGCTTATCGCGCTAGTTAAACACAAGAACATTCTTGCGTGACTCTATATGTTTACACAGTCACTCAGTGCATACTCCCACTCACGATCATATTAAAGTCCATTGTCACCACCTTCGCGTGGTCTGACGTCTCCTCGTCTCTTCCTCGCTCTGCCTCCAGGAGCGCAGACGATGAGTTTTCCCTGTCAGGTGATGCCCCTGGTGGCTGTAGAACTTACCGTTCCTACACACACACACATACACATTACCGCACATATGGACATTACCGCAGTTGGGCATTTCGCAACAATTTATATTTGTAATGAAATTAGAGAGTCAGGTACAGGCTAATTTCCTAGTTAGTTTAATTTTATAGACCTAAAACTATTCACGATTAATTTTTATCCTTGAAAGTGAAATATTCGTTTATCATGAAACATTTCTGATTGCATAAAAGTTTTCATTCTGCAAATAGACCAGTCATTAGAGAGAGCCATGGGTAAGATTATTTTCTTTACTGTGCTCTCTGAAATCAATCTTGTCTAAAACCCACCCTATTTCTGTATTTCTGGTCTGGCTTCTGCTGATTCTGTCTTTTCTGATAACCGAGGCTGTACGTGCGGTAAAAATATGAAGACAGTGCTAATCAATCTGAGAACAAGGAGATAAGAAATGGAAGATGGCTTTCTTAGGTATTATGAACAAAAATTTGAATTGAGATAGGAAATATTAAGAAGTGTTGAATAACTAAGCTTTCTAAGAGAAAAACGTTAATCGAGTATCTATATCTGGAAAATAAATGAACATTTGGATCTCGCTATTTATACGAAGGGAAGGGATTATAAATTCATAACTGTCAAGCAAAAGTGCACAGATCAGCTGCAACCATTTTACGACAGACTTAATTAATAATAATTAATTTTGCGGTAGTCATAAGTAGCTAGGCTGGAATCTTGTTTGATCATGCGAAAATATTTCTAATCGCCGAAGCTCGTGCTTATTCAGAACGAGTGAATCAAGCGATGGAGTAATCTCCGTGAATTGGAAGGAGTTGGAAACAAGTGGCTTAATTCACAAGATAACGCTTTTGATCTTTCTCTCTCGCTTTAGTGCAGTTTTGATAAGAATAAACACAAGCTCAGCAGCCATGAAACAGTACCGTTTATTATCTTCCATTTCATTAGTAGCCTGCATATTGATAATGAATAAACTGCTTCGCTGTTTAGAAATATCGTATCGGTTTTATTTGCAAACCTAATGCACATAAAAGTTACATAGCTATGTAAATATACCACTTTTTTATATAAAGAGGGGAGGTTGAGGCTAGTTACTAAGGCGGCTTTGTTATCATCTGAAATGTGATTTCGTTTCTTTCTTTATTTTTATGCGGACTGTCAATCGACTTGAATATATTATAGCGAAAATAATATTTGATCAAGTTCCGGTCAACCCACAAAGTTGTAAAGACTAATCTGATAGTAATATATTAATAAAACAGAGAAAATGTCATTATTATAAGCACGATTCAAAATTTAGCTAGAAATATGGAAAAGTGTTGCTTCCACACTCTAAAAAGGAAACTGATGATAGTAACATTTTGTTGCACAAGTATTATAAATACAACATGTTAAGAAAAGTTGTAAATTTTATTTTTATTAATTCATTACTTTGCCTTCGTTCTTTTTATCTTTTGTCAGTTCCCATCAGGAAGTAAATTAATTAACGTGTATAAGAATAATGCTCTTGAATTTAAGGAAGAGCTTCGGCAGCGGTTGCTGACAGCTCGTTACTAGCTTCAACCTTGCTTTTAAATTTACTTGAATCGGGTTTAGCCTTTTTTTGCATAAGTCGAGAGACTGATCCATATATTAGAAGCGCAATTTCTTTTGCTAAATTTTCCATATTAAAATACTTAGTTTTACTTTAAGGTTTGTCCTCTGTTAAACTAGAAAGAATCTGAGCCTTTTGTTATTACACGAGTTGTGTTAATTGTTGGAGTGAAGATCTAGTAAAAATATTTATTTTAAACTTTCTCCTGACTGGGTGTTACGTTACTGAAGAATTAGAAGGGAGCGATAAGTCGTTTAGTTGTTTTTTACGGAGACAAAATTTAGCATTTTAAATAGATAGGCTATGTATAAAGTACTGTATCTATTTTACTGTTATCCTAAAAATATTTTTAAGTAGTATACTTATAAGGAACTTTTGCCTTTCCTACTGCGTACCTTTTGGTGGAATTAGTAGCATGTCTAACTAGCACTCGAAAGATCCGGAATTCGAGTCTCAGAGAGGGCACAACTAATTTTTGCGTGTTTCCTCGTTCAAAAAACTTAGCAGACTCTACAACGCCCGACTAAAATGTGGTGCATGAGAATTCGTCACCACATGGATTTGACGAATCAATCACCTCCCCTTCCTGCTACTATTTAAATGAGGAGCTTCCCAGCCGATATAGTGTTTAGTGACTTTGACTGCCATAGTAATGGCCCCGGGCTCGAATCCCAGAGAATACATGGTTGTAACTGTGCGTTTCTTCATAGGAGGCAACGATGGCCACCTATTAGGTTTCTTCTATAATGAAATGGCCACCATTTCCAGCCTTGTAGTGGCGCAAGGCTAATGGTTATTAAATAAAACGGCCAGCCATTAAAAATAATAAATCGGGAAGAATATACAGAATTTTGGCTTCCTTATTGTGTGCTCTCATGATGTAACCGATAGCTCGTCCGGTTAGCAATCGGAAAGTCTTGAGTTCGAATCCTGGCGACTGCAAAACTGATTTTTCATGTTTCCTCTAAAATAGAGACTGTATATGCTTATCGTTTTCCAATCCCTTAATTTCCTACAAGTTATATAGCGTTATGAGTTGAAAGATAAATTTATAATTTTATGTTGCACTTCAATAAAACTTTTATAATGCCCAAAACTGGATGTAATTGAATTATGGAAAGAGAAAGAATTGATGATTCATCAGTTACCATTGCCATTTTTACTTAATGGTAAAATTCAACTATAGTCTTAAACTTTGAGCTCTGATGTTACGTTGCGTTGTATTACGTAACCCTAACAGATCACAATTCTCTCATTTAATCACTTAGAAGTTTTGCTAAACTTGTACGAGCTATTGTCATAGCAACTGATATAAGAGTCGCAATTTATCTTTCGGATCTTCATTGTACAAGCTATGAAATACACAATCTAAGTAATTACATCATGTACAGCAAACTAGAAAGTTCTAGACGGAAAAAATTGTCTTAATATTTTATTTTTAGAAGTTATATTACAGCATACGGATTGTTTTTTATTTTATCTAAAATACAAAACAACACATGATTCATTATTAAGATTAAATTTTAATTCTGTCGTAGTAATAAAGGAGAATTCATACACCACCCTTTTTTATATCTGCAGTATGTCGTTTTCTTTTCGTGCATTTCTTACCCGTATATTTATGGTTTTTGTACACAAATTCTATCACAATACTTGGTTTGTAAATCATTTAATGTATTTTATATGATTTAGCCATTGCTGAGGTTTGATTGAAGATAACAAGGTTTTAACACATGTTACGTAAACTTTTTAACTCTTCGCTATTATTTAATTATGATATGTATGTTATTGCATACTTTCTGTAAGAAGGTCTTTTATGTTCAAAATTTGAGTATATACTTGATACTTTCAGTAATTTTCCCCCCTAAGTATTGCACTACACATAGTTTTGAATTATCATATTTCATCAAGCAGTTTTTCACTTCATTTGTGTATTTGCTTCAAAGTAAACGTCTACTGAAAAGTTCTTCGGTAAAATTAAAATGAAACGAATACAGAAATAAATAAAAAAGTAGCAGTTTTCTTAAAATAATTCAAATATTTATTACTACAAGATATATTACATTGGCTGTTTTCCATTCGCCTGGAAAATTCACATGCATTAACACATTCTTCTGACGCAAAGGCTACATTCTTACTCATTTAGGGAGTTCAAATTAACATTTACTTAAAAAGATTTTATTACATTTCTGTTACTTGCTTACCACCAGCTGAGTTGCTGTATCACCTGTTATATGACTATCAGCATTTGTACTCAACTGATAGAGCATTCTATTGCCGCTACGCCTAGCCAAAAATCTCTATAGAATATTAAAATTTGTAGCGGAATTTATAAAGTTACCTCGGAAGATGGGTATTTGAGACCTGCAATTTGTGTTTCTGTCAAGCAGCGAATTATTAATACACTCCTAACGGTATCTGACGGTGATAAGTAAGGTAAGCATAAAATAAATCAGTCCAAATGTCGACTATTCTAAATCAGATCGAAATCTATATTGCAACTAAACTACAACTTTAGTATCAAAGTTATACATTAGTTGGAATACGTTACACTCCAGCTTGGAATTTATTCACGGAAGAAGACCATTCAGATGATGACTACCGAACTGAATACCTCTCAATAGGTAAAACCAAACAAGCTTATAGCAGCATAAAGGAAAAGGAGTCAACGGCGTTATTATTAATGTATTAACAATATCGGTTATAAACAGAATTAACTGATTGTAATGTGAAGTTGCAACTTATCGGATTAAAATGCAACAGATTTCCGGAATCCTTTCAGAGGAGAACGGGGATTCAAAGGTTTATTGTGTTCTCTCTCCTAAGTTAATTTTACTTCCCTAATTAAATAACCAACGCAATTATTCGCCCAAATTAGCACCTCTAACGTTAATATCGTAGAAGCAGCAACACTGACTCTCAACTATGTCACAGAAAATTACTAGAATAGCTGAGAGCGTAGCATGCCATAAACCTCACTAAATTACGGAGTTTCATCATTCTTTTTTTCACTTACATAATTTGAATGCTTTGGAATAGGGAATGTAAAAGAAATGAGAAGAAGCAAAACAGATTTAACTTAAAACCCAAAATTTTACCAATTAAGAATAAGCCTTACATATTAATCTGCTCTACAGTTTGAATGGTATTGATCTTGATTTCTGAAAGAAAATATTTCACACCGTAGTAAGACGTAATTTAAAATGTAAATTTTAGATTAATCAGGCAGCATGCATTCGTATATTGCACGAGAAAAATACGTGCAATTTACGAATGGCCCTTCGTCTAAAAAATTAAATTGTGTAAATTAATGTAAGTGTTGATATGAATAAAAATAACAAGTTTGATGTAAAAAATAAATAAGTTAAATTGAAGAGAATTAAATCATCAAGTCAAGAAAGCAAGAAAATCTTTAAATCAAGAAAATATATTTTTTGCAAATACATATAAAAATTTAGCTCACATCTTAAAATTCATTGAAAAATTTTAGCCTCATATATGAATGTTAGAATACTAATTAAAGTAATTTAAATTTATATGAAATATCAAGATTGTTTTCCAATTCGTCGGGTTTTTAACCAGAGGAAAATTAATTTTAAACGTATAGACGATTAAAACACAAAAATAATTTTGATAGCACATTAAAATGCTGTTGAAAAAAAAATTGCTTACCCTTTTTTTATGCTCTTGGAAAAAGGAAAACAAAGTAAAATCCAGAAATACACTAAATATTAAGAATTCATAAACTTTATTTTCAGTCTTTTTAGAATTCGTTTAATATTCGTAAAAGTGACGAATGAATTACATCAAAAAAGCGGTAGTTTTTTTTAGTACATTCGGATTCGTATAATTTTCGTAAAAATAACGCGAAAGCGGCCACAATATCTTCAGCCTTTTTTATTCGTATAATTTCGGGCAAGTAACGTGCAAAAAATACCATATCCTTCTTTCACCGAAATTATACGTATATTTTTGGAGGCGTGCTGCCTGGAAACTAACCAACAGACTACAGACTAAATGTTCCGGTTTAAAATTCTGCTGGAATTAGATACTTTACAAGCCATTAAAATGTAAACTAAATTTCTAAATGTAACATCTTCTTACAAAACTAGAATTATCTGTGCTTTCCACAAGGCTTTATATTCTTTAAGCTATGGAGCTACTTAATACTTGAAAAGGGAATTTATTTATGTCTCTTATTTACAATAAGAGTCAAACTTTATGCATGTTACTATGAATAAAAGATATAAATGGATTCCCAAATATATTAAGTTCTTTTGCTAGACTTTACAGAAGCAAGCAAGATGAACTATCACTAACAACCTTTGCTTTGTTAAAGGAGAAAACACCGCAAAACTCCTGGAGTGGTCATGGGGTAAATTATGAAAGATTTACGAAAGTTTTCGCAGCATGGAAATTTTGGGGTCTCTGAACAGTCTCATTTTCTTACCCAGGAAGGTGATATTCTAAATTTGAAGACTTCAAATTACACTCTACTGATTTTAGTATAACATAATTTTCAGATTGTAGTTGAAGTAGATTTTATTTTTAAAGTTTTTCAAAAATTAATAAAAAGTATTAAAAATAAAAAATCAACAACACTTTAGAAATAAAAATGTTGTTATTAGTAACGTAATACTTGGCATTCGAAACATTTTTCATTAGTTAAGGAAATTGTAAATATTTATAAAAACTTATTAGTTGGATCTAACTGTAAGTTGAATATTATGACTATGGTATAAGGTAAATGTAGTATTTTAACTTATGTCAACTAAATGCATTAGCAAAAAATTAAAACTGAGATTTAAATTAGTAGCAATTGCATATATTGATTTTTACATTTCTGAATTTGCTAGCATACTGATTAAATTTGAAAGATAAGGCGAAGATTTTATGCTTTTCTCTCAGGATCCGATGTGCGTAGAGTGCGTGGGAAAAGAAATAATGTTCTTGTGCTTCGTGCTATGATAATACATGCCAAAAGCTGGTTCTAAATGTTTCCCATTTCTTTCATCTTCTACTTGACAGGATTTTATATATTGTATGAAAAACATGGCTATTCTGTAGAGGTGTGGAAAAGGAAAAATAATTATTCTCGTTTCCTCTCATTAATGCAAATAATTTGAATGCAACTAAATAAGAATTATATGAACACTTATTAATTAGACACATTATGGTGATATATTCAGCATCATTTTCTGAAGCTAAGATTTCCATTAAAGTGGATTGGATTTAGACATGTTTGATGCCTAACAATAAAACTTAGGGATTCATAAATTATTATTTTTAAATCCGCCAAATATTATAAAGTTCCTAACAAATAAATTACACATCCAATTTCAAAGTTACATGTAGAATTTAATGAAACTGACTCACGGTATAGAACGGTATATTGTCAAAGAATGATTCTTGTTGCCAACGATAGGAAAATAATTTGCAGTTGACAGTAGCTAATATTCGTAGTGTTCCAAAATATGCGGTATAACATCCTTCAGAAAAGAGATGCGTTCATAATGTTTGATTTTTTGATGAATATAATTTCCTCATCATCTCTAATATGTAAAGCAGTGAAAGCTATTGTAGATTTTATAATTATCTTCATTCGCCACTATTAAAGAATGTTTCTTTACATATTATTAAAGAATTTTCTTTCGCGTCATAATTCCAAGCAAGTTTTGACAACACATGTAACAGAAACACCCAACATAGAAGTTGGAATAAGGATTTATTGGTAGATTGATGATGTGATTTTATGGAGCCTATGTACACTGCGAGAGGGAAAAAAAGAGTCAGTTACATATCTTCCGGTCTACTGGGCAGATTGATGATATTCAATTTGCGTTTTTTATGTCTCAAAAGCGTGTCTTAGGATATATA
The DNA here is from genome assembly GCA_000611955.2 of Stegodyphus mimosarum. NCBI lineage: Eukaryota > Metazoa > Arthropoda > Arachnida > Araneae > Eresidae > Stegodyphus > Stegodyphus mimosarum. The sequence goes on from KK113712.1 coordinate 1,004,018, forward strand.
TATAGATTTGCATACAGCATTGTTTTAATATAAGTATCTTGACGCAAATGGGACTTTTTTCTGAAATGACATGCCAATTGTTTTCAATATTACAATTCTACGACTCAAATTATGCCTAAATATTAAATTTTGTAAAATATGTTGCGAAATTTACGGAGAAATTTAAAAATTTATCTTGGCGCAGTTTTTTCAGTTTGCGCCAAGATTTATTCTCTTAGCGAACTTCTTAAATTATAGCAACCTATTTTCCTTTCCTTTTTTTCATTGACCGGAAGAAAGATCACTTTCATGACTTTCAAATAATTTTAACAAAGCGCGGAAACCACATTTGGCTTTTTTATTGCTTGTAACGAATATGATAAATTTCAAAACACGCCAATATGTAAATTCACATATATCCTAGGGAATTTCGTTTAATGAAACTATTAATTTTTTGCAAGTGTGCCTAGAAATACATCTATTTAAAGACGACGTTAAAAGTTTTGTAGGTTATAATACAAAAATGTTTCGAAAATTTATAAAAATTATTTTAAAATAGAAATTTTAAAAATAAACTATAAAAATTTTCGAATTATATTTAGATTAACCCCAAGTTTCAAATTCTGGAAGAAGGAATCAAGTAAGGTTAAAAAAAGAGTGTAAAAAATAGAAAAAGTGAGATTTTGTGTCAAAATACATATATTAGAACAACGCTATGTATAAATCTAATACATATCCTAAGTCGCGCTTTCAAGCCATGAAAACTGAAATTTGAATTTCGTTGGTCGGGCTTGTAGAACGGGAGAGAACTTTCCTTTCTTTCTTTCGTTTTTTCTTTCTTTCTTTTTTTTTTCGCGCAGTGTACTTAAATGCCATTTTGTTTAGATTTTGTTATAATGGAAAATTATGTAGTATTTGCTTGTTTCTGTTGTCCCGATAGCAAATTATTCTTCAAAGTGTGTTCCGTTATATTAAGTTAAAAAAAGGAAATAAGTGTAAACAAACATTGTGCACTATTAAGTAAACTATTAAGTAAAATGTAGAGGAAAATACGTTAACGGCTTATAAATTAAGACTTTATTAGATTTTACTTCATAAATATATAGAAAAGATGCCAATCATAAGCCAAACTTGTGGAAAAATACAATATAAAAGTATTCTCAGCATTTGAATTTATAACGCAACAAGTCACCTTCTGCAACTCTGAACAATACAGTTTAAACTATGAATAAATATATTTTACAATTTAAACAGATCTCTGCATTACAAATTTATAAAGCTAGTCAATTCCTTTAAAATTTTTCTTGTTATAAATTTTTGCTTTTTTAATCAGATACTTATCATAGCATTTCTTTTCTCTCAAATTTTGTGGAGGCAGCAGGAAGTCGAAAGAAATTATTCACGAGACCTTAGGTGCCAAAATATCTCAGTCAAAAACTGCCACAAAAACCATTTATCAGAATATATCTATAAAAATTTGCCATTAAGAAAATATAGGCCACGGAGTGAGGAAATGACGAGTTCATGCGGTGGACACTCTTATCTTCGGATTTAGTCCTATGTGACTTTTTCTTATGGGGTTTGCATCAAGAATAGCACTTTTGTCCTTCCATTCCCTATTAATTTTTCGGATCTTCTCGACTGTTTCACAAATACTGTGGTTTTAATCGATCATAATATAATAGCGCACATACTGAGATGAAATGATTTGTCGTACCACTTGTCCACTGTTTAAGCAAAGGTATGTGTCAACTTATGTGAAAAATGTGAAAAAGAAGAGCTTATCATTATTTCTATAATGAAATTGGGCATTAATTAAGTAATTAGTTGCTATAAATTTTTAGAATGTGTCACGGGATTATGAATAATCCTCTATATTAGACATAAATAGTTTTCTTCATTCAGTGGCATTTTTTTAAATTTTGAAACTTAATTATTTTATTTCAAAACTCTTTGTCAATAGTCAAAGGCATAGCATGGCTATTTTATGTAATTTTGAGAATGAACTTTTCTAGTCTTTCAGATATAAAGTAAAATTGTGGGTAATTATTCAAGTTCGAAGGTTGGGAAGGTTTGGGTTTTAGAATAGAATTAATTAGTTTAGCGTTTTTTATGTAGAGTCTAATAGATCGTAACTTAAAACCATTTAACTGCTAAAAATATTCAAACAGTTCATTAGGAGATAAAATATAACAGGAGAAGTCGGAATTTCAAGGATACATTCGATTGTCTAGGTAAAATTTGACGTTCGCGAAATCTCAGAAAAAACTAAAATTCTCAAAAACAGTGGCGGAAATTTGCTTCGTGAAAACGCTATAACCCAAGTTATTATTAACAAGCTTCTTTTTTTTAATGAGTGGCATGGTGTTTATATTGGCAGCTTCATTTCCAAGTGAGCGATAAGCGAGTGCTATAACTTAAAAGTGTTAAAAGGAAAGGTTCAAGGAAGAGAGATAAAGGAAAATAATTCAGAAGAGAATAGCCTTAAACTGTCTTTAAAAAAACACAAAGCCATAAATCACAATTATTTTCTTTGCGTTTTTGTTACAGACTGCTGGAATTAATGGTCTCAGAAAAGGAGTTAAAAATAGCAAAGAAAACAACGAGTGAACAAAATATTTCAGTGGTAAAGAGAGATATAAGCAACTAAGTAACAAGTAGCCTAGCGGCTTCTATTATTTTCTAACCAATCAGAACTGTTAGAAAAATTATCTTTAATCGGGACACATTAAATACTTATACATATATATCATTGAAGAAAAGTACAGTTCAATTAGCAGTGTTTTTTCTGTCGCTACATTTATAATTTACTTTGCGTGCTTTTACGTATACAGTGCAAAAAAAAGAAGGAAATAAGAAAGTTGGAAAAAAAGACGCTAAATGATTTTAAGCAAAGTAGAAAATAATAGCATTTGAGTTAGTCCTTCCATAGAACAGATCCTGTATAATTTAGTATTGACCACTTGAATAAGATCTTGGAATTAGCATATAAGGCTAGAAATTTGTAGGAAATATGTATATTCCAATAAATGGCTATTTTGAAGATGATTAAAAACTTTCCCTTGAAACACATACCTTCACTTTAATTAAAGCTGCATGAAATCATATTACATATATTATTAGCAGCTCCTATGTCAGTTATTGCTGGTGATTCAATCGATCAAATTTATTATTATTTTGTAAACCATTAATTTTCACCTGTTTATTTAGTTACTTAGAGTTATTCAGAAGGAATTATCCGATTTAAATTTTTTTGTAATTGTTACGAATTTTGTATATAGACGGATAAATTTAATGAAATTATACGTAAAATTGTTATATTTTTCTATATAATATAACATGAAAATGTAGAGGAGGATGCTGTGCGGGAACAATAAGAATACAGGGGCAAGTCTATTTACCATTGAAATGGCTAACTCGCAATTTGACGAGATATCGCCAAGCTGGCAAAGGATTTGGCGATTATTTTTTTTTCTCCAAATTTGGCATAAAACCGCCAAAATTCGCCAAACGACGACCATTTGGCGGCATTTTGTTCCGGTCTCTATATCACCATAATAAATATTGTATTTGAAAATTGTTTCATGTGTAACTCTATTCGGTCGTCATATGCCTTCCAGTAATATTGAAAAGCAAAGAGTATTAGAAATATCTCGCCTGCCGGATGAATCCTACATAAGGCCGAAGAAAGCATCTGCTCTCAGTTCCCACAGTTGGCAAGGCCAAATACTTAAGCGTTTATCTCAATCAAAGGCTCACATGGAACACCCACATCAGCTATGTAGCTAACAAAACTAAAGGCGTTGCGCAGCAACTGAATCTTCTACTTGGCAGGTGTTCTAAATTGGATCTACGAAGGAAGAGACAAATTTATCTCTCCATTTTGCGACCTATCATGTGGTACGCCTCGCCAGTTTGGGCTACTGCAAAGAGTAATGATCTGCATAAATTACAAGCAGTTCAAAATAAAATCTTGGGCACTATTACAAAGGCACATTTCTATATTAGAAACAAACTACTGCACGATGATTTGAAGGTAAAATACATTGATGAGTATCTCCATAGATTAAACAGTAAATTTTATGACAAGGGTTTACAATGCAAGGCGGGCAATTTTAATGCTTCTCTAAATTATATTTACATCCCGGAAGATGTTACACTTAGGCCGTTTACTGCTCACAGAATGCAGGACCATAATTTCGTGACATAAGCACATATTTTGCTGCATTTCTCATTGTATATATCATCATCTCACAGTTAATTGTTTATTTTCATTTTTATACAACTTAATATTGCTACATTGCACATGTATATTTTGATTTCGAATATTTCTTATCACCTCTTTGAAAAGTGGTAGTTAGCTACTGATTCTATCTTAGCGTGGCTTTGCACTTCACGACTAACGGGCCCTTTTTCTCACCTTACTCCGATTTTCCGGTTGGGATTCTAGTTGATTGTTTGCATTATGATGTTCCTTAGGGATTAATTGAATAGAGCTTATAAAAGCCGTAGGGCTAAATAAGCATAAGCAATTCGCATTAAAGCATTAATGAATGCTCTCAGTTGTTATTGTGAGTTCATAGTTCAGCGTGCGTTAGGAGTACTGAGATATTTCCGGGCTAGCTCCCTCTTCAGATGTGCTTTGCATTGCGTTGCGTTTAGCGTTCTTAGTAGTTTGAAGTGTAAAAACTGGTTTCACTATCTGTTACTGTGAACACCTGTACGAGTATTTCTGTAGAAAGTTCCAGAACCCTAAAGTGTTTCCTTCTATTAAATAAATTTTAATAACCTATCGTCGGAGCTGTGTGCATTCAATCTGTTGCGAACCCGTGCGCACGCAACATAATTTTAAAGTTAACAGTACAAAGTAATGTGCAAATGAAGAGTAAAATATATAAGTTTTATTTAGAAATATACGATATTTCGTTTAGTTACATGCATTAGATTTTACGAAGATTTATGCCAATTTTTTCAAGTATATCATTGCTTTTAAAGTAGGTAAAAGCGATGTAAATTAATTTATGCTCGTGAACTTAAGTAGCAGAGACACCCGATCTCTCACATAACCCAAAGGAAGAAATCGTAGATGGCAATATTTGAAGGTTTAGTTAGCCATCTGTTTGAAACCAAATTATTTTTTCGATTACGTTTAACTGACATCATGCAAACCACAATCCTCTAAACACTTTCTGTAGTTTAGATGTACTTCTAACTTTTTCTCAAAAATAAATTTTCAAATAACAAATTAGTATCCTCTTTTGTTTATGTACTGAAACTCGGGTATATTTATCTTTGCATTCATATAACAATTATCCTAATATTTTATTAATTTTTGAATTTTTAAAGTACAAAAGTATAAAATTGAATAATTCTTTCTGAATTATTCTATATAATTGGTTAAAAGGTGAAAAAGAGCAATGATCTAAACCCTATATAATCAGACAAAACTAAATAAGTATAACTCTTTTTTTGCACAGAAGTTAATTTATGAATTTAAAAAAAATATTTTAAAACATTAGACGGTAAACGAAAGACGGGCATGTCCTTAGAAGAGGATAGTATAAGAAAGCATTGACTAATTTTGTTTTAATTAGCTAATTTGAATAAAAAGACAAAAGAAAACGTCGGCGTATTATTCAGGCCAATAATAGTATTTTGAATCTGCGCTTGAATGTATGTATAGTAATTTCACCATTCTTATTAAATATACTTACTCACACTTACTGTCCTGACACCGTAGGCCTTTCTCTACATTACGCAGACAAATAGACACAGAATTGAAATAAACTTATTTAGTCTAAGTTAGACCAAACATTAGAAGAGAGTCGAATCCTAAATTTTTCTGGAATCTTTTGAATTTTGCCTATATAAATAATAAAGACGAAAATGTATCTTTCTTTTGGAATTGAAAATTTTTAATTAAAGCAAAATTTGTTTAAAGAAATGAAAAACAAATTTAAAAATAGAGATTTTAAAAGAAATTTGTATTTGTAAAAAAGATACAAATGAAACTTAGTAAATGAAGTACTTTGTACATTAAAACTTTTGTACATTGAGATTTATTTTCTCAGAATAATTTGATAAAAAATACAGCATTTTACACTTTTATTTTCTAGAATTCTAGTATTTCTGAAATTACAGCAAGAACTAAAAAGGATTATTACAAGAGTTAACACAAACAAGCACTACAGCTGAAACATTTGATTTTTAAAGATAAAAAAAGAATGGCATTCAGTTGCACTATAATGGTGATTCAGATTCGTTGTATTGATAACAATACAATAATGGCACTATAATGGCTTGGGTTTTGAGGAATGCTTCTGTTGTAAGTTCGTTTTAACGAGTTAAAACGATTAACGAATTTTTAGATTAGTATTCATAAGATCTGAATGGTGAAAAAAATGCGAAAATTTAATTTTCGAATTGAGAGAGATTCTACGCAGTAAATTTTATAAAAGAAATTTGAAACTTTTGGTTTTACTTTCATAAAATTTAAATAAAAGGATTTTGAGTTTTATTTAGTGGAAAATTTCAACATCCGTTCAACAAAAGGACAAAAGAGGAAACAAAAGAGTCCAAGGGAATCACGGAGTGATGAATCCTACTTTTCAATTTAATTCCTAGTTTAAAAGGAAAGGAAAAAACAATTTCTTACTTAGACCACTGCATGATAAAAATATTATTCATTCTTTAACTGAACACATTTATGAACACATTTTATTATATATTTAAAAATTAAATTCCTATAATTTTCTAATTTAAATCCATTTTATTGCTACCGACATTTGAAAATTACAGACTACTACGCATGAACTGGCACGGAGTGCTCAATGAAAAATATGATCATTTGAGATAAAGAAACTGATCATTTTGAGAGTAACATGATATATGATTTTTCAGACACACTAAAGCTGTTCATTCAGAGATTATCGGTTAACTAAAAAATGGATATGAACGTCAATAATGGTGTCCTTTTCATTCTTTACTAATTATTAGTGAAAAGCTGAGACGGATTTCAAGGAAAGAGATCGTGTAGAGAGAAGATGACAAGATTAAAAGGTATGTAAATATATGTAAGGTATAGTTAAATTAATTGGATGAGCTCATTAAAAGACTGAAGTAGTTAAATTTGATGCAGAGCAAGATATATCAGTACGTGACTCAAAAAGGAAAAAAAAAAAAAAAAAAGGTCTTGAGACAAGTGTCATTAGAGATTTGTTGAAAGTCTATGATGTGACATCGTTTCTTATCATGAGGATCCAATCTTTGGATCCTCAAGGTAAGAAATTTAAGAATCCTCGAATTTCTTAATAAAGAATAAATTACCTTTTCATTTCTGTTTTGTTCCATATGATTTTTACTGGATAATGAGAAACATCGTTTAAATTAATTTTTCCTCAAGTCCTGTTTTTTAAATGCAATATTTTGAAATTTCTAAAATTTCATGATTTTCAGATCCCGAATATTTCAGATTATAGTAACTGAATGGGCGTAAATATAATCTTCAGATTATTTTTTTGAATTTAAGATAATTAACATTATTTTTGAAAGCTTGCAGCTTGCCATGATATTATAAATACTCCTCCAAAACTTCAGTTTCTGTTTAGGTGATCAATAATATAGAAAGTCGTTATTAAATATTATTTATTATTTTCAATTAAATACAGGGAATGGATGAAACAGTTGCATTTAATTAATTTAGCTATAAAATGCAAATTTAAATTTCAATGAAATTGTAAAAAAGTAGTAAATAAATATAAAAGAAAACCTTATGCAGATTTTAATTTACTTAATCTTTTCACTTTAGTACATCTTTCGATCTTTACATTAAGTCTTTTCAAGTGAATCGCTGCTTGTTATCTATATGCTGCGAAGATAAAAAATTTAGCAAGCAAGAAGTAAGAAAACCCTATTTCCCATCAGCAAAAAGAAATCCTGAATGAGGTTTCTGAGTTAGGTAACTGATTTATTTATTTATGTTGTCCAAGATAAGCATAAACGAACTGTACTGTTGCGTGCGTACGGGTTCCTAACAGATTGAAAGCGCAAATTTGTCTATCTGATAAATAGTTAATAGAAGTTATTCTTATCACAAGAAATAAAACAAAATGCTGAAATTTTTCCTCACAGATATTCGTACAATATCACAATATCACACAGTAGTTATATTTTAAAATATTAAAACCTTAAACTGAATACAATTCAAAGCGCAGAGGAAGCTAATCCGATCTCACCGCGAATTCCCTACAGTCAACAACAACAAATAAGTAAATAACTGAACTGAGATGTTTTTCTCTGGCTTTTATAAGCTTTTTAATCAGTCACAAGAAGTTTCTCGTAATTTCTCTAGATTTCTGGAAAGCAAAAGAGTAGAATCAGAATTACAGCCAACACACAATTGCATTATTTCAATTTAAATATAAATTTTGAGATATCTATGTATTAAATGCGCCATCTCCTGTATTTTTACGTTTTCGGCGTAGCTTTCTCTTAAGACTCGTCACGCGCTGCATTATACAGGGAAATAAAACAATTTTAATTACAATTTTACCAAAATTAGCTAACCAAATACAAAATCTGTAACAGTACTATAGAAAAAACAACATTAACTGAAATAAAGGATTAATTTAAGGAGTAACTAAAATAAAGGAATAATATTTTTTCTAAGCAGTGGCCATCAATGGCTGGATAAGTTACCCTATTCTAAGCCGCACGCATTATACATATAAGGCACACCCTTGATTTTTTATCGCTAGTTAAAACAAATTCTCAGGTATAAGCCACAGTTAGCCTTTCCGTCGTCTATTATGTTTTCTTTTCGTATTGGACATGTAAAAGCAGATAAAATGAAAACAGTGCTTACCGCATACTAAAACAAAAATTTTTATTGTCATTCAAAAGTAACGTATTTCTACGCTGAACTGCGGTTTAAAATATGTCGTAGCTAAACTTTTTGCCCAACATTTTCCTTCAAACGACCTGCAACCACAATTAAACTCATACAGTATTATATAACTTTCATCCAACAGCAATGGATTTTATACTCAGTCGTTAAATACTGTGTTTCTCTGCTATATTGCTACATATTTGTATATACACTGCACACACACACACACACACACACACACACACACACACAAAACGACAGTTCTATATCTCCTGTTCTAATGGGCCAATTGACGAAATTCAAATTGCGTTTTTCATGTCTCGAAAACGCGACTTACGATATATATTACATTTATATATAGCACCATTCTAACATAGGTATTTTGACACAAAATCGGACTTTTTCTGAAATAACATAGCATTGTTTTCCATATTTCGATTCTACGAATCAAATTATACCCAAATATTAAATTTTGTAACATTTGGTGCGCAATTTACGGAGAAATTCATAAATTTAACTTTTCCAATTTTTTCAGTTTGAGCCAAGAATAGTTCCCTTGGCGAACTTCTTAATATGTGGCAACCTGTTTTCCTTCCCTTCCATTGTGCAGCGGAGGGAAAAAAGTCACATCGTTCCTGCCTTTTTACATTGTGGATAAGAGGAAAAAAAGTATATCGTTCTACTTTCAAATAATTTTAACAAAGTGCGTAAACCACATTTCCGTTATTATCGCTTTCAACAAGTATGCCAAATTTCAAAACGCGCCAATGTATAAATTCACGTATATCTTCCGAAATTTTGAATAAAAGGCTCTAATTTTTTGCAGGTATGCTTATAAATAAATCAACTTTAAGATGATTGTAAACATTTTATAAGTCATAATTCAAAAATTTTTTCGAAAAATTTATAAAAATTATTTAAAAATACAAATTTTAAAAATTAATCATAAAAAATGGGCGAATTTTGTTTGGAATGAATCTAAATTTCGAACTGTATAAGAAGGAATAAAATAAGTTTCATAAAAAAAGAAAGGTGATATTAATAAATATATATCAAATTCAATTAACGTTTAGGAGCTAAAATTTTGAGAGCTAATTTTTGAAGAACTACTCGTGCGATTTTTACAAAACGTGGCAGTTTGGCATAATTTGAGTCGTAGAAGCGAAATATGGAAAAAAAATTGGCATGTAATTTCCGAAAAAGTCCGATTTCGTGTCAAAATACCTATGTTAGAATGATAAATCTAATACATATCCTAAGTCGCGCTTTCGAGACATGAAAAACGCAATTTGAAGTTCGTCAATCGGCCCAGTAGAACGGGAGATATAGAAGTGTCCCCCCCTTTTTTTTTCGCAGTGTACCTATTTCTCATAATTATAGACCCCATCCTTGATTTACTTCTGATTTTTTTTGTAAAAGAAGTGCATTTTATGCAGGAGAGAATGCGGTAGATAGCGGATAGTTTGACCCAGGATTCAAATCATAGCGGAAGGAGTGGCTGCATGACGTTCTCATGGTTTCTTTCATGTATCACGTGTGTAACTTCGTGGTATTCTACTACTTATTGCAATCAAAAGCATGTAAACAGAAATAAAAACATAAAAGTGAAAGGAGATGTTTTGTCAAAACACACTATGCAAGATTCGCTAATATTCTAAGGTTGAAATAGAAGAAATACCAATTTTAAGAAAGAAACATAAAACTGAAAGTTACAGATGTGCAGAAAATATAATAATGGGATCACATGCAAACACTAACAGATTGTTTTCATTCCTTCATTTTATTTTTATTAATGCAATGTCATAATTGAAATATTTTTAATGTATATTGTATTTATTTAAAAAAAATATATTTCATGTACAGATTGTATTTCCTTTCAGTATTGACTTTTTTCTTCTATATAATATATTAGAAGAATATATTATTTAGAAGAATATATTATATCTGAATTAATTAAAATTTCATGATTATCTGAATTTTTTTAATATTTTATGTAAGGGATATATAGAAGAATATTATATCTGAATTAATTAAAATTTCATGATTATCTGAATTTTTTTAATATTTTATGTAAGGGATTTTCCTGTACTTCATTTAATTATTCCAGTACTTCCTTTAATTATGTAATTGAAAGCACGTCTGGCTAGAATCGAGAAGTCCGGATTTCAAGTTTCTGCGAAACCTGATTCTTGTTGCTTTCCGGCTAATTCTTCCCGGCTCTAAACAACTCAAAATCGTTTTACAATTGCTCCGGGCTGAAATATGGTGCCCGATATCTCCTCACCACCTAGATTTGTTGACTGGATTCTTCTCCTTTCCTCTCCTTCTTTAAGTTAAGGAGAATATAAACAGTTTTCTCCCTCCTTATTCTGTGCTTTTGTCTTATACTTAGAAGCACATTCGAATCAAAAGGCCTGGAGTTTGAGTTCCGGGGCTTTCATTGTTAATTTTCCTGCTTTCCCGACTCCAAGATATATGAAGTGACTCTGCAAGTGTCGCCCGAACTAAAATGTGGTGGACGATAATTTATCGCCACTTAGGTTTGGCAATGTTTCTTCCTTTCTCGCTCTTCTTCCTTTAAGTGAGGCAGACTGTAAGGAATTTTTTTTTTCTTCCTTGAAGCGTGCTTTTTTATTATGCAACTGGAAGCACGTCCGGCCAGTATCGGGAGCTGCAGATTTCGAATAATACAGATTTTTCGGAAGAAAATATTCTTTTCATGCCGGAAAAATAGTATACTGCCCGTTAAAATACATATGAAACACTTACCGAGGAGTAATTTTAAAATGATTCAACTGTTTTATGAATTTGAACCAATTTTGAAAATTGTTTCTCATCCAAGCAGTGCATAACTGCGCATCAAATGTAAATATATAACCAGTAACTATAGATCGAAGATTTAAACTGCTGTTCTAATTTTCTTTAAATGCTAAAGCCGTCACCTCTGAAATCGTTCGTGGCCATTTCTGCATGAAATACGTTTCTTGATATAGATTTGGAACATATAACCTAATCTTACGGGTATTTTTGGGAATCAGCTTTTATTTTGGATGAATAATTTGGATGATCATGGACACTGATCTTAAATAACTGCAACGGATATCTCAAAGAAAAATGAGCTTTTGCTGGAGGATAACTTGTAATACAGACACATATATATCTCAAGTTACCCTCTAGCAAAATATATGCATTTCCATTTGGACTCATATGTTGGTTACTAAGAGCGAAAATAAAATCCATGGGCTTATTACAGGAAAGAACTGCACAATTTATGACTTCCGTTGCCCGAATACAAATAGTCTCATTTGTAGAATGCCGAAGGGAATTCCGTAGGGGTTCAAGTACTGCGACGAGGCCTCAGTTACAGATATCCAAATGTCGTAGATGAAATGTATGGAAACGCTCATGCCTTCTAATATTTTTGTCCGACTAAGCAGAACTTTCTAGCGTCTTAGTCCTTCACCTCGCTGTCGTAGTTACTTTTAAAATAAAGTTTTAAATGTGGCAACTTTGTAAAGTATAACAACTGGATATTTTATGAAACAATAGTATTTTAGAAGCAATAATGTTATAAAGGGTTTCCAAATGAACCAATATCGTCAAGAGTTACATAGTGGATTACATATATTTTGCCATGAATAATTTATTGGTTCAGTAACTTAACTAATAAATAGTGAAGATATTTAACGTTTGTTTTAGTGCATCGGGAATTTTAATAATCTGTTAAACTGCGAAATTCAGGCTTGTTACTAAGATAGCTTCATTAAATTTTATTATCTTATTAGACTACATTTTACTTAAGTGTGTA
>KK113712.1:1026785-1040674 GCA_000611955.2 Stegodyphus mimosarum
CACATGTTTTCAATCCGCGAAAGATCCGGAGAGCGAGCCTGCCAGGGAAGCAATTCAATCTGGCTGTTCCGTCCTATCCTATCTTGTAACATTCACCTGGCTAGAGGGCGCTGCGACGCCCCCCCCCAAAACATCGAGCAGAACCTCTGTAGACCGCGACAAGAGCGATTCACCCCTTGTTTGGCTCCTACGCCATATTGTGTAACAGCCATCAGCGCTGACAAGAGCGTGCTGCTCTTTCTTTACGGCCCCTGTGTCTTACCATTTATAAATAAACTTTTTATAATCAAATACAGTCCACTATATCTTTTCGACGGATCTCACTCCCTAACAGCTTCTTTGATGACATATTGCAATATACACAAAGTTTTATTTCCACTGTCAGCGAATCATAAAACACTTATTTTATACAAACTGATATTGCTGTATTAGTCTGAAACTTAAATTCGTATTGTCGTTAATAACACGTCTTATGAATTTCTTTTCAGTCTGATAATTCTTTGTGGTGTTGAAATCTTCATAAACGCGAGTATTTCCTCACTTCTCCGGACTTTAGTTCTCTTCTGAAATGCTATTCGCGTGTTAGGCTACATATATTTATTCGTCTGGGATAGGGCTTCAGCCCAGGAACCCGCGAATCGTGGCCTGTGCCACCTAACAGATTAGTGACATGAGCTTTTTGTGGCAGCTCAGACTTGATTCATTATGTGACTTGCTATTTAATTGCTTATTCGTTATAATACGAGCACAAAAACGCAATAGCTTTACAACTATGATGCATAAGATAACGTAAAAACAAAAAGGAAAAATCTCGTGCAATTGTGCTTCTTTATTACAAAGAAATATTCTAAGCAATTCATTATTTCATAGTATAAATAATAGAAGGGACAAATCATTACTTGAATCCCCCCTTTAATACCAGTTTCGGTTTTCCTCTATGTTCATGCACTTAGCAATCCTTCTTCAAAATAAATTCGAAATATATACTTTGTTATTACATACACAAAGGTAACTAAATAAATTTATTTTTTGTTTTATTTTCAAATCTTGTCTGGTCCTATATAATGAAATAATATAAGAAGCTACGAAAAGTAATTTATCACCACCTTTTTCAAAATGTTGAAATTCAAGAGAAAAGTTTAACATGAATGTTTAAGGGACAGAACAAAATTGTTTTGACTGGAAGCATTTATTAATTATATATGAAACTTAAATTACTTTAGCAGTTTACGTTAATAGAATTCCATACTCTTTCATTTTTCTCTTCCTGTTTTGTCAGTTTTGAGTGGTTTCTTTCTACTCTTAAATTCTTCGAAGTTTCCAGGGTTCTTTTAAAATCTCCCCTATTCATTTCGTAATTAGTTCAAAGAAGGATATTTTCTACCGCTATACTATTCTCCAAACTTAAAAACAGAATTACTAGAATGACAGATAAAAGCGATTTATTTCAGTCTTTCTTTTGTTCTTAGAAACTATTAATTCTTTTGATTTTACCGCGAAAGTAATTTTCTGTGCGTAATTAAAAATTTATGAGCTTATCTTTAAAATCTAGCCATTCGCTCCCTTATTTCATTACTTGCTGCAATGTAAAGAATAAAATACTGCGATAATGGAATGATCCAAATAAATCAAGTTTTTGTTTTGGACATCATTCGCAATTTTATTAAATGGATTTTTATAAAATTTTAATGTCATTGGTTAACTGCTTCTCTAATTGCCTCTTTTTTCTTTAAATGAATCTACATTTATACTTGTTATTGAGTGTTAAGTCCGATTTAATAACCTCTATTTCATAAAATATTATTATGCAAGATTAAATCAAGAAATGAACATGACTATAGTGATACTCTTATAAGTTAATAATACCAGTGTACTAATTTTTGACGACATATTTTCTTCAAAACAAGCATTTAAATGATAGCAAGATTATTTTAACTCCAAAGTTGTCCTTGATCAAATTCATCAAGAGCAACTTTTGAATTAAATTAAAATAAGAAAAGTATATTTGTTGACGATCCTATGATTTAGTTCCTTAGTCGCTTTAAAGTGGACACACTCCCTCTATATTCAATTGAGTGTTTGAAATTTAGTTTTATATTTGGCGTACTTAGTAGCTCTCCGAAACGTCTGAAAAAATTTCGAGCATTATTCTACGCTTTCTTTGTATAATCTTAAAAATTCCTTTAGTGATTTTAGTTTTAAAACCTAAATGTAAAGTCTACTAATATTATGAAAGCATAGCGTAAATGGAAGTTTAATTTTACGTTTGAGTGGCAAGTTGATCAATCAAAAATTTTATTCATTCATTTAATTTAAAATAGCTGTCATTAATGACTTAAATTTCCTTTTGTGTTAGAAATCACAAAACGCTTTTACCTAGAAATTTAGAGTGTAAATATACACTTTCTGTTAAGAATTTAACATTTTAATGTATTGATTTCACTACTGAGGCATTTTAGTCATTGTGGTTAAAATTCAAGTTATGTCTGTGACTTAATACGAAAGTGGAACATTAAAGTATGATTCTATTTAGTATGACTGAATTGGCAGCTTAAACTTTTTGTAGAACTTTATGTTAAAAATGCAGTTTTCAAGTAATTAAATTTACTGTAAAAATATGGGTTTCATATTAATATGTTTAGTACAAACCATAAATAGATTCCATATTAAAATTTGTATTACAACCCGTAGAATGACTCTAAGATATTTATTTCTGCAAATGCAAATTTTTCAGGTATTTAAAATACTTTGAAAGGTTTGATCATTTTATCTGGTTATGATATCTGATTTCATTTTGTATTACTGGAATAATTATGATAATTTGCTAAAATAGTAAACTTTTAGTTTTCTTGTGATTCAAATCTACTTTATATATGCGACTTATTTTACACTCGTGGTTTTATTCTGCTATGATTTAATTCTGCGGCTACTACTGTCCGAGGCTACTCGTTTTTGAGTTATGCGAGATACATACATACCTTTGTACATACGTACAAAAGCTAAGGAAAAAACCTCTTCTGAATCATTTTCAGTCAGTTTTATTATTCGTTTGGGGTAAGAGGGTCCTTTATTCTGCCCTTACGTACAAATGTCACACAAAATCATCGTTAAATTGCATTCGATAGCAGTCAAAATGTATATTTTTGTTAAAATATGGTACTCGGAATTTTTCTGATTACAATATTTCCTTTACTTCATACAAGGAAGTAAAAATACAGCTCGTTATAAGATGTTGCTTAGAAATTCCACTATATCTCATAACGGGTTTTTTATTTCTTTTCTGAATTCTGTTAATCCCTCATCACGAATACGTAGACCAATGTAGTAGCTTAGTCTGATTTCCGTGTTTAAGCATTTTGCACTCATGTAAGAAGATGATCAGATTTTGGCTAAAATTGGACAACCGGAAATCGTACTTTACAGGAAATCTGCAACAGTCCTTAATGAGTAACCGGAAATGGTACTTTATTTGATATCCATAACAGTTTTTGATAAAAAAATATGTATTAAAATATAATAGAAAACTTTTCAATTTTAATATTTAAGACTTAATATTCAAACTATATCAATGGGAAAAATCATATTTCGGATAAAATTTATAAATCGGAAGTACTTTACTTTAAGCTTTGAATATAATTTAAAAAAAATATATATATTATGAGATAACCCCGAACTTCTCAAATTTGATATTTAAAATAATGAGATTGAGAACAATGTAATACATTTATAAGCCATAAAGGCATTATTGGAATTAGCCAAATTCAGTGACAATAAGCTCGTTGTGAAGAACTCTCGTAGTGAAGCAATTAAATGTATTAGCCTCAATCCTGAATTTTTCACTTTTCTGTCGAATCACTTTTCAGATAAAGAATGCTGTTGTCAATATATATAATTTTTAAAGAAATAATATAGCAAATTTAAAAACAAACGAACGGCAGCACTTAAATTGAGAATTCTAACGATATGCTGGTTTTAAATACTTTGTGAAATTACTGATTTGTGAATCCGAAACACTATATAACCAGAGATTATACCATGATTGATCTGATATTTTTAAATGAGAAAGCATGAGAACATACATATATGTACATGTGCACGTATGGTTAGCATAGTCCATTGTGTGGGAGAATAGAATAATAAAAATGAGCAGTGTTTATAATTAACATTTAGCCACAAAGTTCATAATCAAATTAGATTTAATTTACAAACCATCAACCGGAAGTGATAGTTTATTTAAAACTCATTCCTAATCCGCCAATTTCATATCGGAAATCACGTGATGGCCACATTAGAAGTTTTTCCAACCTAATTTCGTATCTCTAGCTGTAAATATCTCATATTATATCATTACTGTCTTGCCCACGTCTTGCCATTCAGTGAACAGAAAAGGACTCTTATTAGGAAAAGTTCTACTTGAGAATCTTTTAAGTTCCTTTGAGTGTTGAAAGAGACAAAGAATATCCTTTTTTTCCCTAGACTCTTCTCCACAAGTCTCGCTGAATGTGCTGAATTCGTTTAGATAAGGCGTTCCTGTATCTTTCTTTCTACGGCCTCATTCATATCCGGTCTTTTGCCACAAACTGCGTTTTCCTTGGAAAGTTAACATCGCAAAGGTTTCTCAGAAAGATAGTCTTGTAAAGTTTAGATTTATACAGGAGGAGTTTGAATTCATAGATTCTTTTGCGATTCCTTGAGTTGAACAGAATCATATTTTGTTGAGAACAGAAATATGTCTTCTTAAATTCAAAATTTAATATGGCACATTCATTTGTATGTTATGTATGTCTAAAAATTTGACTCATATTTGGTAACTGGAATAACGCAAAAAAGTCCCTAATTTTCAAAGCGTTCATATAAAGTGAAGATTAATGAATTAATTCTATATAGCTTAGCTCATACTAGTCATTTGCAAGATAATGGAAAATGTTTCCTTAAAAATACGTTTTTAAACAAAAAATAGTTCTTCATCGATATACAATTTTTGGATTCTTTTTTAAAATATGAAGGACTTAAATCTAAACCGTTATAAGGTATTTGTTCCGCCTTCTTGGCATGCCTTCGTGGTGTAGTGGTCAGCAGAATCGACGCGTATTCGAGAGGTCCGAGTCCCGGTGAAAGCATTGCACATTTCTTCATATCTCCTGCTTTCAAAAAATCCTATTGTCTCTATACTGTATTTCTTCATGCAGGTTTCTACTGAATCGCTCTCTATACTAAGATACAGATACTTTCTGTACTCTCTATAATATACATACTCTCTTTAATGCAGATTTCTACTGCATCCCGCTCTCTATATAATTCTTCAGATTACTATATGGAATAAATAATCGAAACATTATTATTATGACGTTATTGTTATTTTTGCAAGCATAAAACTGCGTGCGAAAGCACTCGGGAGACACATCTATTCTGGACAAAGCTTGCTACCAGTTTTGATAAAATTATTCTATTCTGAGTTCCGTCTGAATGCTCAGCTCCATCTGAAGACCCTTGGAGGAAGGAATTACAAGGTTCATACTCCTTTTCTTCTAACACCAGTATTAAGAGATTACGTCTTCCCTCTGACAAGACATGGACATTTATGCCTTATTAGGGATTTGAATCCTACATCAGTGGGTTAGTGACTAATTTCGCACCATGAACGGTAAAAACTAACAAGCACTTTTTTGGTGCAATGATCAGTATATTGATCCTACAGTTCGAAGTCCTCGGCTTCGCATCTGGCAGCAACGTGGTAACTGCTGTATAATACTTAGTCCCAAATCTTTTTGCTCCATTATTATTACTATTATTACTGCTATTAAATATGCCTTTTTGAGATTAATTAATTTCCCAAGCATTATGATGCAGTATCAAATGCACAGATTTAAACAGTTTAGAAAGAGGCTAGTGTTTGCAATCTTTCTTTTTCTTTCTTTGAAGCCTTAAATACTCTTCCGTTAGAGAAACGACATTCAGAGTTATAAAGAACTGAAAAGCGAGATTTTATTGCACTCCTCGTAAGTGAAATGCGTAACTTGTTCAAGATGCCCCTAATCCAGAAGATGAAAATTCAGCAAAATTCTTAATTAAGAGCGTTCATTGATTTTTCTTTATGCAGAATTCCACAGGTTTCGGCGGAATTTGCAAGCTTAATTTCTCTTTATATTTATTAACAAGGAGGCGCTATAGAATTTCGTTTTTAAATTTTGATAAAAAAATTCAGGCTACAAAATATTTGCCTTTAGCAACGACTACTGTCTAGAAGTCAATACAATACATCTAGTTAAGAAAGGTTTAATAATGCGTCTATCTTGTGAAGCTACGAAATATAAGTGGGTGCATCAGAATTAAATAAGGGAACAAAAGAACTGCAAGTAACGACTAAAATATAAAGCATAGCTCTTGTATGCTCCATTGAGGTACGCTTATTGTCCACCAGAGCCGAGCAGAAAAATCGCTGAACACTGCTAGTTCCAACCTGGGTTTGATTCCAGGCGAACGGGCTGGCTGCATGAGCGTTTTCGTGGTTTTCCCCCGTGGTTAAAGTATATCGTAGCCAGTTTCCCTAAAAACATCCTCTACAATGGCATCCATCCCCTTAGGCAGATAGCCCTAGTGTGCTTTGCCATAATCAATTAAACCAAACACAATCTGTACATGTAACTTCCTACATAGATAGAGAAAAGATGAGATATCAGTCTTTAATGATAAAAAAATATTAGCGGTCGAATTCGTAGTAATCGTCAAAGTTTTAGGCTCTGATACAAAAATCCCTTTAACAGAGCTGAGCTCTCGAGTACGCTTTGTACTCTACTAAGGGGAAAGCGATATAAAACTCGTGACCGAGTCACGTGTTTAGTAGCTTCTCGTTGCACTCGTTATTATTTGTGGAACATACATTATACAATATAGTGGCATCATTACGATCCGCTGCGTCCAATCTGAGTACAATTCTTCTTCTTTAAGACTTGTGAAGTGTGTTATTGGTTTCAATTAACAGTTTTATCCGACACAAATAAAAATCAGAATTTGCTGCCATTCCACGAGCTTTTGCTTATCTTTAATATTGTAAATGTGCGTGGATTAACAACGTAATGAAGTGATCATTTAATAAATAATTTTATCTTTATTTTTTACTTTTACAGATAAATGTAATTTCACATAATTTGCGTAATAAATAAAATAGGTTTGAACATCCTATAACATGCTCGTCAGGCTTATTTTAACTGCGATACTATTTTTATGTTAAATATTTGCAACTCTGACTGTTTCTCCTATTCGACTAGGAAAAGAAGTTTAAGAGAATTTAGAAAATAAAGCAGAATCTTAAGTTTAAACAAACAGATTTGGCAGCTGAGGCCCCAACACGTTGATGTTGGCGCAGCTTGCTGAAGTAATGCTGTTGTAAATACGTGTGTAGATGTGTTACACAAGAGCCAAGGTTTTAGTCTTTAATGATTTGATTTTAGGTCTCTAGCTACTATTGTATTAACAGACCACGAGCAGTAAAAGTTTAAATTTATTATTCTTTCAGGTAGTAAACTTCAAAACTGAAGCATCAATAAATATTGATTTACTTTTGCACGCTTGTTGTAATGAATTTATGTTGTAGGAATCTACGTAAGGATGGCACGAAATGAAGTTCTGCAACTTATAATCTGTTACTTTAAAATAGGCACTTCAAGATCGTAGCGACCTTCCCCTCGTTTACAGTCGTAACGTGTGTCGTCATCACTGCACAGAGGAACTTGGAGAATTTTAAAGAATTAGAAGATTCGATCTTTTCATATCAGTAGTAAAGGCTTTTATAAGTCATGGCTTTGGAGAGAAATGGCCTTGAAGTGATTATTCTGTAGTAACAGACGGTAGTAATATTATTCAGTTTAGCTTACGTAAATGAAAAAAAAAAAAAACAATATTTTAAGATTTTGATATTTTTCTTGTTATAGCATTTATAATCGAAAAAGAAAATTAACAGAGCTTATGAAATTGAAATTTATTTTTCTCAATCTGAGATTTAATATTATTTCACGGTAAAGATTGAGTTTTTATCGGTTGACAGCAGCACGAGTGTTTTATTAATTAAAATGTAAAACTTCCTGTATAATGTTAGGCTCTAATCTGGAGTTTCCTGATTACAGTTTTGTTTTATTCGTGAATTAATAATTTGAAAATAATGTACCGTAAAAAATAGAAATTGTTGCCTTTTCTTTTTTTTTTCTTTTCGTTTTCTTTTCTTTTTTTTTTTTTTTTTTTTTTTTTTTTTTTTTTACAAGCCTTGTGCACAAGCAATTAAGCGCAAAGAATGCACAGCTGTGTCTTGAATATTTAAGACATTTCGTTATTAAACCATTATATATGTTTCCACGTGGCTTTAATTTATGAGAAAATACTGTACGAAGAAATTCTACCTTCTTATCCTTTGACATTTTTATTTTGAACAGCTTCCTTTAAATATACGATTTGATGCTCTGTATCTTGAATTCTTGGGGATTAATTCTTAAACAATAGCTTATTCTAAATATTTAAGATAAGATAATAGTTTTAATATTTTTTATTTTACTTGCATGCCTTCGAGATACTTATCATGGCAAGCTAGAAATCATTTCCAATTAAGGGAAATTTTTACAACAAATCTCGTGCGCGACCGATCGATGAAAATAAATGCATGGAATAAATTCTTGAATATGGAATTGCTAACTTTATAAGGTGTGCAACACTCCTCATGGCATTAATTAACTATGACATAATATATTGGGTTTTATACCATATAACATTGTCATTTTCAACAGCTCGTTTAACCTGCGAGGTATTTTTGTTCTTTAATTCCTATAGGGACTAATACAGCTATTGTAAATTATATTAAAATTACTGCATAAATTGCTTGAAATGTGGTTGCAAACCAAATTATAATTTCTTTTTAATTTTATAAATTCGCATTTCTTAATTTTTATTAAACCATTTTTTAAACTTCAGTGGTAAATTCTTCGAGAGGTTAGAGCAGAATCTAAAGTCTTCAGAGTGCAAGATTCTACTGCATTTTATTTATCTGCTCCATTGATAAAGAGTTAACACCGGCGGGTATTTATCTAATTCCAGGCTATTCCTTGCGATTTGCTGTTAAGAGTAATCCTCTTGCTTCCTCTGTAAAAAGGATCTACGGATACTTAGCAATGCATTTACACTGCCTTGGATATGAAGAGACATTGCCCATTCGTTTTTTCTTCTTCCATCCTCCGTAAAATTCCTTACTCCGATGATACAGTGAATAGGCACTTTTACCATAAGGTTACCATACTTTATCTACCATAAGCACTTTTTATGTATTAAAAGTATTAGAAGATTTATGTATTAGAAGGATACATTTAATACGATCACAAATAAGACAACTGTTTTAAAACCAATTACTATTTCTATTATATATAATAAAATAATCGAAAGTTTTTCATGTTCTCCAAAGTTCGCGTATTTCTTCAAAGAAAATTTTGAGTGTACCATTTAAATTACTGATTAAAAATAAGTTTCAATATCTGAACATTATTATTAGATTTCTGCTTAAAATTAAATGAAGAAAATTTACTCGAACTTTATTATCGATTGTGGCACAAGACTTTCATTTTCATCGACATTTGGATTATAAATGAAATATGGTTCAAGTTTGTTCGTCTGTTTTATTCTCAGACTACACTTACTTTTTAAACCATTTTAACGAGAGAGTAAAAAAGAACTAAAGAAATTTTTCTTACTATATTACTTCCTGTGTTTTCCAATTATTTGGAAAGAAAACCTGTAATGATCCTACCTTGTTAATGAAGAGTCATTAACTATGGTGTTTCTAAAACGAAAGAGTTTGAAATAGCATGCATTACTGTTATTTCTTTCTTATTGTTATTTGTCGAAAATAATTTTAACGTTTTCGTCAGAGTATACTTTTATTATAAAAACAGGAAAGTGTTTAGAAAGACATTTCATTTTCAGCTTCAAATAACAATATTGTATTCTGTATTGTTCTTTTGTATCATAAACTATAAGTTCAGTTATTCGCTTTTAGAGAAGACTGGCATTTCTATGTGCCATAGATGATGTAAAGCATTCAGTTATTCCTTCTGCTGCAAAACAATTTATGTGCCTCTCTGACTCCCGTGTTTAGGGATTTTAGCTTTGGAAAATCTCTGTAATCAAAGATTGGTCAAGTTGTGCTTTCATTGACTTCCAGGTTATAGCCGTTAGATAAGGAACACTTAACTTCCAGAGTCGACTTCAACAAGCATTACCTGCAAATGACTCTTGGAAATGACAGAAGTATTAATATTTTTAAATCAACATCGCTTAACGACTAAAAAATGAACTATCGGAATTCAAAAGAAAAATGGGATATTGGAAAGATAGTTTTAATGAAGTTAATTTATTGATGAACTTATCTTACCTTTGTGATACTTTTGATTAAATCTTTCGTTGAAAGAAAGCAATGCAAAAGACGCTTGTTTTCCTAAAATATAAATAAAGATACCGATTAAATATCGAACCAGTTTTAGAAATATATTCGTGATCTATTTCTATAGACCTGAAAATTATAGTTACCGAAAAACAGCATCACTTTTACTATTAAAACGTTTTTTGTCGCTTTACATTTTTATATGTATTTTCGTTACTTTCCAAATAATGGGAACATATTTGCACATTAAAATTTACTTAATTTATCAATAAATCATAAATAATTTATTAGGGTAATGAAAGAAAAATATTAAAACGACTGGGTCACGAAAAAAAAGTTTGGGAAAGCCTGTTCTGCATCGTAGAACGTAGAATAGGAATCGTAGAACGTAGCGAAAATGGGAGTGTTGCTCGTTTAAAATATTAATGAAGTTTTTAAGTACTCATTTTCGTTTATTTGAATAAGGATTAAATTGGTAGTAGTCCTTTATGTATGCATTTCCATTTACATTAGTAAAGTTTATATTAGTAATAATCTTTTATGTACACTGCGGGGAAAAAAAAGAACAGTTCTATATCTCCCGTTCTACTAGGCCGATTAACGAAATTCAAATTGCGTTTTCCATGTCTCGAAAACGCGGCTTAGGATATATATTAGATTTATATATAGCTTTGTTCTAATATAGGTATTTTGACACAAAATCGGACTTTTTCTGAAATAACATAACAATTGTTTTCCATACTTCGATTCTACGACTCAAATTATGCCTAAATATTAAATTTTGTAAAATTTGGTGCGAAATTTAAGGAGAAATTCATAAATTTAACGTGGCCAATTTTTTTCAGTTTCAGCCACTTGGCGAACTTCTTAAGATGTGGCAACCTATTTTCCTTCCCTTCCATTCTGCAGCGGAGGAAAAAAGTCACATCGTTCCTGCCTTTTTACATTGTGAATAAGAGGAAAAAAAATTATAAAACTTTATAAAAATTAATTAAAAAATACAAATTTTAAAAATTAATCATAAAAAATGGGCGAATTTTGTTTGGAATCAACCTAAATTTCGAACTGTGTAGGAAGGAATCAAATAAGTTTCATACAAAAAGAGATATTACTAAATACATGCCAAATTGAATTAACATTGAAGAGCTAAAATTTTGAGAGCCAAAATATCTTGAGATTTTAAAAACTACTCGCGCGATTTTTACTAAATTTGGTAGTTTTGGCATAATTTGAGTCGTAGAATTGAAATATGGAAAAAAAGTGGCATGTCATTTCAGAAAAAGTCCGATTTTGTGTCAAAATACCTATATTAGAACAATAAATCTAATACATACCTTAAGTCGCGCCTTCGAGACATGAAAAATGCAATTTGAATTTCGTCAATCGGCCCAGTAGAACGTGAGATATAAAACTATCTCCCCCTTTTTTTTGGCTCAGTCTGTATATATTTTATTTTTGTAGGGATTAAATTAGTAGTAGTCTTTTATATACATATTTTTATTTGTTTTAGTAAGGATTAAATTAGTAATAGTCTTTTATACACACATTTTTATTACATACATACTATCTATACATTTTTACATACTATCAGTTACGAGTTTTATATTCCAGTTTCTTTACTTGGTGAAGGGTTATTATGATAGATGAGGTAGGCCATAATGAAAGAATATAAGAATCTAAGGAAACTAAGTAGTCTCCATCCTTTTCAAAATAGCGAAATTAAAGATGAAAGCATGAGAAAGACTATTTTAAGGACTTTTCGTAGAAATAGCTTATATTATTTTATATTAGTAAATACTACCAATAATATAATTGTATTATTGGTTCTGTTACTAGAAGAATTTCATGCTCTCATTTTTCTGCTCCTCTC
The DNA here is from genome assembly GCA_000611955.2 of Stegodyphus mimosarum. NCBI lineage: Eukaryota > Metazoa > Arthropoda > Arachnida > Araneae > Eresidae > Stegodyphus > Stegodyphus mimosarum. The sequence goes on from KK113712.1 coordinate 1,039,073, forward strand.
TTGTCAATTTCAAGTGGTTTCTTTCTTTAAGTTATTTGAAGTTTTCAGCTTTCTTTTAAAATTCCCTTTGTATTTTTTCCTCAATTAGTTCAAAGGAGGATACTTTCTATTACTGTACCATTCTCCAAATTTAAAAACAGATCACTGGAGTGAAAAATAAAAGCGAGTTATTTCAGACTTTCATTTTTCTTAGAAACCTTTATTCTTTAGATCTAACCTCGAAAACAATTTTCCCGTAACTGAAAATGTTTAAGTTTGTCTGTATATCTACCTGTCTGAGTCTATTTGTCTAAAGATGCATTCCTTTATTTCAGTTTTTCTTGTAATGGGCAGAATAAAACACCATGAGAATGAAATCATCTAGCTTCATTCCTTCATAGTTTAAATGTTCTGGGTTTTGTTTTTGATATGATCTGAAATTTTATTAAGTGGCGTTTATAAAAGTTTAATGTCATTTATTAGCTGCTGTTACAACTGTTTTTTTCCTTTGAATGAATCCACGATTTTACCTTTTACTAAGGTATAACTCCAGTTCTTGCTTGGGATTATTGTTTATGAATTTAGATGCATTTAAAAAGTGTATAATGTCGTGAAACGTTTTTGATATCTTTCTGTGCAACCCATTAACTTTATACAAATCCCTAGTAGTAAATTGTTATTAGAAGCAGTAGCAACATCATTTTGTCTTAGGTTACAGACGAAGAACAGAATGGCTTTCACTTCTGGAATCTGTTCAGCATTTTCTATTTTTTGACCAATATGTGGATATATTTTATTTAACGAATAACTATATACAAATATATATATATATATATGTAATAATAAATAATGCAAGGAAAAGACGGAGCAGCGTCTATGCATAATAGCTATATAAAATAAAGAAACTTGCAGTCGAGGCTATTTTAATTCCATTTTTATTTTCCAGTTGACGTTCGTGACCACAGTCATTTGACACTCTATTTGTGCCTATTCAATAACATTTTCATTTTGGATATTATTGCGCTAGGAGGCGAGAAGAACGAAATTACGTTCAAGCAGCGAAGATAGAAGTAACTGAAGTGCTTAAGTTAGCCAATATGGAAGCACACGAAAGATAAAAGTTTTGGTTTGAGTTGAAAGTTTCAGTTCCAATTATTACGTCATCAGCATTGCGTAGGAATGCAAAATGGAATGAGCCTGAAATGACGCAATCCAGAGACGTTATTACGATTTTTAAAACAGAGAGAGAATTAAAGGGAATTAGGGGTTGATTTAAATTATAATTTTGATTTAGATATTTTTTATCTTACATATCCCCCCTTCAAACAGAAAAAGGCGCGGCGACAGAAAGAGGTTACTATTTTTAGAATTGAGAAGGGAAATTTACGTTGTTAATTTAAAATTTAATCTTAGACATATTCATAATTTTTCTAAACAATTATATAAGTTAATATTTTGCAATTGTATAAGTAAAGTTTGGTCAAAATTTCAGGATTTGTATATTTTGGTCAAAATTTCAAAATTGGTATTTTTCAAATTATTTCTCTTCATTTGCTTTAACGCTTTTCCTTTAAAAAGGCTTCTTTGTCGCTACGCCTTTCTTTCCTTGACGAGGGGGAATAT
>KK113712.1:1042783-1095674 GCA_000611955.2 Stegodyphus mimosarum
GAATTGAGAAAAGAAAGATTGACCCTGTATCTTATTTGACTAGTTTAAGTGAAAGTGCAATTTTTCATATCTATGGTTTTGGTTAGCTTTAGCAGCAATTATTCCTTGATACAAGATGACACGATTATTATTATTATTTTGGAAAACTCATCTTCAATATTCGTATTTGGAATTACAGAATTATTCAGCGTGTTGAGGATTTAGATTAATTAAGAATTTAATTTTCTAAACTTCTATCTAATATATGTTTTTTTATCAAATACATATCCAGCCATTTACCTCATATAAGCATAATTACAGAGAGTGTTTACGCAATTTTAGAGCGATTTAGGCGCCTTTTAATAAAGTTTAAAATATAAAGAGTATTTTTTTAAATGGTCGATCTGGTAACCTTTTTTCCGGACAATACGTGTACATCGTAATTTCCGTCATAAAATGTCTTTTTGTAAAATTGCCAGGGTTATTGAATTTCTCTTCCTCATCCGCTGTGTTCTAGAGTCCATCAATCGTGTTGGATTTGTGCTCAGAAATACAGGGTGTTTGTAAAGTCCCGGACCCATTTTGATGTTTAATAACTCACAAAATAATGAAGATATAAACAAACTCATGGCATTTATTGATGGAATAACTTATATATTTTCCTTTTCAGATTTGAATATCTTTACTTTTGTATATATCGTCTGCGCGTGTGGTTAATTTCAGATAATTTCTTTTTCCAGTCTAAATATCTGTACTTTTCTAAATATCGTCTGCTTATTAATTGTATTTTTCTCTCTTTTGTTTTTGGCAACTATTGCCTATTTTTATAGGCCTAGGAGGATGGCCTTTGCAACAGATATGCTAAGGGGGATAGAGGATGATGCTGAATTTCTGAAGCGCACAGTGTTCTCCGAGGAAGCATCCTTTCATCTTTTTGGCATTGTTAATCCCCATAATGTGCGCATATGGGGATCTGAAAACCCCCATGAATACCGTGAGGCATAAAGGGATTCCCCAAAGGTTATGTGTGGTGTGGACTAATGCAAGACCGAGTCAATGGGCCTTTCATTTTTACAGAAAAGACGGTCTTATCAATCGTATACATAGACACGTTGGAGAACTTCGTATTTCCCCAACTAGAAGAGCTTCAGCCACATGTCTTTTTGCAACAAGATCGTGCACCACCTCATTGGGGTATCATCGTTCGTAGTTCTTTGAATGACCATTTTACAGGAAGATGGATTGGGCGAGGAGGTCCAATTCCTTGGCCACCCAAATCACCTGATATAACGCGGCTGGACTTTTTCCTTTGGGGATTTGTAATTTTTCCTTTGGGGACAACGTTTACAGGAGAAGAGTGTCGAACATTGATTACCTAAAAGCCAGAATTACAACCGCAATAGCCTCTGTGGATGCCGACAAGCTTGCCGGTACCTGGCGTGAAATTGAATAACTTGATATTCTCCGTGCGACGAAGGGGGCACACGTGGAAGTTCATTGACAAGGGTCATGAAACTTTTTGAGTCTATCTAACCGTTTATGTTATTAATTTTAATCTATCTTTATTATTTTATGAGTTATTAAACGTCAAAATGGGTCCGGGACTTTATAAACACCCTGTATAACTTTTCAAAACACCGGAGGCATAATGGTGCATAGTCGAAATGTCAGGGTACTTTACAAGAGTATTTGAAAAGTCATATCTGCCATATATGTATTAGTCGTCAGTTTGTTAAGAAATACAGATGTACTTTTAGAATCATGATTTATTGCTTTGTCTTGATGAAGTTTCACTCTTTGAAAGTCATTGGGATAAAGAAATGAAATTTCTTCCGTACTTATTTGGGCGTAAAACATTCTCTTGGTAGTACATGCTATTGAAAACATTTTTGTCCACTTTTCTTATTTTTTAATTTCCCACTGTGAGAATCCTTTCCTAAATCCCTTACTGAAACTTTCTTTGTATTGACGGAACCAAGTCTGCACTTTTTCCCCTACCCATTTTCGATAAAAATAGACGTTTTCTATAGCAGTCATACATCTACAGCTGAATAATTTTCATATACGGTTCTACAAATTATTCTGAGTTTTACGTTCAGCAAAGGCTGGTGAACATATATTTTTGAGTTTTTTAAGTTGTAAAGCTTGATGCATTATTTTATTTATTGTTGCTAAAGACATTGCAATTGATTTCTGCTTCGGCCGATTTTCTGTTATTACTACCGATTTAACTTCAGAAACATTAGATACAGTACGTAGCATTTCCGCGAGTTACGATGGAGTCTTCTTTTCATGTAGAAGTAATGACTGATGGTTTTTACATTTGCGACCAATAATGATGCTTATTTGGCCCTCAGGAATTTTAATACCATACATTACACAGCGTTTCTGAATTATGGAATATGTATACTTCTCTTCACTAAGCCCTAACGTATCCTTCAATCCACAGCTTGTTTACATGCGACATTTTGAACGAAGAGTGAATTTAAAGTAGCAGGCGATATTTCTCATTTCAAATTATGAGCTGTTGCTAGATATCTGTATTCCAAAACACTTGCTTTTTTAAAAATTCTTTATTGAAATTGTTCTAAAAATTTTTAAGCATCCTCTGAATTTTTTAATTTATGGAAATTCCTGGTTTATTGTACGTCGATATTAATCTGTTTTTGCTCTTCAAATTGCAAACCTTCGAACGAAATCTCTCCTGTTCAGATTGATTTGCGATTTAAATATTCAGTTTTGGACTGTGCTCATAGCGTTACTGGGCTTCAGTTATTCTTCCCCCCACATTAATGAACAAATACATTTTCTAATGTAAAGTTGTAGAGACATTAGGTTTAACGAAGCAGGAGACATGAAAAATATGCACTGCCTTCGCCGGGGATCGAACCGCGGACCTCTGAAATACCGGCTCAGTGTGCTGACCATTACACCACGAAGGCATGCTAAGAATGTGGGAGATATACCTTATAAAGTCACGAATTCCATTTCATTGTTTTCCAACATGGAACGAAGCATCTTTTGACTTCTGAACAACTGTAGATAAAAAATAGATTTTAATGGCTTCAAAAATCATGCACTAACTCGATTCGCATGATGTGATATGAGTGATGTTATAGTTTTGGCTGTGTAAACTGATTGGGTGCATCAGTAATGTAAAAAGGAGTTTAAAAAGATCAGATTCGTAGAACGTACCTAGAACAGATACAAAGAACAACTCTTATCAAAGAAAGTGAAATGTTTTATCTACAAATTTTCATTTATTTTAGTAGAGGTAAAAGTAATTAGATACTATTACAGTTAACGTGTTTTATATGCGAAACGCTGTGATTATTACTGAAATGATTCGCATGGTGACGAATTATTATCATAGATCAGGGGTGCCACCTATGGTAGTTACTCTTCATCAGGGAAAACAACGTATTTGCTTCAGTCATAATAACATACACAGCTTCTACAAGACTAGTCTTTATCATGTATTATATTATATTAAACTGTGAAAAATTATAATTTCAGAGATTCCTTTATTTCACTAAGCGACTGGTACTTCTTAACTTCAGTGCTTCAGAAATTTCTCCGCGTTGTTTCGTCAGCGATTTTGAATATTCTGTGATACGAAGTTTTCTGCAATATCTATTGCTAAATTTTTTAAATTTGTGTTCAGATGGCAGAAAGAACTACCAATAAGACTCTGAACTCTCCCTTCCCCTCCCACGAAGACAACTGACCTACTAATGGAATAATCCCAAAAGATAAGATCTCTACCAACAGGTAGAGATTCTCACTGTCATATTTTTACAAATTATAGAAGTACTATATTCTTAGTCATTGATGAGTAAAGATAATTTTAATAACGCTCTCAAGTGTATCTCATGACAAAACTTATTATCGTTTTGAAAACATTATTATCACTTTAATCCACGATTATTCTGTTATCTCTTTTAAAGAAGCAGAAATTTGTAATGAATGAAATTTTTCCGGATCTATGTTTTAAGAAAGTTTAAACCATGCTAAGTAATTGATAAAAGCAAAGGTCATTTGATGGAATTTCTTTACGTAGTAAATTTTTGATGGAAAATGTTCAGTTATGGGAAATAGTTAAAATAATGCATTTTAGATGGCTTTGCATATATTCGGAACAAAATGCATCAGCCGACAGTCTAGATATTTAATCACTTAAAAATAGATACTGTTCTAAAACAATGAATGGAATTATTTTTCGCGAAAGAACTCTAGATACAATATTGGCAGAAAGTTCAACATCGGAAAAAATAGGTTTGGATACTTGATGAAATTTTATATTTAGAGCTACGTGTAAAATAAGAGTTTTTTATGCATGAAAATAAGTATGTATTGATTTTAGAACAGAAAGCTAAAACTGTAATAACCGGAAAATTGAAGTTGAACCAGCTATAAAGAATACCGTTAGTATATTGATCTACCAACATAAAATTAAATTTAAAGTATCCGAAACACTCTTTTACCTAAACGCAGTATAGGTATACTAAAACATTTTTTCCATTTTACTTCTACGTTAATAATGGAAGATCAAAATTTAATATACACTATTATTATCTTGCAAAAAATATTAAAAATGCGCGAACTTTTAAACAAATTTTAAAGCCAGTTTAAACATCCTACATGGAAAAATATTACAGTTATATTTTAAAATGTCATACAGACATGCAGTAATAAATTACATACTTTTATTCAAAGACCTAAGATTTTAAGGATCTCTTAAAAAATAAAAATATTTCAGCATTCTGAAGCTTTTTATGAGATTTTCAATAAATTTACGACGTCATTATTTAAATAACAGGCCCCAATTTCAAAAATACTTAACACATAAATATTCTTTTACATTATTGTCCGGATAACTACAGATATATAATAGATTAAGTATACACTGTTCTATGAAAATTGCACCAAGTAAGCAAGTTTTCAGAAAACATGGATGTTGAGAAAAATGTATATAAAGTTTAAAATGTTATATTTTTATTATTAAATCTTCACCCAGGTACCTCACCCACATACCTATAACTTACACCGTCCTTTTGATAAAATTTACCTGTTTTGCTTTTTATAATCAGCCTATTTGTTTTTTGCGGCAATTTTACTCAGGGTACTGCGTGACATTTTGATTCACTTACTCGCTCCTAAATCCTTCGATTTCATGTTCACCGTGTTATGTACTTATACATTTAAAATACCTAGTAAGCCTCGAAACCTTCTATTGACTTGTGCGATAGCCATATATGCCCTGAATTTAAGAGTTCATGATTCCACAAATCATCTGTCGGTATAAATTTTCAAAAAATGCCATTAAACTTTTGTTTTCGTTTTCTGTCTGTATAAACACTTTTATAAGGGCTTCTGTTCAAGTAGTTTTACATGTACAGGCTTAAGAATTTTAATAACATTCTTCGGCAGTTTTTTGAATTTGTTTGCGTACATTGTTCCAATAGATGTAGCTCGCTCATATTTACTACAAGTGTCTGGTCCAACTGGGCACTGACCATGCATGGGTTATTTTGTACTAGAGAAGGTGTGAAAAAAAATGGACCAAGTAGAGCACTTTCCAGTTCCTTATTGCAACTCCATCGTAATTTTGAAGTTTGTCAATTGTGGGGTTTTACTTATTTAATTCCAAAGTTCTGTCTTAGAACCCCACGAACACTAACAAGCGAATAATCGCTTAAGTGTGTGAACAAAACACGTAAGACTTAAGAAGGGTTACTACCCTTTATTTTTCAGAATAAATACAATCAGTTCCTACTTGGAACTTACACAAAGCCTCCACTTGGGCTTGAACTTAAATAACTATGAAATTAAACAGAACTAGCTTAACTGAGCTATCTGAAAGTTATAACCGAAGCTATCAGAAATCTAAGTAGTTGGCCCCTAAATATTAATTTAATCGGCGAAGCCAAGCAAGGACCTAAAGTATGGCCGAGCGTCGTAACTAAGAGAGAATGTAGCCAAATGGCAAAAGCGCGCTAGTCAGGAATTCATACTCTCTCTCTGGAAGTCGGTGAAGCATCGACTTAAATAGTATTCTTACTGATTTGCATTCACTGCGTTTCTGAATTTACATTCTGGCAAGAAATTTTAAACTGAAATTAGAATAAGATGGGAAAGAGACAAAACTTAAAATAACTGTTAATAAACTTCGGATAAACCTTACACAATAAAGACAACCGATAGTGAGCTACGTTTACCGTTCCACCAAGATAATTTTATTTTTCCTTCAATTTTCTAAGCCTCGAACGGCGCTTCTGACTATGACGTATGTGTTCATAACTTGGTGACACTATTTAAACATAAATATCTTTCACTCACTAATCACTTTTAAAAGCATTTCCTGATCAGCAACATTTTAGTTTTGGTTCACTCGATGGGAAATGCTTTATTAACATTATTTTCAACATGTTTTGCAACCCGTTCCTTACACATTTACGTTTACAAACACGGCTTGGACTTTTTTAACCACTCCTCACTATACTTTTAACTCAGGTGTTTTTAGAAACATTTAAAGGTAAACGTAATTGCAATATGTAATGTTTCGAACCAGATTCAAACTCATATGCTAGCGAGAAACATACGCTTTCAACATATAAATAATAAAAATATTCATTTTATTTGAAATAATTTCATGTTGCCGCAAAGATTATAGATTAGATTCTTTTAATTTCCTCTCTTTAAAGGCCTTATTAAAATTTTATTTCAAGGAAAAAATTTTTATATTCATTTCTGGCTCTTTTCTGCTCTTTGAATACGGACTTTCGGTGATTTAAATGCCCGTTTCCGGTTTTCGCGTCTTTAAGAAATCCTTAATATCTCGGTTTCTAATTAACGTAAAAACAAAAGCAGACCTGTTTCGGAGGCTAAATAAACATTCGATCCGATGAATAAATAAAATAAATTGCCATTTTTGGCAAAAATTCGCCTTTTCAACTTGAAAGAAACAGAAGTTTTGAAGGTCACTGCGTGTCTATGCATCAAAAACTCTTGTCATGCATTCATTATCGTTATCCTTCAACCGCACTGAACTTAGGTAATACTTAGTTTGCCATATTTCTGATAGATACTACAAAGTCTAAGAAGATTAATGTTATATCAATTATCGTACATTTCCTCTGTAAGAAGTTAAAACATTTTCCTCAGTTTATAACTGACTAAGAGAGAACTTACATGAACTCTTATGTATAAAAAAATGATGATGCTAATTCTTTTCGCAGTTTCTGGACAAAAATCCATCAAAGCTAGTGAGAAAATAATTCAAAAAGTAATTAACATATGAAACGTAAGCACGGATATAAATTTGAAGCCGATAGTTCTGAAACTGAAGGAAGAATCTTGTAGTGATTAGCATGATGAACGCGCATTTCAACACAAAGTGATTAGCATGAAAATAATGGTGATAAAACTTTACAGGTTAGATGAGAGTGAGCGCATGTGTAACGGGAGAACGCGGGCATCATCGGTCTACCGTATAACTAATTGGTAGGACGCCACGCCCAACTTTATCTTTTTTATAAAGGTATACATCAATATATAGTATATACATATACATCACATGGTGAAATATGCATATTTAAGTGAATTATTTGTATTCAAAGCCATATATTCAGAGTTATTCATAGGTCCTGATATTAATAAATTGTTTACAGCTTATTTATTGCATAGGAAGTGTAATTTATGAAATTATACAGTGAAACACAAATCTGCTCCAAGTACGGATAGTTTTCCCGGGACATGGGCGAACGTTTTGATTCAATATCGCTGCTTGATTAAGTATGCCGTAAAAGAAAGAGAAAGAAAGGAAATTAGGAAAAGAAACCGTTTTGCTAAAATTGTCATGTCCGTATGGTGAGGCATTATGCTAAACTGCCGCATTATCCGCCAGATTTTCTATGAATGGTGAACGCTATTGTCAAGAAATTACCTTTCTCCGCGGCGTGCAATCTGTTTTCAGATTCCATAGAATAAGCTCCGTTCACCTTTTCACCATTTTTTCAAAAAATGCTAATTGTTAACCTTTTGCGCTGGTATTTAGGTATCTTTAAGGTACTTAAAAAGACATGGTTTTTCGTATCTAATACCGCATCGACTTTTGTAAGTGGTATTCCTATTTGAAAAAAAAAATATCTAATTGAATTCGTCTGAAATGCGGTTTACTTACTTCAAGAAGGAAAAGAAGTTGTAGATAATAATGGACTGGACTTGCTGTTTGAAAGAGATAAATTCTTTAATCCAAAGGCGGACACTTGCCGATTTACCATTGGCCACTTCTAAGTCCAGAAGTAGTGGCCATTTTATTGTGGAGGCACCTAATAGGCGACCACCGTTGTCTCTTGTGAAGAGACGGACAGTTACAATCACGCCTTCTCCGGGATTTTAACCCGAGCCCTTCAGTGCCGCAGTAGTCGCCGCTAACCACTATACCTTGCGGCAAAGAAAGAGATATAAATGAATAAGCTTCCAGAGGCATCCAACTTGACAGTTCATGCTGTCCTCATCGTTATGAAAACGGATAGAAAGCGCATAGCCAGTGTCTTTTCAAGATACCAGTATCATAATAGCTATATTCCACGTCCCGATCTAAAAGGATACCTGAAATTGAAATCAGAAATTTTGTGTTTACGTGCCATAATTAGGAATAATGCACTCATAGTGTATCATAATAGCTATATTCCACGTATCATAATAGCTATATTCCACGTCCCGATCTAAAAGGATACCTGAAATTGAAATCAGAAATTTTGTGTTTACGTGCCATAATTAGGAATAATGCACTCATTCAACCAATGTTTTTCGTTTAGACTATAAAACAAATACACAGCAGATAAACGACCAAAACTGGAATAAATGAGGCGGAAGAAAGGTAGGGTAAATGACTACAGAAAATGTAATATTTAAGGTTCCAACAGCTAAATTATCGAGCAATAGAGGAACGGGTGGTACATTTCGAAAGACTTAGCTAACGGCACTTGTATCTTGATTATAGATCTCCCCCAGAATCTTCGCCCATATTTATCTTATAGAGTTTCTCATTGTTTTTCTGCTAAATTAAATGTCGAGGAACCTAGTGAAGTGTTTAGCGAATTATCGCTTAGTTCAAATAATAGAGATCGTAAACTCAAGAAGCTTTAATTACCGCTAATTATTCTTTAATTATTCACTGAAAATAAGATGAACAGCCGGCCTCTTCCTTCGGGCAAAGTAGAGGTCTTACAACAAAGCCTTCACTTCGGCTTAAAAATAAGAAATAAGAACTAACTATAAGTAACTACGAGATTTAGCCGAAGCTAACACAATTCTAACTTAGTTGGTCCTTGCACGTAATATACGGCCGGGCATAACAACAGTTAGAGAGACTTAGCCCAAAGGAAAACGCGCGCTACTCAGGATTCCTAGCTCTCTCTCTCGAAATAAGGTGAACTTTCCTTTAATACTACTACTTATTCATTTGCGTTCAACGCTATTCTAAAAGTTCATTCTGGTAGGGAGTTGTAAGTTGGAACGAGGAAAGATAAGAAAGATTAGCTAAATTAACATAACGGTTATAAAATTGAAATATACCTAACAGTCTTAAATTTTTTTTTAAAAATTAAAGCGCTCCGAAAGCTTACTTTTCGAATAATAATTGCTCGAGTAGTCGAAATGTTACTGTATATTTGTAAGATTTCGCTTGAATCTTAAGTCAATATTCTTCAGAATCTACTAGATTCATAAGGAAGTTATTGCTCTAGTCCGAATCACAATGGCAATATCTTACGAAAGTTAAAATAACCCTTTTACTAACTTCTAATATTTAACAGAAGGTACTTACTTATGTTACAGAATGAAACTTCGTCATCTGCTATATTAAAAATAATATATATGAAATGTAAATTTAAGTAACATAATCTAAGAATAAAACAGTCTACTTAAGTTGGCTCAAATATTATAGCTGTGCTTGAGTAAATATTATAACTGCTCGATTTTAACGTCAGGTAGCAAAATGGCTAAAGCATGAATAAACTTTGGCAGAACTGGCGATTGTGCGTGAAATGCAAGCGACGATGCGAGAAGATATAACTCTAAAATATCAAAACGTTGACTTAAAACATTTTACACCAATATGTGTTCTGGTGAGGACTACGAAAAGCAGAAGTTTTGAGTGAAATTTCAGGTCATTTCAATTGGTTAATTTTAATGTAGAACCTTACATATCATTTATACCGTAATGATGCATAAACCTCTGTTGTACAACAGGGCTTCTAGAAATGATTAAGAAAGAAAAAAAGTGTATTAAAAGCTTTTACTCGACTCCTATCTTATGTAGCTTTTACTTAAGCAAGCAGAAATATTAGTTCTATTAAATGTGACTAATTGTGTGGTTCAAAGTTTTCCAAAGACGTTATGGATAACCTTGTAATGCAACAGAAAAATTTCACAGAACTGAAGTAATGCACATAATTTAAATTCTAAAACACCGCGCTTCCTTTCTGTTTTCCCGTAATTTAAGAAATTATAACATTAATGATACCAAAAAATTAGAAAATGGTAACACAGAGATCATGATGATTTCTGTATGTGCTTCCATCTCTTTGCTGAAAGATTTTAAGCTAAGTGCTATTTCGTAATTCTTTATTTATACATTTCCTTTTACATGACTGAAAAAAATATTTAGGTGATGACCTACAGTTGCTTTGTAAAGAAACATTTTGCATGGGTTTTGCTGGAATGTTTATGTTCGCGAGCCAAACTTTTAGAATTCTTTTCTACAAGGTGTATTTTGATCAGCACATAAAAGGTCGTTATTCCTCTTTGACGATACTTTTGACAATTTTACAATGTATGTGCCATATTACACATAGTTTAGCGTCAACATTCATTCTCCGCTCTCTTATTCTTGTGCGTTACAATGTTGCAAAAGACGAAGCTGAATATTGGAGTGCTGATTCATTGTGACATGTTGCTATTTACGGAGAAAAATATTAAAGAATTATTACATTCTGAATCTTAACATTCTGAGAAACAGAAAAGTGAGTAACGAGTACTTGCCCAAGGTTTGTGCCAAAAGGCTATCACGTTACTTGCTTTAACATATTGCAAATAATTTGAATAGGTGGAAATTGAGTAAAATTCTTCTCATCAGGAAGTTTTCTTGAACGAATGAACATATTGATTTTATGAGCATCGATGAGCATTTTCCAGTCGCTATTTATTTCAGACGTCAACTGTACAAGCAACGGTGTCCGTCGAAAACATCGCGGACAAAAACATCGCAAGGCTAAACCATCCTCGTACAAAACTTCATGGGAGAAAATGCAGCAAGGATAGAACATCGCTGTTTTAAAACATCTTGGTACAAAACATTGTCATTAAAAATAAAGCGGTTCGAAAACTTCGCAGTTTAAACCATCGTCGTTAAAAATATCGTGGTAAAAAACATAGCACCTTCAAATCATTGCATATATTCACTTTAAAATTTCGCATAATGATTTTGAGAGCAAGAAAATATGAGAAATATTTTTACTTTAATATTTCGTATTTTTGAACTCTAATACAATTTACCGAAAAAACTAAAAAGGAAATTTATGCATTCAAAGACTGTAAGTGAGTAGAAAAATAATTCTAGGTGCAGTAGTTAATAGAATTTTGAGCACTTATAGTTAACTAATAAAGGACATTAATTAATTGAACTTTTTTATAATGTTTTATTGGTAATTTACATGAAAAACACGGAATAAAAAAGATCAGAAAAAGTATCTGCATGTGGTTACAGCTATTAAAATTTATTAATTAATTATCCTATTGCAAAATTGAGTTAACCGCTTTAAGTAGTATTAATTTTCTACTCAGTTTCAGTTTTAAAATGCTAATGTTCCCTACTGAATTTTTCAGCAAACATTTGTTAATTAGTTGGAAAATATAAAAGTTAAAATATTCCTCATTCCTTTCCGTGCTCTCAAACCATTAAGCGAATATGAATTTACAAATTTCAAGCCTGAAAAACACACGTCTGCGATGTTATCGTCATTCGATGATTTGTAGGCACTTCATTTTTTACCACGATATTTTCGACGAAGATGTTTTTAAACTGCAAAGTCTTTGAATCGCTTTATTTTCGACGACAATATTTTAGAACTGCGAGGTTTTTTTCTTGCTGTTTTTCTTCCTCGATGTTTTGTTCGACGACGTTTTCGATTTGCGTTGTTTTGCAGCGATGTTCTGCCTGTAACTCCAAGGAGAAGTTACGTACAAACTTCCTATGTTTTTTCTTATCACCTAAAATAGTACTTTACTTTTAAACAAATAAAAAAAATCTTTTTCGATTCTAAATAATAAAATTATTTGCATCATTCAAAATAGAAGTTCTAAAGTCTTACTCTTTTAGGGAGCATAAAATGGAGATCCTGCTTAAGACGAGATAGCGAATTCTCGGTATGTCTTGAAACCAGATAACTACCGGCGAAGGTGATAACAACCTTTTTATTTTAATTACATTGAACAGAACATCACACACTCACAAACTAACCAATACTTATAGCTAAGCAACGTAAACACAAAATAGTATGTACAATCAAAATGAATGAAATTTCAACTATACGGTTGGCTACCACTTCAATCTAAATCAGATTTATAGGCTGCACACAGCAAAGCCGAGTCTAAAATATCAGATACTCTAAAGTAAGTGGCTAGTACGAATACTCAACTAAAGAGCTACTTACAAACACGCGGCACTACTTATAAACTCGTTCTCGGTATAAACCTACTCTCCTAGTAATTAACTCTTCTACTACTAACTCTTCAATTCTGCTACTTAAATACTAATTCCCAACTCACTGAGATTTTGAATATACGTCATTTAAATTTGCTTTCTGGTAGGAAATTGAAATCAGGAGAGAAAGGAAAGTTTAAAAAAAAATAATGTATTAGTACAAATAAAGTCTTTACAAAGTTCAGAGCAATATATTGCCTAAGCAACAAAAGATTTATAAAAGTAATTGGTTTCAAAAAGCCCTTAACTAAAAACCTTATAGTGATTTGGTTATTGCCCATCAATCATTGGGAGCTGAAACAAGCTTCCGGATTTCATAAATTCATAAATATGTTGGTAGAAAAGGAAATCCTAACATCAAGAAGGAATTGTGCTAAATAAATGAAATCCGGAAGGCATGTTTGCACATCTGAATGAAAAAGGTCTATTCAAACTTCTCGCTAGACGAATAAGTGTGGCTCTGGTAGTACTACTATGAACATGCAAATCACCTTTGCATTAAATACGCAACGTTAAAATCGTGTGCTTTTTTTATCTACCGTACTGAGTGCTGTGAGCGAGATATGAGTCAGGAATGAAAGAAGGAAATATCAGTAATACAATAAGCTGTTGTCGTAAAAAGATTGGGGCCTTGAACAGACATTCGAGCTTTTGTTGACATCAGAGTAATACAGCGGACTATAACAAATCAATTACCTGAGGGACAGCTTCGAACCAGAAACTCTGAAGAGGCCATACCACTAAGTCCAAATCACCTCCATCTGTGATTTCATGGTGTCAAGCACTGGAGGGTGGACTGGAGATCTGTTGTGTTCTCAGATATAGTCATTTATATCTTGGTGCCAGTGATAGACGTATGTTGGTACGTAAGAGGCCAGGTAAACGCTTGGAACCAAGCTGTCTGCAACGTAGACATACGGAACATACAGCAGGAGTTATGGACAGGAGAGCAATTTCCAACGAAAGCAAGAGCACTCTCCTCGTTATCCTACGGACCTTGACAGCAAATACTGCACGTCAGACTGATGAATGCTCCGGGTGTGCTGCTATTCTTGATAACTATTCATAGGGCATTTTCCAGCAGGATAACGTTCGTGCCGAAGCCCCTGGTATCACCAGAATTGCTCTAAATAATATCAACATGTTGCTTGGCCTGGGAGATCGCCCGAGCTCTCTCTCATCGAGCACATATGGGAAACATCGAGCATATATGAACTACGAATCCAACATCATCCACAACCAGAACGAGCCGTTGCTAAATTTGAACAGGGACGGAACTCCATCCCACGAAATGACATACAGACCTCTACGATACAATGCATGCTACTATTCAACACTGTGACGACTAACAGCGTTTATTAATGTGCCACCCTTTCACATTTGAAATGGCTCTTCTTGCGCGTACTTTAATCCTTGACTTTGAAACATTTATCAAATAATTGTGTTTTCTATACGAAGCTTTCTCTACATTACATTCCTCTAAATTGATTTCTTCTTGGCTATGACATCTCATTTTCCATCAGTTCAAAAGTGTGGATTAAAGAGGATATGAATAAAATATTGTGTAAGGAAGTGGAAAAAAGGGAAACTTCTAATATCAAAACTAAGTTTTAAGTATTATAGTTTATTTTTTCCTCTAAATATTTAATTATATCTTACATTACTAAGATCTGCCTTACTTTCAATAAGCTCTTTAAAAATAGGTTAAATATTGATATCTTGAAAATTTTAAAGAATAATTTTCATTACAAATAAAAAACATATCATATATACTTTTATCTATTTCACTTCTACTATCACATTTCACTAATAAAACAAAAACAAAGCAAAATAAAAAAAAATATTCTAAAAATATTGTGTGAACAACATACTACTGTTGCATGTCAATTTTAATAAAATGTATGACGGCGATCAGTGCATATTTAATGAAACGCTTTAGCGTCATTCTAACTTTAAGTATAAACTATAGGGTGTGGGAATGTCTCGAATTACTTTAATTAAAAATTTTATACTTTTTAATGTTTGAGCACTGTGAAACTTTGATAGGTTTCGTAAATTATCACCTGAAGTGTCGTTAATTAGAATATAAACGATTGAAATTAAAGAATAGTAATGCTGGGAAAATTCGAGGGTACTTCTTTGTTAAAGCTGTCATCGCATAAATCTTTGACGATATTTGAAAATTCAACATAATACATTGAGTTGCAAGTAGGTTTCCAAATTTTAGCGATTCAGCATGGTAGCTGTTTCCACAAGGAAATGTGAATTTGTCAATGATCATTTATTTACGAGAGAATTAACGTTAAAGAATAAATAATTGCGGCTGATCTTTGATTGGAAGTTAAATCTTGGCGATTTTTTAGGAAATAATTGTTTGGTAATAGTCATAAAGGCGAAAATTAGTAAAATAATATAGCTTGCAGCAACTGAAATTTGTTGCAAATAATGTTCAAAGTCAACCCAATTGAAGATTAAACCTAGCTGCTGTATACTGATATCGACAAATTAATTTACTACAGAAAAGTTGAGAACGTGTATGAAGGTATTGTTGTGTAGATTTATCAAATATTATTTTACAGTGCTTAGTGATTATATTAATTTACAGTTATAGTGATTAGCAAAATTTGAATGTTCATATTTGAGATTTACTTTTTAAAAATTATAGTATTGTTTAAACTCTTTCGTTTTATTTGGGTAAAGTTCTTATTAAGTTAGCAGAAAAGCGTTGGCTAGAGTTATCATGCGCTGAACAAAGTGTAAGGTGTAAAACCATATCAGTACTAAATAATGATGTAACATAGTATCATTAACAAATCGAATATAAATGCGTTGTGAGGCAGAAACCCGTTCTAATAGTTAAATAGGTCCAGTGTTCTAAAAATTAAAATTAAAACAAACAAATTTAGGAAAATAAATCTGAAACATTTATTTAAAATTAAACATGAAAATTGTTACAACAAGTTACATTGAAGTGGTCATCTACGGTGGCAATGCTGGAACTATTGTTAACTATAACAAAGCATGAAACATACCTGTCAAAAATATTTAAAATTCGTCAAAAGTGCTGTGGGCCTACCTCATTTAATACTTAGAACAATTTTCACATATATTTCAAGAAACACGGTCAGAAAATCTCGATGTTACGTCGCAGTCTCCAACCTTCCGTCTTAGCTGCTCTCTCGTCTCGATCTCGATCTCCCCCCCCCCAAAACCACGCTACAGCCGCTTTTTCTTCATCTCGCCATAAAGGTCGCAAAACTTTTGGCAACCCCACAGTGGTGTACCATGGCTGGAGGTGGGAAAAGGCTTCGACGGAAACCAGGACTTGGCTGACATCTCTGAAATTGAAGTACAGTCCTCAAGGCGAAAGCGCGAGGTCAAATACCCCTTCACTGAGAGCGACGTAAAAAAAATTCTTTTCCTAGCCTCGCACAGGGCGTCACTCTTAATGGGTGGAAGCCTAACCACTACCAGTTTCACCTCCGTAAGTAATCCTTCTAAGAATAAATGCATACAGAAGAACTCTCCGAAGAAGGGTGCAAAAGTGCATAGGTGTTCACACGATGGCAAAAGAATTCCCAGACACTGTTTGCTTGAGATAATTCAGAGAAACGGAAAAAATTTCCCCTCCAACAAATTGTCGGAAAATAAATCTATTAGTTAGTTTCCATCAAAATTAAACAATTTGTAAGTAAATGAATTGCAAAAAGCTGACACTTGACTAACTCAATTCGATTAAATACAAAAATGGTTTTACAGTTGAAATATATTAATTACACAGTTTTTCGGATGAGTAACCATTTCTAAAAAAATTACGTATCTTCAACACCATAGTCGAATTACCGCCAAAGTCAGAAAATATGGATTCATAAACTTTACCAGAAAGAGGGGTAAACATTAAACATAAACGTATTAAATTTTATACACCAAACTAGTGTAAAAAAACAGAGAACTTTAAAATTTAAAAGTAAAATGACCTTAAGGGTCAAACCTAACAGTAATTAACAAAACAGTATAATTAAGTTAAATTTTAAGTTCAAAAACGAAAATTAAAGGTTAACCAAACTACACTTAGAAAGGATAAAAAGATTAACACTAGCAGACTTAAATTTAAAGTTAACCAAATGCTGCTTAAAAAATTAAATATCAACAATTACTTTCAACAGAGAAAATTAAAATCAAATTAATAAAATCAAATACTGACAACTGAATTAAGATAAGCATTACAATTAGAAAAGTATTACATACCAATATAAAGAAGACTATTTCCTTTTACGGCGAATCTGATTATGATAAAAAAAATAACGGATTCATTTTGGGACAAGAAGTTCCTGGGAAAGATGAAAGGTAAATGAAAGGAAACTTTGCATTCATTCGATTAAGATTAGAAATTTATTCTTATAAAGCGGAAAGTAGGATATTGTTAAAAATTAAAAACGGCCCTTTTATATTGCCACAATTTGATAAAGAAAAATTCCCTTTATGATTTTGTTAAGTATATATATCCAACAAAAAGAAAATTAATGTGTCTCTGAAGCTTGTTTGATCAAAAGATACGACATGGTTTTAATTAAACGGAATAAATTGGGTTTTTCTGTTAGAAAAAATATATTTTACAGAATGATATTGCTTTAACATTTGGATATTGTCGTAATTATAATTATTTTATAATATAATGATGCAAATAAGAATTATTTCACGCGCAGTGGCTAATTTTATAATGGTTTACTTCACCATGGTCAAATTTTACAATGATTATAGTAGTTGCTCTTAATATGAGTGGTGCTTTAATGAATGAACTGGTTGACGAGATATAAATTTTTTAGCATATTCCTGAAATGAAACCATTAGAAAAATATTTCTTTGCTATTCATTGGAGAATATATGTTTCATAGGGCAAAATAGCTGAAAGTACATCTTAAAGTATACCCTTAAAGTGCCTCTTATATTTGTTATTTTCAAAATAATAGAAATACACTATATGAATTACTGTCATCCTGGGAAGATTAATCTAGATGAGACAACATATTTCCCAGAACATTTTCATGACACTGTATTTCTTAAATATTTTCAATATTTTATCAGTATATTACATCTTTTTAGTGGTATTAAGCCTAAAACTAATAAAAATTGCGTTTCCGACATTCTAAGTATTTTCCCCGTTTCTAAGTATTTTTAACTGGTTTAGTTGCTTTAATGTACGCTAAAGGAACAACCCAACCACCTAGCCAAAGAACCGGATTACATAAAGGGCAGTTGCGTTAAATGACTATAAAACGTACACGAGGCCTATTTGTCTGAAGCAAGGATTATCTTCGCGAAGAATCTTGCGATGGAAACTGGTTCATAATATTAACATTCAGCGGTCTAAATTCTTCGCCTGTTGATCATCTCTTTGACTGTTTCCGAATGTTTTATACATATTTCACGTCATTAATTATTCATTCATCCGAAAAATTATAAGCAAACCGTAATCAGTATCGCAGGATTTCAGCTTGCAGCAGTTTGCTTTGTTCTTAGAAATTAGTCCTTACAGGCAATGTAAAGGATGGCCAGAAAGTATCTTTACACGTGCAATTATTTCATTGTAAATATAAAAACACATACAGTTATTTTTGCAAAATGTCCATACGTGCACTACCATTATCTCTGTACTCATCAGATTTAGTAGCTGCGTTGTCACATGCTTGAAGGCTTCAAGAGCACTGGCCGGCAGGAGCATCAATGTCCACGTTATCGTTACGTCTTCCTGACATCATGATTTGATGATTCTCCACAGGGCATTTTCTGATGTCGTGAGGTTCGGATTTCCAGGCCCTCAAAGATAAGATATTGGTGAACTTGGAGATATGCGTCCTATCCACCGGCAAGGGAACAATTCGTTCAGCCATTCACTAAGAGCAGAGCGAAGTGCGCGGGAGCTCCATCGCGTTGATAAACAACCGTCTCGTTAATGTTCAAATTCTGCAGCTGTGAAAGAAACCAGTCATTCAACATCTCCAGATAAGTATCACCTCGGTTACGGAACGGTCAAAGAAGTACAGCGCTGCACAAAGCATAACGTACGGAGGATTATTCTCAGTTTCTTGGTAAAAATGTGGGTCTTCGTTTGACCATATTAATATGTTCCTATCCCGCGATCTCGAATAAATAGCACATTCATCAGAGAATGCACTTCCGAGTAGAAATGGTGGAGAATGCGTCCAATAAGATCCTGGCAGGCTTTCTACCGGCAGTTTAAGTCATCGTCCATTACTTCACAGATATCCACTGGCCGAAATGCTTGCAGATCTAAATCCATTGTCATGTGGAGTTGCATTGTGCTTCTTTTAATTCCAAGTTCTGCAGAACGATTTCTGGTCGATTTACAGAGTGACACTGACGCACTAACTTTAGGATGTTTTCTTTCGGGTTGATGGGCGACCAGAGCAGGGGGCATCCAAAAAACTTCCCAGGCTGAAAGCTTTTTTCTCTACAAGTCTATCAAAGTAATCAAAGTCTGCCAACTGCTTACCAAACCGTTAATGAAATCTATCCCTCACCTGAGCTATATTTTCCTCGTTGTGCTTCCGTTCATGTATTCACACACTTGTTGATAAGGGACTATTTAATTGTGTAAATTTTATCCTTTGGTGAATAAATTTTATATAACGAGTATCGTCTTTAAGAGAGGTATTGATTAAATCGTGATTTTTAAGTCACGACTTTGTATTTCCTTTGTGTTCAGACATTTCGACCTCTCAACACTAAGTCCTGCTAATCGTTTCAACTTTCACAGTCGGACTTGTAATTTACGACTTGACCGCAAGCAGTATTCTCCCCTGCAATCACCGGAAAAGCGCTATTGTAATTCTCCCGAATCGCAAAAAAGAATTAGCAACAGAGACTAGAGTACGTTGCTCCAGCAATTATTTCCGCAACTAAATTATTACTGAAGATTAATTCCAACACCTTATAAGGTAGCTCTCCCACCTTATTAGCATGCCTTCGTGTTGTAGTGGTCAGCACGCTCGACTCGTAACCGAGAGGTCCGTGGTTCGATTCCCGGCGAGGGCATTGCTTATTTTTCATCTCTGCTGCTTCTAAATAACCTAATGACTGTACAACCTTCTTCAAAGGATCCCAAATACGAAGCAGAATTTCTAAAATTTAAGAAATTTTGTCAAGTAGAACCGTGGCGGAATGGTGTGAACAAGAGTCAGACGTGCTTTCAAAGATCCGCAGGAGTAAATTCTGCAGTGTTTTAGGAAATGCTTATAACTTTATGTGCGTAATGATTAATACTACCTGTGGATATGGGAGTTTAGTTTCTATAACAGTTTTTGAGTAATTTATGATAATTTCGGTGTCGTATTGTGCTATCGCAATTTTGCTGCAAGTCCGTGCACCTGTTAATACCGGGGATTATGTGGTGTTTACGTTAGTGCTGTGTGTTTGTTTGAAGTTCTAAGATTAGAAGTTCATTCTTAATTTAAGAAATTTCTTATATTGGATACCAATTTTATCATCACAACGACATCACGTCTGCAAAGTTACGCATTCTAGAAACTCACATTTTAGTTAGCTCTTATTTAATTATGTTCAGTCCTCCGTAATTTATGGTAGTAATACTCCATTTAAAAATATATATAATAATTTCTTTGCCAGTGTTTATTGTTGTCCGCCGCTGCTTCAAAAATTGGCAACAGCAATGGCAGCAACCATCGATTGATATGTTCAGCACTTCTTAAGTTCTTTTGATTTTTATTCCATTGCATTCTCTACTATTTTTATCAGTATTTATTTCTCATCTTTTATTTCATTTTGTGTTATCAGAACTATTTTTGTCAGTATTTATTTCTTATCATTCATTTTATTTTGTATTGACAGTATTATATTTTATCAATATTTATTTTATCAGTATGTTTATCAATATTATCAGTACCTGTAGTAATTTTTCAGTATTTATTTCTATCAGTATTTAATTGCTTCTATAACATTCTGGTATCTAGGCTCATTCCATATTTATAATACTCGGTGTCTATTAATGTACTCAGTTTTGTCTTGCTAATTTATAATTCTTCTAATTATGAAGTAACGCTTATCTAAGCGCTCCGCCTTTTTCATAACACTTGCAAGAAGCAACACTATATAGTCAGGTTTTGTATAGCTATATTTAGACTTATATTAATACTACATGGATCTGCATTCTAAATAATTTGTGTTTAATAGTAAGTGGGATGTAGCAGTGTATACGGGTATTTAATATGAATTGGGATTCTTAGTAATTAAATAGCTATGCTCGTATGTTTAATGTTGCATTCCAGATACCTGTTATTCCAGAGAAGTTTAATATTTGTTTTTTAAAATTTATCTCAGTTTCGCAAGTGCATAAAACGCATTATTTTCTCTGCCATAAGTTCTTTCAAGCAAACGACTTCGAGCATAATTACTGCAATACTAGTTGTAACTTTTCTCATCATAGTTATCTGTTTTTCTAAATTTCTTCATTATATTGCGTATACTTAGGGCAACTGTTCTCTGTTATGAGTGTTTCATGTGTCCTGGTGCATATTTACTGTCATATCAGCTTTGTATAACAACTTGCTCTTTGCACACAATTTTATTTCTACTACTCTCATTTCTAGTTGAGGATACACACTACGCACACTAGCATGGCAATTTAATTTCACACCAGTGAAACTCAAGAACTCTTGATGTAACATGACTTATATCGGCTTGTCGTTTCACAGCAACTTTCTCAATATTAATTAACTCTTGAAGTCGGAGTCACTTTCACATAAAGGAAAGTTATTAGCCCTCCGCGAAGCGTGCCGTGATATTGCCACAAGTAGAAGGAAATGTGTTCTCGCAAGACATCAAGAGCCATTTACTAATAGTTCTTGACACTCTTAAGACCTTAGCGCTGCAAAGCCCCGAAATTTTTTAACCTCCACTGGGGTTAGAAGCTGCAGTAAATACTGAATGAGAGATAGCTGTCAGCTCATTAACTGCTTCTGTGGAACAGTAGCTAAAGCAAGACATTTACCGACGTTCTGCGGAAGGCAAAAAAACTCATCCTAATTATACAACCTAAACAGAACACAACACCCATTGAACTTAGGGAAGAAATAAGAAGCAAAGTGCCGGTTTCACAACTGAAAGTACCAGTGGAAAATATTTATAAGACGTTTAAAGGGGGCTTTGAGGTGTTCTGTAGAACAGCAGATGATGTCATAAAACTGGAGGAGCAACTACAGAAAGCAGAAATCTCTGCAGAATTCACAAGACCATCAAGAAGACGACCTCTATGCGTGGTCCACGACGTCGAAGTTGTGACTACACCTGAAGAAATTGCCGAAGAGCTCAGAGCTACAGCGTCTCCTGGAGAAATATTTAAAGCTCTCTTCCGCCTTAAAGAAAGTAGTCTGACGGTAAGGTGAAATAGATCTTCGAGTGCGAACCAACAAGCTTCGCAGAAGCACTTAGGATTAAGAAAATCTATACAGGTTGGAACAGCCATACAATCCGGAAATACCTGGGAATCAAGAGGGGCCCTGGGCCAAATGCTCAACCAGTGCCCATTCTGCTACCCAGATCTCAAGAGACGTCTGGGAGAAGGCATTAAAACAATGGCAAGAGGAATGGGATGCAGCTCCTCAAGGTAGAAGAGCTCATGTACTTAACCATTAAGTTTCCACTGATCGACTTATCTCGGCATACTTTGTAACAAGATTTGTAACGGGCCACGGCCCCTTCTCAGAGTATTTGTGTAAATGTGATTTGTCTCATCTAACCTGTGCGTGTGCGGCGAGTCTCGTACTCCAGACCATTACATAACAACATGCCCACTCACAGAGGCGTGGCACATGCGACTGCCAGTTGATGATGCACCATTCATGCGCTTCTTCATTAAGCAGCCTGCTCTACTGAGAAAACTTAAACTTATAATGGAAAAGTTGCAGTCGTTGGGAAGGACCTTTGTCATGTCTACTAGATTGTCATGGCACCTACAACATTGGCAGAATGAATGGGGCGATATTCCCCAGAGAAGTAGAAGAGGCCGTGTTTTTTACAACAGCGCTTCCACCGACCGCCTAATTTCAGCACCATGCATAACCCGTTTCGTCACAAACCATTGTCCTTTTCCAGGATCTTTCTGGAAAAGGTGTTTTGCTTCTTCTAACCTATGTGTGTGCGGCAAGGCTGGATTCCTAGGCAATTACATAATAACGTGCTCTCTCACAGAGGCGTGGGACATGTGGTCGCCAGAGCGATTCTTCATCAATCAGCAGGCCTCCCTTAAGAAATTAAGAAGTATAATGGAAAACTAGAGGCATTACAGCAGAATCTAGTCATGAAACTTAGTGTACATCACTTTATTGATTATGTATCTCTATGCTATGTTGTATCTGTATATCTATATACCTGTATATTATGCAGAATCTCTATAGCTATATATATGTATAATATGCAGTATCTGTATATCTATATATCTGTATAATATAAAGTATAATGTCCGAATCACTACTGTAGTAAGTAGTAACGCATTTAAGTCCTATGTATCTGCATACTTTCTTGTATTGGTATTTAGTACCTGGGTCTCCATTCGTATTAAAATATGGATAGTATGATTAATAGCTCTATAGTTTATATAGTGCAATTTAATATTTGTGTAATCATATTTATTATCTGTGTAATAGTGTAATTAGTATCTGTATACCTGCGTTAGTATCTGTATACCTGCGTTAGTATCTGTATACCTGGTATGTCTGCGTGTATTTAGTATCTGTGGATTAATGTAAAAACTTGCATAAGTGTATTCGTATTTAATATCTCTGTAACAATGTATTTGGTATTTGTATATCTGCGTTCTTTCGCATCTTATCATATCAGTGTAATAGTGTATTTAGTATCTGTATAACTGCAATCTTTTGTATATGCTAGTATCTGTGTATCTGTATACTTACATAATTGCATTAGTATTTAGAATCTGTGTCTGCATTCGCATTTAATATCCGTGTAGTAAATCAGAGTGTATATAGTATCTGTTTATCAGTATATTTTAGTATCTGTGTATCCGTATCAGTATATTTTAGTATCTGTGTATCCGTATCAGTATTTAGTATATGTGTAGTATTAATTAGTAATGTATTTATTATCTGTGTAGTATGAAGTAGTGTATTTAGTGTCTGTGTAGTATGGAGTAGTATATTTAGTTCTGTAGATTTGTGTAACTACTTGCATTAGTATTTAGAAGCTGCGAGAATATTCGTTTTCATTATCTGTGTAGTATGTAATAGTGTATCTGTATAATGGCTGTATCAGCATTTAATATCTGTTCCAGCTTTCGTAATTATCTGTGAAATTTCATTTACTTAGTATCTATATTTTAGTTATTTAGTATCTGTGTAGCAATATGTAAAATGCATAGTCTTCATCAGCATTTAAGTGCTGATGGGGATTCGAACAATATCCGATTAGTCTATCTAAGCCGTCCGGGTGTTCGGACCAGCTTTCACCTGTCACCTGTTGTACTTCACGAAGTACAGAAAAACTAGACACTTAATGTTCCAACGCACAGGCTTTATTTTTCTCTGCGGGCATTCACGCGGCAATCGCATTGGGAGTCACATCAGAAGCCCTTTTTCCATATCAAATGATCAGGATGGGAGGTTCAAATTTTCAATACCTTGCAATCTTATACTGTCACACGCATTTAGTTCAGGTGTAAAATTACTGGCCCTAGAGTAGATAATTGAGTTGGCCGCTGTATAAATGTTTAGAATATCATGATGGATAGCAAAAAGCTTCACTTTAATGGCTGATGCATGGAATGTGTAAAATATGCTATATATTAAACTTCTTAGCCTACGAAAAATTTCGGCTAAATACGGTTGATTAACTCGTAGTTACCTCAAAAATTTTATGAAAAGATTAGGTAAGGAAAAATAAACAGTTTTTTTACTGAAGCTAATAAGATATATAACTGAGAGTTTAGACAACTAGCAAGACCTGAAAGCAAATAAGTTTGTAAATTCGATCTTATTTTATCCATTAATCATTTCAAATTTTGCATATCAACATTAAAATGAATTTTTCTATCAGAAATATAAAAAGCGAATTGTTCCGTATAAAATTAGGGGGGCTGCCATGAAATCAATACTGTTGTAGAAGGAGCGGGGGCAAGAAATTTACTCGTGAGAATAGAAAGTTTCTCACATTTCTTATTTAAGTTGCTGATTTAGTTGTATAGTAGCTTATTTATGGGAAAACTCTAAAACGATCTATTGGTTGCTTAAAAGACAACCTAAAGTGTTGTCAGAATTAAATAAACAGATGACAACTAGGTTTGAAGATAAAACAGATTTGGAGTAGTAGATTTCTCAAACTGTATTTTGTGTGACTCCAATCAGCCTATGATATTTGAACATTTAAATAATTGTATTGCACTTTCTCGGTATGAGGACATTGTTAAAAAGTACTAGAGAGCCCGTGAACTATGGCGTAAGCGCTAATGTTTGGCATTTGTAAAATAAATAAAAATATTGCATTACATAATGATACAAGTAATTACTGAAAAATGAAGCAAGGAAATCAGCTACGAGGCACCTTCATTAACGGCTTTAAATGCTTTGTTTTTAAATCAAAAATCTGGGTTTCCCTTTTACATCTAACAATCCTGCATTTCTTCTCCCTTGTTGGTATGTGGAGCCGGCTGCCATAGGCTTTGCCCCGGCTAGAAAATTGGAGAAGGCGTGGATGCTTATAAGTGTATAGTATCTTTGCAGCATGCTAGCTCTTTAATGACTGTCAAACCAAATGTTCTGTCGAGAGGTTGTGGTATAAACAGAGGGCGAGGAGATTCTCGGATGCATCCCTTAGGTTTTCTCAGGTGTTCTGCTTTTAAATCTGAAAGGAGTTTCTCTTTTCTTGAGTTCTTAATTCGGCCGTTCGTATTATGGTGGACCTTGAACAATGCTGACTGCGTTGCAAAACTTAAACACCAATGAGTTCAGACGTTCCCGACGCTTAACTGTCAAATCACTTGGCTATTGGGAAAAAAGAAAAACAGAAACAAAAACAAACGAACAAACAAAAAACAAAGAAAACTTTGAATTTTTCATCCAAATTTAATTCGTTTTGTAACGACTGTAACTTATTTTTCTGCTATGCTAAAAATACGTGTCTGTAACGATATTAAGAATAGTCTCATTTTAGTCGGAAACGCTTTTATCTAGCAATTAATTTCCTATCTGCTAAAAATATTTCTAAAGAAATTATATTGGATTTATAGGCATCGGTATGGATTATGTTTCCGCTTGAAGATAGGAAGGAAATACCTTATACATTCCACTTTTTAAAGAGGGGCTGGGAATTAGGGATCCCAGTCCCAAAATCCTGGTGGTGGAGAATCATCATCCACCACCTTTTTTAGTTCGGGCGTCACTGTAGAGACAATAGGTTATTTTAAAGCAGGAGACTTGAAACATATGCAATTCCCTCGCCGGGACTCGAACTTGGACCTCTCGAATACGCGTCTAGTGTGTTACCGTTACTCCATGAAAGAGGAAGAAAATACATTGTAACATGTATATGTAAGAATGTAGGTACTTAGATTAATAAGACTCGTTTCCGGACTGGAACGTTTGCTCTCGAACGAAACCTCTCGAAAATGCAAAAGAATAATTTAACTAAAGAGATAAATATATATGTTTAATTTAGAGAGTATGTTTTATTGCTTTGAATAAGTTTTTTTTAATTTAATTTCCTTGTTTGAAAAATTTCCTTTTATCGAGGCAATAGTAATTAAATTATATTTAAATATTTTTTCAAAAGAAATAATTTTACGTAATAAGATCGTAGAAAATGAGACATCTGTATAAATAATTGATGCATCTATCCTGTTAGTTGTAATGGTTCACACTCTCGAAGTGTGAATGTTTGTTGGTTATAGATGAACTAGCTGAAGTATCTATTCTTCACCAAGTTTATGGATATCTGACAAGGCGTTTTTGTAGTTTATACTATATGTTTATTGCTCAAAAACTTCTTGAGTAAACGACATTTTTGGATTAAATTCTAGGCGACTTTAGCATCACGTGCTTTATTTTTTGCTGCAATTCTTTCAGCAGCTGGTGGCTTTCTGGCCTTTTAAGAAGCATAATTTAAAACGAAATATAATTTAAATATGTAAATTAAATAGTGCGGTTAAGGAGCATAATTTAAGAAAGTAAATAATAAAAATACTCATAATTTTAAAAAGGGAATACGAAAACAGTCAAAGGCTTATTCTCAACTCAAAAGGCACAACCTAAAAGTATAATGTAACGGAGAATATTAGTGTTTCTCCTTGCCCCCGTCGAGTGAATCCCAACTATATCCTCACTCCCGGATGGCCAGCATTTGTCTTCTACTCCTTGCGTGCCCCCAACACTAGAACTTCTCTCTCAGTCATTCCTCCCTCTTACTCCCCCATCGCTGCAATGGCTCATATGCTGATGATAGACTGCACCTACCGCATTATGTTACGTTTTGAAAAGAACACTTTTGATCATATAAAAAGGTCATAGCTTTGAATTATGTACGGAATCTCTTTTATTCATTAAATAATTTTTAGAACGTATGAAGAATACTTACATCTTAGTTACATCAATATTTATATTGTAAAGAAGTGAAAAAGTATACCTATATTTCCAGACTATTTTATAAAATAAAGCGGATCTTGTTTTCGTGCAGGCATTTTATTTTATTTTATCCAGACAAGCATCTGATAGGTGTCAAATCTCAGACATAAAATATATTTCCTGTTCTCCTAGTATGTTTCTTCCAATCATATAAGCCTGTATTTTCTTACTGACAGTTCTGTCACTGTCATTTTTTTTCTGACAGCATATAAAAGTCTCCAAGCGATACCTGACAAGCAAACGCGATAATATATTCTTCGCTGAGAAAATTTTCTCGCATTTTTTAAAAGCAAAAGCTTACGGGTGATTTCCTTTATAGTTCAATATTCATTTTGTTATTTTTATTGCACATAAGTTCTAAAGTAGCTTAAGCTTGGATGTTGAATATCATGATTCCACAGGAATAGAATCTGGACTGCTATTCAGTTCCTAAATAAATCTAAAAAAAGCAGAAAGCATTGCGGATTTTATGCGTTCTAGTGAGTTGTCACTTATTTATAATTACTAAATTGAAGCATGATATACATCGAAATGCAATGTGTAACTAACTTAACATAGCGATTCAAGCATATATTTTCTAGTACATAATTTGCCAAAACTGGTTTAATCAGCCTTTGTCGCAAGACTCGTATCTGTGTATTGCACTTCAGTTCATCAAAAATCCTTTATTTATGCTAGCAATATTCTCCTCTGTGGTTGATGTCATTCAATAGTTCTCATTCAATTCCCCCGACCTTACTGCTATAGAGTCTTTTAAAGAAGCATTTGAAAGCTCAAGTTTTCATTCACACTCCGTCTAGCACTGTCAATCTTAAGAAAATAATTCCTGAGGAAACTGTTAATGTATTGCAAGATTTCTTTGTCGCATCAAAATAAGCGTATTAAAGATGGGAGCAGTGCCTTGATTATCATAGAGCACATTTGCAAAACATTCTGTGTTGAAAAGGTGAAGCCTGATTTGTGAATCCAAGATTAATGTCCCTAACTCTGTTCGATTGCATTAGTTATTGTGCACAGTAAATATCTTAATCCGTAACATTACACTTTAATGTTGCATTTTGTAAAACATTTAAAACCGCTGATTGCCTTTAATGCCAAAACATCTTATTTTCACACCAATATAATGATCGCTCCATGATCCTTGAGCTGAACCACAGAAAGTTGAATAAGCAGTTAGGCAAGAATTTTCTAAGTAAAATCTTTTTCCATGTTCTAAACGATTACCTCAGCGCTCGGGGGCCAAGCATTTTAATGAAACGGAATAGTTATTAAACTTTCTTGATGACTGATTAGGTGGTTAATTAATTTTAGCAAAGTACTAAAGTCTATTAGCTCAGATAGAGAATGCCGAAGGCAAGTTTGCTGCTGCGAAGGAAATTAAAATCATCAAAACTTAGACTGTAAGATAAGCTAATTTTAAAATATTTTACTTTAGAATTGAGTGAAAGTCAAGTTCGGCGTTTCTTCAGTTTTAAGTTACAAGGCGTTTTGAAAATAATTGCTGAGAACTGAAAATCATATTATCAATTTACAAACTACAGGGATTTTATGCGTATTGAAGGGCTTAAAACTATGTTGTGAAAATTTTAAGCTTTTGTTTCTAAAATTTCTGTATTCACTGTAATTATTTTGATTTAGTTGGTAGCCGAAATAATTTTTTTTTGTAATTATCTTTGAGTTATAGGGTCAAAAGTTTTATCTGAGTACCTAAATGTACTGGAGTAGCATTTAATTTTAGCCCATAGAAGATAAACCTAATTATCTAAAATGTTGTATTTACACGGTTTTTTTTTTAAATTTGGTTCTCCTGATTGTTTAAGTCAAATTTTGAAATTAATTTTTAATTCCCATCTACGAAGGCAGTTTTCTTGAAATTTTTCAGATCTTGTCTGCGATGTTAATACGGTACTTTACAGAGATTATTCCAAAATTCAGTTCAAGATTTTTCGTTAAATTTATTTATTTATTTACATAATTTTATTTATCTTTGAATTTCCTGCGTATTTTAAGGCGTATCTTATCCTATATAATCATCTTTCCTACATATCTTATCATATTTGAAGGTCAAACTATTTTCGCAGGACTTTTCTTTCCTTTATGTTATCAGAGAGAATAAGAAATAATTTTCCAAATAATTTTTTCAAAATTTTCACAAATAATTTATTGAATTTTAGTTTATTATTATTATTATTATTATTATTATTACTTTCGTTAGTTACTGTTAGCTAACAATGATGAATCTATACTACTAAAATCTGTTCGCACCTGTTTTTTTGTTTGTAACATCATCTCCTACAAAAAGGCGCTGAGTTGAATTTAGAGACAGGTACCCTCCAGTCTCACAAAATTCGTGGAAAGCCATTTTGATCTTTCTCATCTTCGTACAATTTTAATCAGGCGAAATATTAATTAAAAACACTGAAAATGCTATATATGCAAGAGAAAATTTATTTACGAATTGTTTTTTGCGGCTCGCGCGAAATATTAATGTTTAATTGTTGTGAGTTGTTGCTAGATATTAATTAAAAACTCTGAAAACGATAATTCGGCAACAAAAAATTTGTGTACGAACTAGCTGTTTTCTTGAAAAGCCCGTTCATCTAGCAAGCTTGCCCACTACGTTTTAAGTTAAAAGTCGTAAGCCTTCATTTTCAGTTACCTCATAGTTTTCAGAGATGAGATGATGAGTTGGGATTCCTAAACCAAGCAGAAATTTGAATGAATTAAATAATACGTCATCGGATAGATCGAAAGATTTTTAAGGAGTTGAATGATGTCAGGCATACTTGTTCATTACGTCAGTTAGAAGAAAACCATTCTCCGTTCAGATGCGATGACTTCCTTTCTGTATTACTTTTCGAAATTTATACATAAAAAATATAAACAAAATACACAGAAAATGTAAACTACAAACATTTTAGTTAAATACACTAAAATGTTCAAAAAGATATTTTTAGAACTGCCAAAATATTCTTCGTTATATATTATTCAGAATAAAATCGTGGAGTGTCCGTACATGAATTGTATTAGGCTATTAACAAATCTTCAAGAAGCAATGGAAGGAATATATAAACAATACATGCAAGAATAATTGCATTTAATTCACTTGAATTTCTCTCCGACAATTTCGATATAAAAAAAAATCTGAAAGCTTTCAGATTTTACATTACGCCCAAAGTGGGGATTTTTAACGTTTTCTGTGTTACTTTTATTTATTAAATATCATGTTCTTCGCACTTAAACTATAAACTTCAATTCAACAGCAATATCGCAAAAATAATTTTAAAATGAGCATATCTTTAGAATTTCCGATACACAGTCTCGCGAGCTGTAGATAAAAATGCTTTTTTTTCTTACAGTGTTGCCATTCCTCGCTCTGAAATCGTTGAGTTTGTTAATCAAAAATTCTTTAACTTCTGACAAACTTTGAAACAAATAATAAAATGAAATCCACACTAGTGCTTCCAGATACCCATATTCGGTGGAGGATTACGTTATTCAAAATTTGATGGCTCTAAGTACCGTTGTTTCATCACTATGCGAGAAACATACATTTATGCAGGTTCTTCATTATTTAATTTCTTTAAATATAATACAGGAGTGCCATATTTAGTGGCAACAGCATGAAAAGTGAATCAAGGTTTGTAGTGAATGAACGCAAAATGCCGAAACGAAATTAATAGCTCTTCTGGGCTAACGCCCTTTGGGGTAGAAAAAAGCTACTGGAAAAATCTACACTTTTGAATCACGCGGGATAAAAAATATTTGATAACTAAAAAAAATTAATTTTTTTTATGACTGAAAACATGCAATTTCAAAAGTTTTTTTTAAATAGTTCTATATCATTTTGGAGACTTTTATAAACTCTGACTGCCATTTCAATAAAAGACTTGCAGTTCAGAAACCCTCTTGATGACTTATCTTGAACATACTAAAGTAGCTTTCTGTTACCTTTTCTTTTTCTTTTTTTTTAATTCTGTTTTTCGAAGAATAAGAAAAACCAAGTTGCTTAGAGCATTAAGCTTTTTTCAAGCGGAGAGCGAAAGCAGTGCTGTGCGAACATGTGATAAATATCACAGACGTATTTGTCATAAAAATTGCCCCCTTACTCGTTAATTTACATAAAAGAAATTTACAGATTTTTTTACCTAAACATTTGGAAAATATATATCTGAAGGAACATTGAATAAAACTGAAAAATTTCGAATACAAATTAAAAAAAAATAATCAGAAAGCTTTCATATTTTACATTACGCCCAAAGGGACGCTTTCTAATGTTTTGTGTATTACCTTTCTTTATTAAATATCATAATCATAAAATTCAATTAACAGCAATATCGCAAAATAATTTTAAAATGAGCATATCTCTAAAATTTCCGATACACACACTCGCGCGCTGGAGATAAAAAAAGTTTTTTTTTCGTACAGTGTTGCCATTAATCTCTTTGAAATCGTTGAGTTTGTTTATCAAAAATTCGGTAAAATTTTACAAAATATGAAATAGATAATAAATTAAATTCCAAATTTGGGCTTCTTAATGCCCATATGCGGATGGAAATGTACGTAATTTAAAATTTGATGTCTCTAGGTAACGTTGTTTTGTCTATATGCGAGAAACGTACATACATTTATGCAGATTCTTCCTTATTTGATTTCTTTAACACGAGGCTCTAATATTTGGTGACAATAATTTGAAAAGTGAAGCGACATTTATAGTGAACCAACGCAAAATGCCAAAACGAAATTAATAGTCCTTCTGGGGAAATTGTCCCTTTGGATTAAAAATGGTAACTAAATAAAGCATTGAAAATAATTACTTGAGGAGACAAATATTTGCTGTAAGCCACCTAAGCAAATGATCCATTAGCGAAATAAATGCACAGCTACGTCTTGAATAGTTAAGGCTTTTTTATTAAATAAGCGCGCATGTATTTATGTTGTTTTAATCTGCTATTGAATTTATTAACAATTATTACTTTCTGGCTCTTTAAATTACCGTTTTGTAGCGTGCTGTAGGGGGTGTGCCTTCACAGAGAACTTTCTAAGAAGATTGGTTTTATTATTCTATTAGTAGTTTGCTCTACCGTAATAAAAGAATCCAGAAAAAGATGTATACCTCTGATGTGACAGTATCGTTAGAGCTACCATTGCGATAATACGGGAATTTCTGTAAAAATTTCCCCGCATTACATTTAAGTAAAGAAGCTCCTATTAAAATTGGCACAGGTTTGAAATCATATGCCTACAATAAAAATTAATCACTTTTTTTATGTGAACATAAGTAAAGGTTACGATTTCAGTTGATGTGTTGTACTATCATAAGATTTTATTCCTTTAGAATTCTTCTTAGCTTTGAGCTTCTTAGCTTCTTAGCTTAACGTCCGAACATCGGAATTCAAACTTTATTTTCTTCAATTATTTTAAATACACTAATCCGTTGGCTTATTTACATACGTGACTTATTTGCAGCTATGTAAATGTCCATAAACCGTAGAGTGAAACTGCAACCAATCAATTATACGGACTTTGAAAAGAGCTGCTCTTTTTCCCGACCCATATTTCTTCATTCGGTAATCGGACGATTAGTTCCGTCACTTGTTTTATCTCTATTAGTGTTCTTTGTTTGTTTATCCTTAAAGTGAATTCGAAACGTGAAAAACCGAATGATATCTATTTATAGAACAATCCCGATTTATGTAAAGGTATACAGAATACATTACTTTTGACTCCGGGGATGGGTTACTGTAATAGTGATATGTGTTCGGTCAGAGATATTATGCTAATATACAGTACAGCAGCAAGGCTTCCGATTAACTGAAATCATTGCCAGAAGTCCTGGACACTCCAAAAATCTGAATAATTTTGAAGTCTTACTTATATAAGCAAAAATGTATTTACTGCTACATTTGCTTTTCACATAAAGGTACTTTATTTATTATAATGTGAGGAATTTTAAATAAATATAAACATTTTTGTAAACTGTAGTATTTCTTGAATAAGCATTATGAAAAACATCAGAATGCGAAGCGCCGCCGGACAAATAGAGGTATAATTCCATTTCACATTGAGGTAAAAGTCTATCTCATGAATTGACGTCAAGCTGGCGATGGTTTTGGAAACAAATTTTTGTCGTCAAAGTTGGAGAAAAATTGTCCAAAATCGCCAAGATAAGTGACATTCCCTGTGTAACTGTAATTGTATGCCGGGTACAATTACAGCAATTTCGTGAAACCGAAACTACTGGAATTTTCTCTGGTTAGTCTCCAGGCTTTACAGTTTTCTCCTAAAGAGGGGAAAACTGTATAGAACGGAGAGAACATTAGTTTTCAGTTTAGTATAGAGTATTATGAATTCAGAGTGTTAAGCTTACAGTACTGCAAGATCACGAAGTATTGTTATTTCCCTAAGGCTCAATGCAAAACAAGATGTTTTTCGAGCAAATTAAATAATCTAATTATTTTATTTATTTATTTTTTTTGCCTAAGCACATAAGTCATTTCTTCTTTTAACTAGACTATGCTACTGAAATTATTTTCAAAAATAGTTTGTGAGTAGTTGAGTTTCAAAAATGTTACTGAATTTAAAAAAAATGCATCCTGTGCTTAAGAAAATGCTTTCGCTCGTCGAAATAAAACTAATTTAGAAATGTCGCAAAAATATAACGTGATATATACCTAAAAACTTACAGGAAGCGTCATTCTAAAGAAATGTTATAAAAAGGTTATTTAAAGGATCGATACTGCATCATTATGAAGTTTGTGTAGTTTACTTTTTTTAAAAAAAGCTCCAGCTGCGGTGAGTCAATGCATATGTGTCAAGCAGTAAACAAAGACATGTAAGGCTGTATAAAGATATATACTTATTTTTCCATTCCTTTACATTGTCTTCATATTTTCTGACCTTTTAAGCTAATTTACAGCTCGTACACACTTATTTAAATTAGTTCAACATCTTCTTAAAATAGATGTACAGTAATATTTATAATCTTTTTTATATTATTTAAATCAACTGAAAAATTTAAAAACACGTGAATAAATTAACAATACATATTATTTTAACAGTAATAGGAGAAAACACAAGCAATCCTCAAAACTTAAATTGCGCCGGAGCCCATCGGAGCCCGGCTCCAGTACTTCTTAGTTTCCGAGATAAATTATAATTTTAGCCGGAGCGCACCGGAGCCCTAGATAGAAGGGCTCCGGCGCTTCTTTTACGTAAATGAACTCCAATTTTAGCAGATATTTTTTTAATAGTAAACATGCCTTAAAAGTTAATTACAACTTCGGAATGAAGGCCTGTCTTTCCCTCGAAAAGCCCTGCATAGAGGTTGAGATTTTTAAGGAAAGAAAAATTCCCAAATCAAAAGTCAAAGGCTTATTTTTCAGGATGTGCAATGAATTTATGATAGCTGGTAAATTTTGTGTTCCTCAAAGTACTAAAATTGATATGTACAGAGAAGTCTTACGTTTATTCTCTCTTTGTTACCGAATCGTATTCAGGGGAAATTTCTGCTTGACGGCTATAATTATAGTCTCGAGCAGAAAGTCTTGAACTCTTGCCTCTTTATTTTCAAAGCTACATTTTTCCGTTAAAATTTCCCTCTATATCCTCACATTTTACGTACAATTAGGGCTTAAACTCAGATGGAGATCGCTGAGCTGCGTCTTAGCTCTAACAGGAATTGTAATTCCAGCCAATGCCCCACATAAGACAAGGTCACATCTATTTTTTCTATTTAACTATTTAAAATTAATTTAATAACTTATTCGATATCCCTTTATCTCTTTGCATTTCTCTTAATTTAAATTTAATTATTTAATTATTTTAATTTTTAGCTATTTTATTTATTTATTTTTTCTTTCGTTCCTCACAGTCTTCCATAGGGGTCCGGCACTTCTAATTTTAGAAATTAGGCCCTGGCAATCCTGATTATTGTAGTTTCAGAAAACTACATAATTAAAATTCTGGTTTATGTGCTCTCCCTCTCTTTATACACACACACATATATATATATAATCTCATTAGAAATATCAGTGCTTTCGGATAACTAAATAAGCATAGAGATGAAAATTCACTCCTTTTTGTCTGCTTTAATAATAAATTTATACTCGGCCTTTGTCGTGTTTCCTTCTGGGTAATTATTTCACAAGACACACTATTAAACTACATGCTACTTTATTATAGACAAAACATATCATCCTCGCTTACACACGTATCACTAAAACTACTCGCATTCCCTTCTTGGCTATGGTTATGCAATAACGTCGCGTGCTTGGCACTGCGCCAGCTTTAAGTCTGATTACGATTAAGCTTTCGATACACTACATCCCTCCCTCTTTATCACAACTGCAGTCTATCTAGGGGACGTCGAATTCTACTGGACCGACGCAAAGGTTGTGGCACAGCAGGTTTCTTTAGTAACCTGCTTATAGCAGCAGGTCCGGTGGATGGAACATCCGGTCAAACCTTGGGCTTGGAAGACACAGACTCATCTACCTGTTGGCTATTATTTTTGGATGGTTGTGGTACTCCACTCTTGACAATATCTTTGGAAATCACGAGAGCTGGAGGTGGACGTATGTAGACACCATCAATGATGGTTTCTCTATCACGCATCTGATCGACATGTCGCCGCCATAGCTAACATCTACTTTTACCGTGTAATGAAGCTGCCCATCCTTGGATTGGACGGTTTCAAATCTCCATCGTCTGTCACCTTGGCGATAATTTCTTACTACCATTTTATCGCCAACTCTAAATCCTCGGTCTGCAAACTCGTGCAACTTGTACTTTTCGAACTCTGTCTTCCACCCTCCTTTTGAGATCTGGTCTCAATAAATCTATTCCTGTTCGAATTTCCCTCTTCAGCATTAGCATTGCAGGGCTCTGTAAAGTAGTTAAATTCGAAGCTTTCCTATACTGCATCAAAATTGTTCTGAGTTTTTGTCTCAAAATTCGAGGATAATTTTGCGTTGTTCTTAAAGATTGTTTTACTGTAAATACATACCGTTCACCCTACCCATTACTAGAGGGTTTAAATGGTGCTATAGTTTTGTGTTTGACTCCGTTACTTTGTAGAAATATCGTAAACTCATGTGAAGGGAATTGTGACCCGTTGTCACTTACTAACGATATTGGTAATCCGAATCGTGCAAAAATGTCCCGTAAACATTGTATTGTTCTGAAAGTCGAGCTTGATTTCATTGGATGGGCTTCTAGCCGTTTTGAGTGAGCATCGATGATTATGTAAAACATATGCTCAAAAATAGGTCCTGCATAATCGATATGAATACTTTACATTGAAGCGTTCGGGTACTCCCAATGATGAACTTTTACCTTAGCAGGAACTGTTTTATGTTTTGCACATTCAGAACAGTTTTTAACAATATTCTCGATATCTTTATCTCTCACCTTCCAAAACACGTTAAGATCTAGCAGTTGCTTTCATCTCTACAGTGCCTAAATGTCCGTGGTGCAACTCCTTCAAAACATTCTCACGGTATCGTTTTAGAATACAAACACGTTGACCATACATTATACAGCCGTCTTGGAGACTATACTCCATCTCCCTTCCTTTCAATTCACCGCCGCTTTTACATATTCGTAGTAGAGGACTGAGTTCTGCATCAATTTCAATTTCTTTAGTCAAATCTAGAAGTGACTGAAAGCGATTGGAAGAGTTTCAATCTGATGTAATTGAAAAATAGTTGCCTTTCTTTAAACCGAAAATTGCAACAAGAGGTTTATGTTCTGTAATTAATGTAAATTTTCTACCTTTTAAATACAGAAAAATGTTTTTAGTTTTCCGAATGATTGGCAAGGCTTCTTTATCGGTTTGAGAATATTTTTTCTCCGTTTCAGTCAGTGTTCTAGAAGTATATGCAATTTGCCTTTCTTTTCCATCAGGAAGTTGAGAAAGTGTCGCACCTAACCCCACTGGTGATGCATTAACAGTTGCCAAAGTTAAGGGCAATTTTGGATCATAATGCATTAGAAATTTTTCGTGAACACAATTCTCTTTTAATGTTTAGAAAAGCCTCCTGACAATCCTTCGTCCAAACCCCTTTTGAGTTTTTCTTAGTTTCTTAGTCTCTAATTTAGGGCAAAATTTTCCATAAAAATTAATCAATACCAAAAAGCGTTTCCTTTCCTCGACATTTGTGAGTCGTGGGGCCTTTGCAATCGCTGATATTTTCTCATCAGTCTTATGTAGACCATTAGCATCAATTTTATGACCTAAAAATTGTATTTCAACCTGAAAAAATTTGCTTTTCTCGAAATTTAATTTTAGTCCATGAGTTTTACATTTCTCGAAGAAAATTTTTAAAGTATTTAAATGTGCCTCATCATCAGACCCTGTTATTCGCACTTCATCCATGAAGACTTCACACCCTTCCATTCCTTGGAATAGTCCCTCTATGCAACGTTCCCAGATTACCGGCGCTGCATTTAGCCCGAACATTAATCTCTTACACTTATATAATCCCACCTGTGTATTTATTGTTAGCAATTATTGAGTCTCAGAGTTTACTTTCATTTGTTAATAAGCATGTTTAAAATCAATTTTTGAAAAATATTTTCCCCCGCTCAAACAGGAAAATATTACCTCGATGGTCGGCAAATGGTGTTGATGCGTAACAATATTCGGGTTTACTGTCACCGAATAGTCGACACAAAGTCGTATAGAGCCGTCTGGTTAACTACTGGTACTACCGGAGTTGCCCATTCTGATGCTTCTACCTTTTCGATTATAGCCTCTTTTTCCAAGCGATTAATTTCTTCATCTATCCGGCCATTTAACGCAAACAAAATTTTTGTGAAACATTTGGCCTCAATTCAAGTTGAACCTTATAATTTATTATCTCTCCTACATTTCCGTCAAAAATGTCTTTATATTGTTCCAATAATTTATTTAAACTACTCTTTTGAGAAACAGAGATTGACTTTATTAAGGTCCAATCTAAATTTATCTCTGAAAGCCATTCTCGATCCAATATTGTATCAAGGTTCTCTTTAACAATGTAAAGGTTTAAGTTTTTATTTTGACCTTTATATTCTACCTTAACTGTAGTAAATCCTAAAGTTTAAATACAAAATACCAGACTTGTATTTTGAATTTTCTTTTTCGAAACTTGCCGGAAATTTCTTAAACTCATTACCGATACTGCACTCCCTGTATTCAGTTCCATAGCTACCGGTTTTCGTTCTATGTTCACTTGGACCGTTGTGGACGATTTTCCTATTTTTTACCTCATTGGCATGTATGCTGTTTATAGGAAGTGTGTTTTCATTTTCTACATCTAATTGCTTTTGTTTTGCTTTCATTCTTTCAGCGTTTTTAGTGTTGTAGCATGCCCTTTCAATGTGCCGTATTTTCTTACAAAATCTGCAGATACTTGTCTTAAATTTACAAGAATTTCTGTCATGTCATCCCCGTACATCGCGAACACCTCTTGCCTTTAACACTCTTAGCTGCGAAGTTTTGTTTTCCAAACTTTTGTTTTGGAGTGACTGACTTACATTTACTTGTATTCCTCGCACTAAATTCCTTAATTTCCACTGGTTTCCCAATTATTTCGTTTGCACCTTTTAACGCTTTTTCAATTGCCAAAGCTATTTTTAAAATATCATCTAAACTGATATTATCCTGCTCAAAAATTGTATCCAGGATAGCCGTGTCTCTTAGCCCACTAACAAACACATTCCGCAACATGGTATTTAACATGTTATGATCGTAAGCACACGGTATGGCAAGTGACCTTAACTCTACCGTATACACACTGATTGTTTCCCCCTCGTGCTGCTTTCGATTTAAAATACATGTCTGTTAGGAATTATAAGTGGCTTAGGATTTAAATGTTTTTTCAATGTGGTTGTTAACACATCATAACTTTCATTGTGGTTTGATCATGATTTCTCAAGGTGGTTGTTCATAATCTTTTTCGAAAGGATTATCAGGAGGCAGCAAGTTTTTTAAGAGACTATACATTTTCCCGGACAAACTCCCATGCTTGTCCTGTGAGACATTTTGTATATCTAAATAACTTTCGAATCTCTAAAAAGGAATCAAACTGTTCTTCGTGTTCATTATATTTTTCGAAGATGAACCCGAAAGTTTCGAATTTGTGGAAGAATTTGTCGAGGAATAGCTGAAGTAAGTCTCTCCATTAGAGCTCTATTAACTCAGTTACGAGCTGCCTCATGGTGAATCCTCTGAAAGAAAAATTATTATAAAAGCTTTACATTAAGCAGTCTTCGGGGAATTCCCCTATCCAAGTGTATTCTGATAGCATTAAAACATGCCGTGAAGACACTTTTATTATTTTCAAAAATCCGACATCCATCGTCGCCAGATGTCGTGTATCTTTATGGGTAATCATTTCACAAGGCACACTATTAATTTAAGTGCTACTTTATTATATACAATGATATCATCCTGACTTACACACTTATCACTGACAAACAGACAGACAAACAAAGTAGACAAAGTATTTTATTGCACCCGCTAAGTCTTTCTGCACCGATGGGCGAAAAATCAAGCTTAGGTGCGAAGGAAAGGTATAAAGAATGGGGGCAATTTCGTATTTCAGAGGAGAGTAAAAATGAATGTTCGAGTTCGAAAGGCCAGAAAGGAGACACGGGAAAAAATAAAATAAAAATAAATGCCCCAAATGTAATAGAGAAAGAGAAGAAATAATAAAAGGCCTATAGAAAGAAAAGGAAAAGAAGCAGAAAATTTTTCTAAAATGCGATTGTTATGTAAATTTTTTATTAATTAAACCCTCTTAATTTATTAAAGAACTAGTTTAACAAATTCAGGCACACTGTATTTATATTAGCATATAATCCTAAGTATGAGAACTGAAAGAAATCCTAGTAACAAGAATAACAGTCTACCGCATTTATTTATGCCCAAGATCCCCATTCTCCCTCTCAAAACATTCCTGAGGAAGAAACGGGGTCTTCGAAGGGTAGGTGTTGATTGACTGCTGATAAGACTGATAAGACTAATAAGACGAGAAAAAAAAATGTTTCGTCTCGGGGCAGAAAAAACGAAGACCAGCCGAAACAAAGCATTTGAAAAAAGAAAGGCTCCTAAGTGCTTCGAATGCAGCTCGGAAAATCACCTTAGGCCCCAGTGCTCAAAACTCATAAAGGATAAATCATCATCCATAGTAAACAACATATACCAATTTATAAAGGCGCAGAGGAATTGTTGTCTCCGTTTATTACGGACGCACGAGTCATCCTATTAAATTGTTGCTGCACACCGGAGCAAGCCTTGATTTGGTGATTCGTAACTATATTACTTCGGAAATGTTTACGGGAGAAACAGTATGGGTAAGAAGCCTTTTGGATTTGGAAGCGAAATGCCTGCAATTAGCATGCGTAGAGCTTGAGATGAATGAAAACTCAAGCCGCAATCGTTGGAGAGGCTTTAGAAAGAGGTCTGTATATTCTGGGAAATCAAACCGCAGGAAGATTACAATCACTAGTTTCAAACTCCATAAACGTCGTAGAGACGCGGGCTATGGGCCAAAAGAAAAGTCGAACCCCAGGAAACGGCGGATCGGATTTCGAGGAAAACGACTTTTCGGGAAGGCGGGGTAAGTAAGTCCCTCATTCCAATCCTTAACCCTACCATGGGAACGGAGAATTTGCTACCGCAAGCATAGAGCAGCGGGGGAGAAATTGCTCTAATAGACTGACCGAAAAACATTTAGTGACTCGCAGAAAAGGTGTGAAACATTAAAAGCGATTTACGACTCCATTAGCTCAAGAAATGGAGATCAATCATCGAAACAAACCTACTGTATTGAGAACGATCTTTTGTTTCGGGTTCAAAGAGATCGTTTTGGGAATGAGAAAAAAATCCTAGTAGTGCCGATAGAATTTCAAAGAAAATCCAAGCATTATGCCAAGAAGGAACTTCGGCTCATTTGGGGGTTAACAAATCGAAGGATAGGCTTTTATGGTATTTGTTTTGGCCTGGTTTTATAAGGAAATTTAAGATTGCGTTCGTTCCTGTGACAAATGTCAAGGTGCCGAAGACCAAATGAAAGGAAGGAAGCTCAAAACCATGTAACGTGTCTGGGGCACATCGTAGGACAAGGAATCAGACGGGCCGGCTGAGACGAAGATTAAAGCAACAGCTGATTATCTCACTTCGAAACCAAAAACTCAGATAAGGGCGTTTTTAGGTTTAGCAGGTTATTACAGCAGGTATATCCTCTTGTTTTCTGTTATGGCTTCTCCACTCACGTATGCCTTAAAGAGGAAAGCAAAGAAGGAGGAGATTCTTCGGACAAAGGAATGCGAAGACGCATT
The DNA here is from genome assembly GCA_000611955.2 of Stegodyphus mimosarum. Lineage (NCBI taxonomy): Eukaryota > Metazoa > Arthropoda > Arachnida > Araneae > Eresidae > Stegodyphus > Stegodyphus mimosarum. The sequence continues at coordinate 1,084,526 of KK113712.1, forward strand.
TAATCAGTTGAAGGAAAAATTAACGAAGGCATCTGTGCTACACGCACCAGACTTTACTAGAGAGTTTCTCGTGCAAACCAATGCTTCCGATTTAGAGATGGGCGTAGTATTAACGCAAATGTATAAGAACAATGCCGAACACCCCATCTTAAGCAAGTAGTTTTCAGTGACGAAAGCTATGTACAGTACAAACTGAAAAGGAATGCGCATGAATATTTTTGCTGTAAAAAATTACATTATTATTTGGACGGTCCAAAATTTACTGATTTTACTAACCACAACCTCTTAGTTCGGTTCCAAACTAATGCAGGCTCTAATCTCAGGCTAATGCGGTAAGCTTTAGCCCTGCAGCTATATAATTTCCAAGTTATTCATCGAGCTGGGAAGAACCCGAAAAATGCTGGCAGTCTAAGCAGGTATGCAATTTAAAGAAAAACCAAAAAAACTTCGGCTTTAATTTGCATTTACCTTGTATTCTTTTGTGAAATTTTATGTATTTTATTTGTGTCACTGGCCTTGATGTGATATCATAGTACTTCTATGTGAATTTGTTTCGCTTATATATGCGTGTAACTAACTTTTTTTTCCAACCAAATACGCTTAAACATTTTGATGAGCAAAATGTTTCTTCGAAGGGGGAAGGAGCTGTAACGTCTCCTTGCTCTAAAGAACACTTGGTTACCCACCAAAGGGATACAGATCTCTTCTTCTCGCCTCGGCCGGAAGAGGGGAGCGGACTGCTCCCTTGGTTGCCAGTGGGAGTAAAGTGGGAGATTGGTATGTGGAAGCAGGTCTTAAAAGAGAAGGGCTAGCTCATAGACCTTTTCCCCCTGAAACAAGCAGTGAGGAGTGATGACGTAGCCAGGATGACACTGAGCGCGGAGATGCAATTCACAACATAGAAATTAGCGTTTTAAATTTGAAGAACCACCGTTTAAAATAAGCTGTGTGTGAAAGATAGCTATAATTTGGAAGAGACAATGTTACTGCAGTATGCATTAACATTAAAAAAATTGTTATTGAACATTAAAAAATTTAATAGTACTTACTCAATTTTAAAATAACAGACAAAATGCGCTACTCTTAGCATAAAGTTCCTTTTTTTTAATTTGCAGGGATTTTTTTTCTTTACACGCCTGTTTATTTCTAATCATTTATTTATCTGCATGTTAACTAAGAGAACTTCTAAGATACTGCTTCTACTACTGCTTCTAAGATAACTATAATAACAACTATTTAAAATTAACCAAAAACAACCTTAAATTGGCATAGCTTTAAACATGTATGGTTATATATGGCAAAATTTCTGCTAATCTAAGTTTGAGTTTCAGCCTAATTGTAAATTTTACATTGGCATATTTTTCTTCCGATTCAACATAATAATAGATATTTTTTTAAATAATTTTGTAACTTAGGCTTTCATCATATTACATTTAAATAAATACATGTAAGATTGTTATCTTAATTTAAACAAAACAACTTTACTCACAGTACCTAAAACATTATTTAATTTTTCAAAAGTGGAGATTAATGAGACAAGTCTTCTTATGCCAATTACTTTAATATTATACTATTATATTTTGTCTAGAATGCTAAGCTAGCACAAAATCGAATTAATAATAACACAGGATACAATAAAAATAACTTAATAAAATTAGTTCTTATTTGAAATATGCTTTATGCTATTAACTTCTAAAATGTCATCTAAAAATATTTCAAATCAAAACATATTATATATGCTTACTTGTACAGTCGCAATTCAACTACAAGCTGTTGAAATATTATTTATTGGCTGCCACATTCGAAGCAATCCACTTTTTTGCCTTTTGGGTTGCTTTTCTTTGGGAAAAAACATATGCATTTCTATTTAAGAAACGTATTCTAATAAAAGTTCGCACTCTGCAAAATAAACGAATTGCTTCTCTGTTAACTTCAGGATAATGTTTCTCCAGTTTATTAATTAAAGAGCCAATTACATGCTTCCCTTTGTAGTAAGTTGTACCATGAACTGCACAAAATATTTTTTCGAACTCGTAAACTGTATTCATCCATGAATGGGAAGGTGTAGTCAAACCTCCTAAGGACAATAATTTAATCCATTCTGAATTAAATATTGGTTCATCAGCACTATTTTTAGATATTGTTCCCAATGACGGGTCTTTGTCTCGCACACGGTAGGCAATATAACCTGCAACATATGTTAATGCTTCTTTTTCGGCGGTCGAAAATTGTCTGGCGGAATTCAATTCTAATTCCCAAGCCATAGGAGAAGGTTCCTCTATGAAATCCAAATCCAAATCATCAATAGTATTTAATGGAAAAGCATCTTCCTCCTCAGTTTTCAAAGCCATTTCAAGTAGTTCTGATGTTAAATATGAATCAATATTTCTGCTTTCTTTAGTCGTGCACACTTTTGAAGATAATTTTGGCAGCTTATTAGCGAGTATTAATTGCTTTAAGCGGCGTATAACTTCACTAGGTGATGGATGGTCATTAAACCTACCAAGCCCTCGAATCTGACTAAAGAGACTTTCAAGTGCATCCTGAGTTAATCTAGATGTTAAAATATATTTAGCATCATACGATGATTTTAGATCCTGGTGTAGGCCAAAAAGAGAATTTATTGAAATTATTATTCCTTTTTGGAAAGGCAGCATGTTGGATTTTCCCTGAACTCTTAATCCACCAATGACTTTCTTCATTAATTCCAAAACTTGAATTTGTTTTTCATGATGTTCATTTAATCCAAATGCTGCTTTAAGTATTTTATCTGAAGGAGGGTATGGCTTGGTACTATTCATAATATCGAAAAAACTGTCGATTAACTCAAAGAAGTCAGATGCTTTTTGATTTCCTGTGAGGTGGAGTATACCTTTCGCGGTAGTTCTTGAAAATAATGTTTTCGCTGGAGCGACTTTCTGTCTCTCGTTTCCCTTGACCATTAAATAATTTGGTTTTAGTTTGTGACACAATTTAATTTCTCCTGAATCTCTATTTAAAACCTCTTTAATAATATCAACATTTAAAACAGTTCCATCTTCTAAAATAAATCCTTTATCTAAAAAGTGGTTTCTCAGTAATTTGAGGCAGTGCGCTAAATCTGCAAAAACCCATATTTTTTTCGTTTGCAATACTGGATTTGGAAACTCAGAACTATTGATCGAAATCTGTAACTCTTTCCACAAAGTACTAGATCCTCCTAAATCAGACACTATTGCTTTCACTTCTACTCCAGATGACTGAATATGTCTTATGAGTGAAAAAAGAAGTTCTTGCTTCATTGGAGTATTAAAATCAAAAAATATTGGTTGTTTCCACTGCGAAATGAGACCTCTGATTAAAACAAACTGCACTTTTTGAAAAGGACCAAGTATTTGGTCCAGTTTAGAGTCGTAACAGAGTTTAGAATCTATATGCATTTCGTCGAAACTGAGAACGCATATTTTTTCTACAGAATTCAAATATTCGCATCTTTCCTTCATTACAGCAAGAACATCACTCTGAATTCCTGGGCTACATGAAAATTTAGCGCACCATCTCTTTAATGTGCTAGTGCTAGGTAAAGGAATGCCCATTTTTTCTTTCCAAAAATCGTAGCTTTTAGATGACAGAGCTCTTATGACAATACAGCGTGAAATATCTTCACTAGTCCACCTGATTTTTTCCTTCTTTTCTAGCAATGCGTTAATCTGCGTCTTTGTAAAAATATGCTGTAGGCGTTTTTCCAAATTCTCCGATCTGTGCTGTTTTTTCCTAAATTTTGCTATTTGGGATTTTAATTTTTGAATTTCCGATACAAATTTCTTTCTAGATGTCGTCCACCTTTTTTGTCGCTGAGCAAACATTCTAAAATTTTTCTTTTCTCTATTTTTCAATATTTTATTACAATTTTCTAAGAATATAATTTTGTTCTTCAAATTATCAATGCATTCTTGTTTATCTTTACAATTAGGGCATTCAGAGATATTGTCACTTACGGCATTGTCGTTTGTAAGTTTTATTTCAAAATCATTCACATTTGATTTATTATTGTCAGCTTTAATTTCGTTCTCGGCCTCAAAATAAATTTTCTTTGGACTTAACTCGTGTAGTCTTTCAAAAGCACTCTGCATTAGTTTTCTTTTCAAATGTCTCCGATTTCTTGGTGTTATTTCGTTTACATCACACGATAAATTTACTTTCGGCACAGCATTGCATTTCAACAGTTTCCTTTGTGGCAATCCAAGCAAGCGATTTCTCATATCATCTGCATAATCACTGCACAGAAAATGTTCGCTGCAAATTCTTGCGTTTTTCACATTAATAAAGTCTTGTCTTCGACATTTATGTATCCATTCTTTCGTCAAAATCAAATTGTCCTTTGGGAAAGCATGAAATACAATATCTCTTCCTTTCGTATTTCTATAAGTGTTACGGCACGTTGCTACAGCACAAGAAGCCATATTACATAAAGGATACTTTAAATGCAGAATTTAAAAGGAAAACTGATTAAAACTATATATATACATATATATACACGAATTATTTTAAATATTTGCATTATTAGAAAACAAATATGTATGATTAAAATTAATTTGAGATATGCAACCTCCAGAATATCGTCTCGCAAACTGAATGAAACTACAGTTTTAAACGCGCGAAATCAGAGCAGGTGCATAACAGTGACGTCAGATTACTACCAGTTAACCCCCTCCATGAGGCTCGCGTCGGCGAGGAGTCGAACAAAGGAATGACCTAGCCCTTTCTATTTATCCCTGATGTGGAAGAGAAAAGGGCGGACGCTGCTTAGCGCGCTCTACTGTAGCGAAAATGTTTTATTTCTTCTAAAATGTAATCTGTACATAGTTGTATAGTAAATATTTAACCTAGAAATGGTGTTGTTGTTTGAAGAAGATACGACTATGGTACAGTACCATATGCTCCACCTTTATCACAAACATGTAAAATTGTCAATTTCGTTGCAAGTTTTTCATCAGGTTCATGCTACCACTTATGTTTTATACCTTCAGATGCATTCTTGGACTTGAGATGCAACTATTAAATGCTCTTCCACTTTTCAAACAATAAGAGTGCGCCGGCCATTTTAATTTCCTCTGTTTCAAATATTCATTTTAGAAGCATGCGAAAAAATTTGAGAAAATATATTACATATTGCTTATAACATCATATTACATGTTATAAGCAATATGTAATATATTTTCTACAGTCAATTGTTTCAGTTTCTAAAAGCGTTCGCAGATTGTTGAAGTGTGCATAAATTTTTAGGTTTAGCTACCTCTATACATTAAACTTCAAAATATTTGAATTAGTACTCAGTATACTGCTGCATTTAAATTCATTATTTTGGATTAATATTATATTACGACAATTTATTTTTCCTACAAAAAAGATTCTTTTCCTTATTTTCAAAATCTATTGATTCAAGAAAGCCAATTCTTTTATTAAAATTCCTAATTCTGAATAAAACTAATGCTATGATGAACAAGAAACTAAATTTGGCAGAGAGCAGAAGCTTCTCAACTGTCCAAACATTACTATATTTCAATGCTTTAAATCCTACCCAATGCTTACTGTATCATCTGATGGAAAAAAAAACATTCTTTGTTTTTCTTTCAGAATCAAAATAAATCCTTCAACTTTTATGTCCAGAAGTTCCATGAAATCAAATATTTGTTAAGACAGCGCAACTTTATTTCCCCCATAAAAAATAATTCTTATAAAATCCTTCTAAGACTTCATTTCCATTGCTGCTTAAAAGCTTTCTTTCTTATATCAGCAGAAGACAACTTTTTCTCTTTTTTTTTTTTCTTCAGGAAATGGATTATGTTTCCGTCTTTGCAATTTCGGTTTTTATTTATCTGAAAAGTTGATAAAAGATAAATAAAAGTCTCCTATACTTTTGTTGCTTCTCTGAAGGAATTATGAATGAAAAGTAACTTTGAAACTTTGTTTAGAATATTAAATAGCTAGTTTATTTATCTAAAAAATTTTTTAAGTTTATGTGGGATTAGATTATATTTAATATAATTCAGACGAAATATGCAAAGACTACCTGTCTGATTTTATATCTGTTTTGTCTGAAGGTTTTGGGGTTATAGAAACTTAAAGTTACAGATTCCACTTCCACCACTCTTTCGATGTCTTTCAAATCATAGATTTTTATGTATCTATATACCGCTAAAACACAGTATTCGCAAACATTTATTCTTATTTCTGATTCCTACAGTGGCTCAACGGCATGTGCAGTCGAACCTCCAATTAGCGTCATACCGTTCCAGGGGGTGATATGTTTTTTTAGCGCGGTATGATTCAGTATTGGGTATGCAAACATTCCTGTAACTTCTTGCGGTCGGCATTTCATACTCAGTGCTCTTTAGCATCGGGGCATCCTCGCATTCTTTGTTTTCCCTTCAGAATCAAAATAAATCCTGGAACATTTATGTCCAGAAATTCCATTCTTCTTCTTTATAGTCTTCTTTATACTACTGTGGTATTCTTTTTAACCTAGACGGTATGTATAAAGTAAAATTAATAATTGTCTAAATAATGTATGCAGTGCTAATGCTGCAAAATATTAAGCAATAATTTTCAGGAACTGTATTTATTAGATTACAGGCAGGATTCGCTTTCAGAGATAAGATTTCGAGGAAAACAGATTTGTATTCTGTCCCGTAGGAAAAACATTACTCATGGGAAAAATTAAGAAAACACTCATACATTCAGCCTATTTTTCTAGATTAGATCTCGGATCAAAATATTAGTGTTCGGATGACCTATTCTTAATCGGTTTATCGGTTAGCGATGCTGGCTACCGTATCGAGAGGCGTGGGTTCGAATCCCGAAGAAGGCCTGGATATTTTTTTAAGTGTTGTCATCGGGCACTTAAAATGCTAGCAAACTCAAAATTCCCTCGAGTAGTTTGGTAGTTTAAAAAGAGAAGAAAATCCTTGGCTTTGTCTAACGGAATGTTCTTCGTCGAAATTCGGGAGAAGCTGCATAGTTTAGGTGTGGTACTATACTTGTACAACCAATGATGAAATTCTAGTATCTCGTTAACTTCTGCCTATCCTGTTCTGTTTGCTTGGCCGGTGTGTGCTCAGCTTTTAACGAAAGTGACAGTTTTGACAGAACGTCTGTTTTTTAAAAGGATGAATTAAAATTTTATTTGAAAAAGAAATTGTTCAGTTGGAAAGTGCATGTGAAATACTGTGAATTCTCTTAGTCTGAACGCTTGAATACGAAGATTTTCCCAGTCGGAATTTAATTTTTAAATAAAGTAAGATTTAAATTTCCCAAAGCAAACGGAATGGCGAAATTTCCAAACTTCTTATCTGAACCAATTTAAATCCTATAACTGATCTGAAACCAACAATGATTAAATCTTTAATAATCTCTGTTCCTATAAATTGTTTTTTAACTTTGTTAAGAAGTTTCCATAAAGTATTATTCTTCAAATTATGCATTAAACTAATAGTTTGTTTAACGAAAGATTCATGTGGAAAGAAGTTAGAAATTTTATGTAACATTATATCTAAATCTTGAGCTGAAAAAAATTTTTAAATTTTATTTCCTCCTCTTTTTCCTCTGGAAGTTGGTTGGACCAATTATATGTTATGTTGCTAATTGTTCGATTTCTCGTTTGAGAAGCTAATTAAAGTTAGTTACTACTCTTTAGGAAAAATCAGAATATTTTTATTTAATTTCGTGAATTAGTGATTTAATGTATTAATATTTTTATATTTCGGAAGAAAAACCAATGATTCAATGATATTTTTACTTTATTTTATTTTTACCTAGAAGGCTTCTTTTCCTCGTGAAAGAATTCTGGACAGGGGCGGATTTCGCTGGGTCATCTTTCAAGGTATGACGCACTTCCGTAGAACATTCTAGAAAGAAAATTGCATTGTTCTGTTGCATGAATAGACTGCAAACGTGAGGATTTTAGAGGGAATTAACGGTTCACCTACAAAGAAAGGTAACTGTCTTGCCGATTTAAGTGTCCGGTTTGACTCCGGGTTTTTTAATAGTTGCGCGTGCGCCGTTAGCCCGTTTTTGTCATTTGGGTGGAAAAAGTGGAAATTGGTCTCTAATGAGGGGTCGAAAATCTAGTTTTGTGGTAGCCTGAGAATTTTTAAGTGTAGTACAGCTGTTGCTGAGACGTATTAAGGCCCGTTTCCACTACTGCGTATGCGTTGCGGTGCGTATGCGTTTCTCCAATCAGCGAGCGAATTCACTTTGATTGACATCTGGTATCCGTCGACGGATGACGGAGCGGATGAAGTTCAACAATGTTCAACTTCCATGCGTAGGTCTGCGGAAGCGTTGGGGTCACGTGGTAAAAAAGGAGCAATCAGGTGTTGTCACCAAAAATTAATGGCGGCAGAAGCAGCGATGAACGCTGGTTCAGGGAAAGCGAGAAATCTGCGTACTGAAAAAGACAGCAATCAGCTGAATTTAGTTAAAAAGATAAAAATAAGATAGCTGCAAGCTACAACTGCAGTACTAGCTCGCCGAGAGGAGTGATTACTTAGACTTGGCTTGTTAAATGGAAAATAAAAGTTAATGTTGACAAAACTCAAGCGATACTGTTCACCAGAAGAAAGAAAATTAAAGGGAAGCTATCTCTTTATGGACAAGAAATCCCATGGGCCAAGCAAGTCCCTTACTTAGGGGTGATCCTCTGTAATACTCTGACATGGACCCCACACATCACATCTATTATTCAAAAGTTTCGAGTTGCTAAAATCACACTACACCCCTTAATTGCTCGAAACAGTGTACTTTCCATAGACAACAAGTTGCTCATTTACAAAACCGTGTTGCGTCCCATCTTATGTTATGCTTGCCCTGTGTGGGCTTACTCATGCAAAAGCTCCAGAAAAAGACTGCAAAGAGTGCAGAATCTTATACTCAGACAGATAACCAATGCTCCTTGGTATATTCGTAACAGCAAGATACATGAGGAGCTTAAAGTCGAGGAAATTTGTAAATTTTACTGCCGGCTTGCCCGCAAATTCTATGCAAATCTGCCCAATATTGAAAATCCAGTAATTCGTACTTATGACTATAATTTTAATGACAGTAATTGTAAAAGGCCCATGGCCATCTTAAATGTTAACGACTAGTGTACTTGTCAATTTTATCGTACTGTATGTTTTTGTATGTTTTGTATTTAGTATTTATCATGTTTCAGTCTTGCATATGTGTCTCTCGTATCGTTCCATAAGTCTGCACTTCCTTTTCTCTTTATTGTTTTTGTTTTGCTTGTATATGTCTTTTCCAGGTTAATGAGTATATTATAATTCGAAACAACCTATCAATTCTACAAGGGGTAGGGATGTTTTGCCCAGGCACCCTGGTGCTACACCACTCAAAAAGAAGGAGTGATTACTGTCAAGGTAATCAGGCGTAAAAAATATAATACCAAGTTCATGAAATAGGAAAATTTGTCCTGAAAATTATTTTCTAGTTCTGCATACACGTTTACCTTTCATGATAATGAACGTCTGACTATATCAAACTGCTATAGCAAATCAGATATGGCATGAAAAGATTTGTTACTTTTTTCTTTTGAAACGGGTAAAAATTAAAAATGTTAATTATAAATTAAATTTAGTAGCCTTTTAAATATTTCACTGAATTAAAGAGTACGTTAAAGTTATATTTCTCTATTCACAAATATACCTTTTTGGCTAGCATATATTTGTAAGCACATGGAATATATTTTTAGCAGTCCGTTTAACTTCAATCGGAATGCCGCTTTAAAAAATAATGTTTTTTGTAAGAAATGTTCTAGAAGCTGAAGAACAAACTCTGGTGAATTTTTTAGACGATAGCACACTGAAATAGAACCAAAAAAATTTAGTTTTATGAATTCATTTACTTCATAATGTATATAAGAGAAAATTGCTAATTACGTTAGTGTGATGATAGCGTAGTGGTAAAGCTGAGAGTAGCGAACTGTGGCCTTTTGGGTCGTGAGTTCGAGTCCCATCCTTTTCTTTTTTCACCCTGTTTGCAATTTTCTCAGCTCCGTGTTCCAATTTTATCTATATTTGTGTTTTAAAATTTATTTCTATTGTTATGTGCTTTAAATATAACGTTTTGTTGCTGCTCTTATTTATTTAAAATTTTCCCTCAAGAATTTATTTTGAAACTTATAATATAATAAGAATTAAAAATATACTCCCTGTATATATATAAAAATTTTTTTTCGTTTCACTTTTATGTTAATGCACATACATGTGAGAAGACTTTGCAATGTTTCCAGGTCTAAACTTTCAATACTAATGAACATGACACAGTATTAATGCCCTGAACAATTTTAATAAAACAATTTTTAAAAAACTTATTATAATAATTGCTTTAAATTCAGTTCTCTCCAGCTGAAGCACAGGAATTAATTAATTAAATATTTCCATTTTATTTACCTTAGGTATGCATACATATATAAAGAGAAATAAGCTTATCTTTATAACTTCTTCCATAAAAAGCTATAAATTTAAAATTTATAAATTCAAAATAATATTTTATGGATTATGCATAAAATATAACTGCGCATAGTGCATTTTGAAAGAAACGAGATTTCTAATAAATTATCCAGCTATGACACAGAAGAAACTGACGCTAAAATTGTATATAATATCTGTTTTCTTCCCAAATTTGCGATTATTTTAAAAATATACAATCTCACATAGCATTCAGCGGTATACAAGCATAGCAAATTTTGTGTAAATATTGTGAACCTTTCTTTACAGTTGCTCTGTATTTTTAAGGTTCCAGCTATTTTTAAATGTGTTTAACATTTTTATTTGTTTTGCAGTAACAGTACATTTTAGTTTTAATAATATATTATTTCGTTAACATTTAAGTCTTCTAGAAACGGAAAGAAATTTTTAAAAATTACTCCAGCTTCTATGCAGTTAGAGATGTTCATAATATGCATTATAACCTTACGTGTCTAAAAATTGCTAACTTGCTTTACTTTCACAGTTCATAAGCAGAACTAAAAATTTCCAATAACATCGTCCGAATCCCGTAAGTTAAATCAGAGACCTCTGGTGGCAATGAATGCAACTGACCACCGAACTTCCGTAAGCGTAAATCCAACGCAATAGTGTAAACGGTTGTCCGTCTGCGTAATGCGTTT
>KK113712.1:1095767-1204410 GCA_000611955.2 Stegodyphus mimosarum
CGGGGGGGGGGGGGTACTTACGCTGCCTGTCGGTCAGAAATTAATTAGCTGATTACCGAAGGAAGACATGATTTTGAAAGAAAGTTAGCTGTTTTGTTTGTTGCTACTTTGCTACGTAAAAACGTTTCTCCTACTTGTTGAGAAAAAGACTTTATGCGGGGCGATGGTGAGAGGAGGTAGTTTTTTTTCTGGAGTTTGTAAGACAGAGGGACAACTATGCCCTTAAGTAACATGCCTTTCCGCTTTTGTTTTGTTGAAAGCTGTTAGTAGTTTGAGATAAATACTACTATGTTACCGGAAACCCAGGGAGCTGTAAAAAGATGCAATTATACTCACGGGTCATCGTAATGTCTGAATGTGCATGTGAGGCTCGCAGTCGTTATCTTGAAGCATCGTCCTGATATTTGCCAATACCTTAGTAGCGACATTCTCCTTCAACATCAATGAGTAAATATAGCAATATTTTTACCGGACTAATCGATCATCTTTTTCTTCATACTTGCGTTACGCACGTGCCTCTCCAGAAGGGTGTCGACATGATTGTTTCGACTGTTCCTTAAAGGTTTTGTGCCATTTCCATATACCTGAAGTCGGAGTTCTGATGGCTCCATTTTCCTGTGTTTCTCTTGGTTCTTCCGGAGACTCCAGGTTCGTGGAGTGGTTAGCTGAACTACCGGTTCCTGACTTTTCGACCGACTGAGTCGATTAGAGGTATAAATGACGTCCATCGAACATTCAGATAAGTTTTTCTTATATTTATATATTTGTTTAATCTAGACGGTTTCCCATAACTACTCTTAAGGTGAATAAATGTAATAGGGTTTAGTATGATTGGGCAGTTAAAAATTTAATTATTAAGGTGAATGCTGATAATATTTAACGAACTGTTCTACATCAGTAAGAAATGTTGCTTTCTTGTGTAAAATTATCTTTTTTTAATATATGTACTTTTATGTGTTACGAAATTGATCAACCTAGAACGTAAAGTTAAAACTAGATTAAAGTGAAATGTTGGATGGACTTTTATGGTATCCTGTTGTTAAACTAATGCTGAACCCAATGGCAGGTGAAACTTGTGTACTATGACTGTTTCCAGTATCTTAATAGTTTTCATATTAAATAGTAACTCAGTATGCCTGCTGTTATATTTAGTTGCCTAAATATAACAGCAAATTAAAGTCAGTAGATAGTAAACGTAGTAGAAACAATGGATTATTCATTAAAACTGAAATGTGAACTTAAACCACAAGCTAGACTATAAATAAAATGTCTGATTTAGCGTGATTTTATATTATATTATCTTTTGAATGTCGTATCTTTCACATAACTGATTATTCACTGATGCACGATCCTGGAAATAAGACGTAATACATAACGCAATCATTTTTTAATTTACGATCACAAAGAAATGCTTACTTGCTAGTTAATTAATTTTAACTTAGTAATTTTTAATTGTTACGGTCTCACCAAATGATATTGTGGGATAAAAATCTCACAATGAAACATATACCACGAAAGATGATACTTCCTTAGGAACAGAAAAAATGGTTATGCAGCCATTAGTAACAGAAAAATTTTTCCTTCGGTACTTTTCCATTTTATCTGATTTCTTCACAGACTTGACATCATTTGAGATTGGTAATCTGAACTTTTTAAAATACATACAGGAAAAAAGGCAGCATTTGCCGCCCAGGCGGGAATGTGGGAATGGCTCAGACCGGAATCTCGAAGAAGGCATGGCTGTTTGTAAGTATAATAGTGTCTGTGTGGTATGGGAGCACTCAAAATATGAATCGAGCAGACAGTCCTCTTTAGAAGTTGGTGTTAAGAGAAGACAGGTGGGAGACCCACAGACCCGTTACCCGGGGTGCTCTCCTTCGAAACTGGGTCGGAACAGAAGAACGTCGTACTGTCACCAGTATGATGTTCAAGATTCTGCCGATGAGAGAAGCTAATTAATTTTGGATAATACCGTAACATTTGGTATAACATTATTTTACTATAACATTTTTTCATTATAACAAATAGACAATATTTTTAAGAATAAAATTTTAGAATGGGATTTAAATTAATTAATTCTGCAAAACTGACGAAAACAGGGAGAAGAAAGTTCAGTACTTGAGCATCGATGCAGACATGTTAGGTATCATCGGCCCATGGTAACTACTAGCTGCTAAATTTCCGCCTCGGATAGGGTTCCGAAGTGCGATCCGAAGGTATATCACCCCTTTTACTCTACCGCCAACCTCTCGAGAGATTTTCAGCTTATTGTGTATTGAGTGCCGCATCCGTACAGACACTATATGGAAACTAATATCCATGCTTTCTCCTGGATTCGAAACTGGGGCCTAATGTATAGGAGTCAGAGACACTAACTACTGTACTCTTTGGGCAGAAGCACAGTTAGCAGGAATCTAAGGACACTTATATCTTTAAAAATGTCTTTGCAAAAAAAATGCGAAAGTTCGAAAATTAAGATAATCAGAATATAAAGTCAAAATTAAATTTTATTGCAAACAATTACCATAAATGCATTTTCATGATAGATTACGCGGAAATATACCTTGCAGAGCGTATTTTGAAGCATGCTTACTGCAGTTCAAAGTTACAACACATTCTGAAAAGCATTTCGATGTTCTACATATCTGCCACTGATAGCACAGCAATGAACTAAATTAAGTTTCTGTATGTATTTAGTTAATAACGTAGAGCATTAATCTTTGCAATTTCCATAATTCATTTTATACATACATCAAAGGACATAATAATTTCACAGCAAATAAGGGTTTGGACATGATTTCAACGAAAGTTCTGCATCGGAACAAGTTTCTCTTTCCAATGGTGAATTTCAATGATTTCATTTGATATACAGAAATGGGAGAATCCTTTTTTAAAAACAGTCTTTTGAACTGTTTTTGAACATACCATGAGTCAGTGACATCACGGAAGATCATACCCTGTAGAAGAGTAACCTTGATTTCAACATTTCATGGACTATTTCAATCGAAACAGCGTACGCAGATGATCACCATGAGCTTTGAAAAATTAAATAATCCATTGTGCGTAATTCCGAAAGAAGAAATACAGTGGGATAAACTTGTAAAGTATTATTTTAAGTTTCTGACCCGTTATTTTATGTTAATATCCGTTTCGATCAATCTCGTTTCTATTTCCCTGTTGTAATGTAAATTTCTAGTTCGCCCGATATTTTTATGAGGCAGAAGTAGAAAATGCTTAAAGGAAGATTTTAGATGGCAAAATCAAAGCATGTTCTGCCTGCTTGAAGGCTATGTTGCTCAATTTGTTCGCTCGATTAGTATTCTGCTACGCTGACTTATTTTTGCCATTAGCTGCTTTACGCCAACTGCAGCTAGTGCGAGCTTGCACGCTAGTTAAAATGTGAACACGTTAGGCTATATTTTAGATTATTAGTTTTAGATAATTAATTATTTTTTATTTAAGCCCAAACTATTGGCTTCTGTAAGCACGAGCTGGTGCCAACTGTTAAACATAATTTGAATTAATAAATAGTCTTTACAACCTTTGCCTGTCTCTATGAAACTTACAAGAGCAACTGATAACTCACCAACTGTTGTTCAGATTTCTGGTTCAATTTTGTGCTACCTAAGAAGGCCAGGTCCTATATTGGTACCCGAAGATTGAAAAGAATTATGACACAAGGAACTCCAAGATTTAGTTTGTCTCCCTCAACATAGCAAGTTCCGTTGCATTCAGTTAATCCCATGGATAGATTTGGATATATTATCAACATAATAAGGGCTGTTATGAAACCGGCAGTCAAATTTGATGGGAAAAGCTCTGTAACGAAATTCTTTGAACAATTAAATTTCTACTTCCTACTGTATCCGGTGCCAGAGGCACAAAACGTCACTATCGCCACTGCTGCACTTAGAGGCCAGGCCTCCACTTGGTACAAATGCATTGGAAAGACTGTGTTAGGCGAAACAGGAAGCGACAGCTTCACATCTGAAAATTTTTAAAATGCTCCCATTAATGCTTTCCGTATTGTAAAAGATAGGGCCAAATTCGAATCGGAGCTATTTAGTAAATTTGAATTTAAAGTCGACAGATTTTATCTTACGCAAAGTCTAAATTTTTAATTTCTCGTACGGCAATAGCCCGGATAAAGAAATTATTCAAGTTATTTTGTAAACTTTACTGTCCACAATCCAAGTCTTTATCAAGTTCCGCAACCCAACGACTCTAGGAAGGCTAAATTTAATTAGCAACTAAATTCTTATCGATACGCGACAGGAAAAGTACGAATAACAGGGTATCGCAGAGGCCAAACAGGCAAAATTTTAAGAGAACAGCTCAGCGAAGGCCACAGTTTGGCCAGAAGACGCAATTTGAGGAAAAGATCCAACAACGAACAGCGGTCGCCAAAAATAATGACAAATGAAAAACAGGGGAATAATTTAAACTAGAAAGAGGTACGGAAGACAAGAGGGTACATTTATCCCTGAATAAAAAAAATCCCACAAATTATCAATTAAATACCGTAACAGTAAAAAAGACTTGGAGTTGCCTGTTGTGCATTATAAGCATTATAAGGCACTCCTCCCACCTTCTTAGCAAGCCTTCTTGGTGTAATGGTCAGCGCACTCAGCCGTCACCATCGAGATAGATAAGGCCTGCGCTCTGAATCGAAACTAGCTTGTGACGTCACGGTTAAGGGACCCTCATCAGTAACTTACACAATGACACTCCCCGAAACTTTCTCCGCATTCCTTGTCTACCCCACATATCAGTAGCTTTCTATCTCTTAACGCTGTTAGACATACTTCACACACTTTTGTTAAATCCATAGATTTCGTTAGTTTTATAACATTTGTGCATTATTCATTGTTTTTTTCATTATTCATTGGTTTAATTGCTTAGTGATAGATTTTCGTTTCTCCATATTTCCTTGTTATCATCATTATGCCTTTCCGTTGTGTTGTTCCTGGATTCAAAGGATATTATGAAAAGTCCCCATAAAGAAACACGACTGAAAAATGAAAATATGAACCCATTAATTAATTTGTTTGACGATGAAAATTTGAAGTTCCAATGTAATTATGTATTTTGAATTGGCTGGATGTTTAGAAAAGTTTGGGGTGCACTACAGGGAACTTTACGAAAGAAACTCATCATGCTCTTACTCACACAACTCATACTTTGTTGGAAATGAAGCAGTATTGTATCGAAAGACTGAAAATGAAATATTTTCCCTGTGGTAAAACACAAACTGATTCCTTAGAAGAGAGATTCAGAAAATATAGATTTTTAGCCGGATTGCAATATTATGTCTCAGTGAGGCAAATACTTTGAATGCGAGTCTAAATTGAGATTGCAAAACACTTTTTTATTGAGATCTGCAACTTCTGTCAAATTACTATTGATGAGTTGAATGCTGTGTCTTCATGCAAAAAGGAAGATGAAGTAATTAATTACCTGGATATTTATGTAATTAAAGAGTATATTTCAGACATCGAAAGTGTCTTACCAGTCTTAACATCATACCTTGCAGGATTTTGTTTTAGGCCATGCGCAAAAAACGGAAGCAGTTTTCAGTTGATAAAGCACTGATATGCGAAGATGCATATCGCTTATTTTCAAGCATGGATAGAGGATATTTAAAGTATCCTCACCCAGATATTATAAATATTATTGTGCATTGTTATATATCAGTTCAAAAACTTCTTTCCGAGAAATACGAAAGTGGATTTTTAAAAGATCAAAATCAAAGAAATTTTGTGGTGAATCTTGCATTTTCTATTATAAATAGGCTAGAATTATTTAATTCAATCGATATGCTGCTGAATATCGTGTCATAACAAATTTTGTGGGTGTGCGTAAATATTTTACTGAAAAACTACTGTTGTAAATATATATATGTAAGGAAAAAAAAATACGATAGCTTTGCTCTAGCTAGCAACCTTTAATCAAATCTATGCAATTCAGGATCTTCCCCTAGACCAGTACCTTCTGGAACATTCGCGCCTGTTACATAACCTCCTCATATAAATGATGCGTCATAAGTTTTTCTATACCAGATGCCTTCTCGCCTTCATACTCCTAACGTCTTTCCTATACTCCTCTTTCTGTGCTAAAACGTTATAACATATTAAAGTCAGTCGTATCTAAGTAGTTCAATTACCGAATAATCTGCTCTGAATTAAAATAAAGATATGCTGTTAAAAGTGAAAGTCCTGAGTCTGTATTTTCTCCGTGGTTCAATCATCCCAGCTTCGTCAACCATCTGCCAAAACGTGTAATGGAATAGCCTCACCACTCACCCACGATGTGTTAAAATAACTGAAATATTACAGTTATCAATGAGCCGGTAGGATAGATCTCCGCTGCTAACTCCAATGGATGTGTACAGGCTCTTTTCAAGTGATGTGCGAAAGTTCACTCCAGTGAACTCTCAACCGTTTCCAGTGACGGAACTGCAAAATAAAAATTAGGAATTTGATTTAATGCCTTGCGTTGAAAGTTTCAACGATCGCTGCTGTGATCTGCGTTTCGTTTCTTCTGTTTCAAGGCCATAGCGGGACGAAATCTCTATACTTCTAACGCTGTGCTTTTCAAGTGTCTCACTTTTCAAATATGGTGTTTTTTCAAATGCGGAAAAAGTTCAGTGAAAATGGGAAGGATTTTTCTTGCAAGGTTTATTCATCGTTAATAAAAATATGAAATGATTTTGGAAGGAAAAATATGTGTTCCCACTATCAAACATTTTGTTAAAGTAGTAGGTGAAACAAAAAATTTGATGCGGGAGTGGGAATCAGCGAAAGAGACACAAAGACAGTACCGAAAAGTAAAAATTTTTGTTACTTCAATTTTAAAACCAGTTTTTCCTTCAAAAAAAATGATTTCCTTTTAGCAGCATCACACCTCTCTCAAATACTTTTGTCTTGAAAATAAATAAAAATAATAAAGAAAATGAAAATATTTCATAGTCGTATAAGTTTTGTAAAACATTATACAGCCGCTTGTAATTTTGTTTTAGACTGAATGTATAGTATGAGATGCCAGTTTCATAGAATAGGTTTAGGAAAACGGTGTTCGGGAAGGAAGCTAAACTGAGCGAAGACCGGTCCACTAGCAGTGACGTAGTAACTCAGCGCGCAGGCCTTATCTATCTCGACGGTGACGACTCAGCGCGTATTCTAGAGGTTCGAGGTTCGACTTCGGCGAGGGCATTGCTCATTTTTCACGTCTCTCAGCATCAAAAATCCCAATACCTCTACAATGCTACTAAATAATATCTTTGCATAAAACACTTATCCATAACGCAGCGCAATGTAGTTCTATCCTTTTAATTATCCCTTTATCCGTTAATATTCTTTTTCAGCACCTGATTAATCTACTTTTATATGTAAATTATCTCATTATGCACTTACTTACTTAAATCAGGTATTGAAATCTTTTACCTTTTTACTTAAACAATACTTGTTTTGCAAGTTAATTATCTGGACAGTTTACATGAAAAATGAAATTAGAAAACGAATGTTAAAGTATTAAAAATTTGAAAAATCAGTACTTTGAGCTGAACTGAAAAACTTTAAAATATTTAGGTTTATTTAAAATAAAAATTCAGTGTTGAGTAGCGCAAAGGTGATTTGCATACCGACATAAGTAATATACAGTGTATCCATAATTTAATCACCGGGTAAAAAATAAATTGAAATGTAATTTTACGAAGTAATAGAAAATACTTTATATCGATGTAAAATTTAGTTTATGGAATTTCGTTTTAATAATTTTCGCGAATGGCAACTCGGAGGTTAATTGTTAGCAGATAAAATGGCGTTGTACATTAAGAAATCAATGCGCATTCTCTGATTATGGGAAACGAAATCTCCGAAAACAGTTTTAAAAGGGATTCCGACATAAGTTTAACAAACCTTCACCAACTGATTAAAAAAGGCTTAAAACAGTTTCGAGACAACCGAACATGTTTTGCATAAAGGAAAGTATAGGTGGTCCAAGCGTCAATGATGAAAATATATCTGCCATTCGAGATGTGTTTTTGTGCGGTTCCAGTAAATTGATTCACCGTGCCAGCCTGCAAACAGGAATTTTAGAGTGGACTGTTTATAAAGTTGTTCATAAAGTTGCTGTCGAGGCTGACTGATTAAAAATTTCAGATTTATCGACAAATCAGACCTAATGATGGAGCCCTTCGTAAGGAATTTTCTGTAGACATTCTTGACTGCACAGTAATGATGATCAACTTCTTCAGAAAGTCGTTTTGAGTACTGAAGAAACATTTCAATTTTAAGGAGAGGTTAATCGACATAACTGCAGTATTTGTGTGTTAGAAAACTCGCATTTTATAAGGGAAATTGAAAAAACGTAGCCCTTACCTTAACGTTTATTTCATTGTGACTTATAAAAAAGTGACTCATCCCTTTTCTTGGATTCATTAGTTAATTTCCATGTTTATTTCGATATGCCGAGGTTGTTTTTATTACCGCAATTTGAAGAAATGCAGCCAAAAGTCTTTTTTTTCAACTGGATAATGCCCCCTGTCACTGGGCTACACATGTACGTGTTCTTTGATGAAATATTCCCAGATCATTGGATTGGTAGAGGCGGACCTATTTCATGGCCACTCCCTTCTCTGGATGTCACACCACTCGACTTGTTTTTACAGGAATGCTTGACGAACCCAGTTTACGCGCAGAGATTCGCAGCATCGAAGACTTAAAAAATCGAATCACCGGCAGAAACAGCTATTGTGACTCCGGCAAATGCTTAATAACGTCTGGAGGGAACGTGGGACCAGGTTAATATTCTCCGAGAAACTAGTGGTGCTCATGTTGAAGTGAATCATATAAAACTCTTCGAAATGAACTGAATAAAATTCAATTAGTGTTTTTCTTTTATTGCTTACTCTGTATTATTTAAAACATATCTTTATTCGGTAAATTATGGACAACCTATGCGATAAGTAATGGGAATTAGAAACGTAATAACTATATCAGTTATAAGTATTACTAATGTATATATAACGCACTTTAAAGTTACATAATTTTAGTAAAACAAATTAAAATGAGACTAAAAATAAAATCATGGGGGTGCCCATGATTTCATCATGGGTAAAAATTGTTTTGGGACATTAAAAATATTTAAGGAGCAATTGAAGTGACGTGTATAAGAAAAACTACTATCAATTTATTTAAATTTCCCTTTGACAAATTAGATTTGAAATTCCATTATTATTAGCTTTCCTACGATTTTATTTTTAATTAATTGCGACCAAGAATATTGTGACAGCTTAAAATTTTCTTTTCGCTTCTTAGCTCACTTTACTTACTTCTTAGCTCAATCAAAACTGCGTAACATTAAATATTTTAATATAAATTTAATTTCATAATTTGTAACTCCCCGCCGAAAATGAATGAAAGAAGAAAATCATTTACTAGTTCAAGTTTCAGCTGAAAGGTCAAAAATTAATTTTAAATTTGGTCCCAAACTAACAATCAGAGAAATTTATTCCACCTGCTCCAAAACGTTTTGTCTATTTGCGATTTTTCTGCTTTTAGAGAGCGCTATGTTATTAGCCTGTCTGGAACTTTAACTAAGTGAGAATGGTTGCTTTCTTCTAACGAATTCTTAATTAATTAATTAATTACTTCCTTATTTAGATCGCATCATTCTGTATTATTTTGCGCTTTCTTCTATATATCGAATTTTAACGAATTTTCCCACCACAGAAAATATCGTCTGCGTAAACAGTAAACGTTGGCGTGTCTACTTATATCTCATCAAACGAATTTTGGCATTTGAAAGAAAGAGACTTGTTTTAGAACACTGTATTATGAAATTTTTTAAAATGATATCATTATCATTAAGGTGTCTGAAATGGAACTAACACGCTACCAGATTGGAACACTCATTTACTTCCAGTTCTGTTGCAAAAAATCAGCTACAGATTGTCATCAAATCATCTTTAATTACAGCTTTAAATGCTAATGCTGTATCATATGTTACTGTGAAAATTTGGTACCGAAAGTTCAAAAGCAAGGACTATAACATTCAATTAGCAGAGCGCTCTGGCCGGCCTAGTGATTTTCATTAGGCTCGCCTGCGAGAACTTGAGGAAGAAGATCAATATTCAACCACTCGTGAGCTTGCTAAGGAGTTAGACGTTAGTGCCATGCGAATTAGTCGCCTGTGCATCGCATAAACGTGACGTACAACTTCAATCGTTGGGTGCTACATGAGCTGACTCAAGCAGATAAAGACAGACTTGTTCTAGCCTGCACTAAACTGTTCGAATACCAACACAAGGACAAATTTCTGAACCGGATCGTCACTTGTGATGAGAAGTGCAATTACTTTAACAACATAGGCCGAAAAGAGCGTTGGTCTGCGCCCGGTACGCCGGTATTTGCAAAAAAGGTAAAACCCTGGACAGTAAAGTGTACAGCGAGATGCTAGTCCGTGTTGACGCTGCTATCAAGGAAAAACGTCGAACTGAGTTCTAGCCCACATGAGTAATGTTCCATGAAGATAATGCAAGTTCACAGGTATCTGCAGTCTCCGGCTGGACACTGCACAGACTCGAATGGGGTCTTTTGCCACACCTACCATATAACCTTTTTCACACCTGCCTTTTTCCACATCTGCAGCTACATCTTGATGGTGCTATCTTCCATTCTGCACAGAACGTCCGAAATATGGTTGTTCTGTCCTTGTATTCGCGGCCACCAATTTTCTGGGCCGAAGGCTTTCAAAAACTACAAGCACGTAGGCAGAAAATCATAGATTTGGGTGGCGATTACTACCCGCAGTAAACATACTGCTTTCATGTTTTTCTGCTAACTTTATTGAGAAAAGTTTTTGGCCGAAAACTTTCCTTACAACTAGATATATTAATATACTAATTAGGAAAGTTTTATAATTTTTTCTCTTTATGAGCTTTGATTATTAAAACAAATTTTGTTTTGCATTCTTGAATTACCATAATAAAGTACATCGAATTCAAGTGAACAAAATCAAGGTAAAATCTTACAAACAGATTTCTCCTTCTTAGCGTCCGCGTGTATAGAGTAATTGGGAGTACTTCTGGCCAGTAAGTGGAACATCTAGCGTTCGGATCAAAGCGAGGAGATCGATTATTCTTCAGGATTTCCCGTCTTCAAAAATTTGTTGTCATTCTATGAACTATGTAAAAATAAAGTAAAATTTAAGTGCCATTATTAAAAAATACATTGCTTAATAAGTAAAGAAGTTGCTACTTTAAACTGAAATATAATTTTTTAACCTCAGATGGCAACATCTCTGAGAACGTGCAGTCTGCCATGCCACATGAATAAAAAATGAAAGCCTGAGGTAATGGAAACATATCTCGCTTGAGTAATGATTCACTGAGTAGTGTACTTGACGTAATATAAAGGTGATAAAAAAATATAAAAAGGCAGCGGTACTCGTATATATTGCAAAAAGTGAATCAATCAAAGTTATGCAAAAAGCTCGATCTAAAGCAAGACCTGTTAAGAGCTTAAATGTGAAAGTAAATTACATAAGACTCTTTTTCGTACCGAAGTCCAATATCTAACAGAAAAAGAGAGAGTAATCAGTGCCGCACTTTAAGGCAAACAGGATTCAGACATCCCAGAAATATCATTAAAGGATTTTTTCCTGCTTTCAGTAAATTGTCTTCAAGCAGTTTTCCTAAATTATTAACTTCAGCATTTCAGCGCAATAAATAACAGAGGAACATTTAGAATAAACATTTATTACTTAACAGCTTTTCTGCATAAAATATAATTTCAAAGATGTGTTCTTCTGTAGCATAAAATATATATTAATACGGACACGGCTCATAAAAGCGTAACATGAAAAAACTGTTAGTTATTTTCATATGCATTGGTGTGAAAGGAGTTTTAAAAAATGTTATTTATTATTTTAAAGTTACTCTTTAAAAGGAAAAATCAATGCAGGTAATGCACCAGATATGTTCGAGACAGAGTTATTGGAATAAATATTTTCTGAAGGAAATCCTAAAATTCAAAGTACGGGGAGAAAAAGGAGAATTTTCAATCCATTTAATTCACTACCTAGAAGAAGATTTGCTGTTCAGATAATTTGAGATTCTAACTAGATATCTCAAAAGGAATCTAGAAATCCGTTCTTAAAAGCCTTCACTTTACTTGAAGTGAATTTTAAAAGGTTTTACTTTGCTGAAAATTGAAAGAAAATGTTAGGAGTTACAGTAAAGTGCTTCAGAATGATAATTTTTCAAATTCAGAATTAAACGCATTTCTGTTTCACTCGCTTATCTCACAATAGAGACATTTATTGACTTTAATGCATTTAAAACTATATAAAAGATAAAAATAAGTAATTTATTAGCAAAGCTATTAACATTGTTAATTTAAAGTATTGTTATTCTGTATTTATCTTGAAAAATGTGAATGAATCATACTTGTTCAGTTTAAACTGCTAAACAAAGAAGGTTACTTAGTCCAGGAGAAATTAATTTCGTAGAGGATTTAGAAAATCGATTCAATTTCTTGCGGGAATAAACATGGAAAATTAAAAGCGTTAGTCCTAATTGGCAGACGATTTTAAGTGTTCAGTTATTTCCAAATACTCTAGAATGGAAGTTCTTAAATGTGCATATTTATACTGCAGAATCATAACGTTCAAAGAAATAACCTTTTGCTAAGAGAGATTTATAGATATTATTAAAAAATTCTGATTCTAAAATATTAATTTTTATTAATCAATAAAGCAATATTTCACTGAAACTTGTAAGTGTACGAACACTTTTGGGATATTAACAGTGGCTCCCGAAAGTTATATATTGTTACGAATTTCACATTTATTTGGCTATTTATTTTTTTCGACGCAGCTGTCTTTTCAAAAATCGTCTGCGTTGCACGGGGAAATAAAAAGGAATTTTAATTGCAATTCTAAATATATATGCAATAACAACATATCAATAAATAAATTCCAACGCAGCTGTCTTTTCAAAAATCGTCTGCGTTGCTAAGGCAACATGAAGCAAATCTAATTACAATTTTCTAAATAAATAGCCAAATAAATGTGAAATTCGTAACAATATATATATACACTTATATACTTTTGGTGCGGCCGATTGCAAACAAAACGAGAGATGCACAACTACATGTTATAGCAGTCCTATAGACAAAATTTTAAGGATCTGAGGATAACCGTTTTTTAGTCATGTAAGACACATTCGTAAGTACAGACGTCACGAAAAAAATTTCTTCTGAATCCATTTTGGATCCATTTTGCAATCCGTTTTGGAAAAAAAAGTCCTTTATTCTATCCTTACGTACAGGTGTAACGCGAAAACATCGTTAAATTGCATTAGATAGCGGTTAAAATGGGCATTTTTGTTGAAATAAGATACTTGGAATTTGTCACGATTACAATATTTCCTTTACTTCGTACAAGGAAGTAAAATGAATGATTAAAATAAAGGACGTATTTCTTTTATTGATAAAACTTTAGAAAATGCCAACTAAATGAATGTATAACCCCATCTTTCGAGTTGACATGGCTTCAGTTTTTAATTCTTTAACTTATTTCGAACTTAACATCCATTCTATTCTTATAACAGATCTTTATGTATTGCAATATAGCCTTTAGAAGTTGGACTAGAATTCTTTTGAGAAATCCTTCTGTTAAGTTTGTATTATTCACTCAAAGTTACTTTTTTCATTACATTATGCTAAATCGCTAAGAAGCATTTGTATGCCTCAGGGCAGTATTTTTAAAGTATCTTTTTGGGAGCGTAAATCATAAGCACAAGGGGAAAAAATAGAACAGAAAAACACAATAAAATACAAGACAGAGAAAAACTGATTTATACCGGTTATAAAATGTATACATTACGTTGCAGAAATGAAGTCGAGTATCAAATTTCAATGTCAAGAAAAGAACGCTATAAGTACTTCATCCATTTTAATTCAGAATAAAAACAAGCAGTGTTATTTTATTTACCACTCGCTTCATAAAAATCTTATTCATAAGGCAGGAATTTCTTCTTTTTTCTTTTTATATCTTGTTAAAATATTTTACTTCGCTAGACTACATGAAAAAGTACGTAATTTTTTTAAAAATTAGATACGTATAATACAGAAAATGTCACTCTATAATGTCATTTCCCAATAGCTGGAACTCGAATCTTCGTAAGAAATGTTGCTTATATTTCGATGAGATATTGATAAATCTTGCAATATCTCAAATTCATAACGCTGTCAATTCTAGAAAATATAATACATTGTATTTAGAGCAATGCACAAATGATGATTAGAAAAACATTATTTTATTCTTTATTGGTAAGATGGTACTGCAACAGTGCACATGAGTGTTTTTATTTTCGCTTTCAATTTAATAAATTTTATCAAAATGTCAGGTTTTCAAAGTTTTTTTCAGTTATCAGCGATTTAGTGTCAGAAAATGTTTTCCGTGTCAGCTATTCATCATTCGCACGGTTTGGCAAATTTTTACTACTTCTGCATTGCCATTTTCTGCGGTATAGAACATTTAACTTATTACAATTACAGTTTAGTAAATTGGCAAATCTAAAAGATGTTACATTTTAATTTATCTCTCAAATTAAAACATTTCGTTGCTTAACAATGTAAACTGAGAAAAAGGAAAAGGAATTTATGTGTTTAAAATAATTTATAACTTAAGTTTGTTTTTACTAATATGCCTAAATTATAGAATTTGCCAAATGAATTTGATATATTTTTAGTAGAATAAGTAGGATTGCAGGGTCAGTTAGCGAAATTTTCTAATTGATTTCTAATTTCTAAAGCAATTGCGTGTTTAAATTTCCCAGTTTTAAGGTAATTATTGAGAATAATCAATTTAATAGTGAGCAGTTAAACTAACTATTACTATTACATAAATTATGCATAATCGCAAGTGAAATTCTGCCTTTCATTTCTGATTATCTTAATAAGACTGTTTCTGTCGTTTTAATTGCTGTTAACGAAAATGTTACTAAGACAGAAGGTATTTATACATTTTTATAACGATTTCAATAAAGAATTATAAAAAAGGAAATGTTTTAGGATGAAAATTTTTGGCAACAGCTTATTATCTGAAATGAGAAATACCGTCCGTTGCTTTTAAATTTATTCTCATTTCAGAAAATAACATTTAAACAAGCTGTGTATTAAGCAATGTGTTTTCTTCCGAATATCTTTCGAAGAGAAATATTCCTATTCCATTATTCAGAAACGTTGTAAAATGCATGGTATTTAAATTTCCAAATGCAAAATAAGCAACATTATTAATCGGAAATGAAAATGTTGTCGATCCTTTACTTCTGCATGAAACGTAAATTCCGAATGAACACTCGAAAAAGGTATGTATCATTCTTAGGCTCCTAAAAATTAAATCTTCGGTAACAACAGGAAATTTGCCGACCTAGAAATCAGTTGCAATCTTTAAATACATTTGTAGCAACAATAAATAATAAAACGAAAACCTGAAAGCTTACAGATTTTATATTACGCCCCAAAAGGACGTTTTTTTGACGTTTTGTGTGTTAGCTTTATTTATTAAATATCATGTTCTTCACACTTAAACCATAAAATTCAATTCAACAGTAATGTCGCAAAATAACCTAAAAAGAGCATATCTTTAGAATTTCCGATACACAGTCTCGTGCGCTAGAAGTAAAAATGTTTTTCCGTGCAGTGTTGCCATTGCTCGCTTTGAAATCGTTGAATTTCTTCTTGAAAACTCGTAAATGCCTTAGAAAATATGAAATAGATAATAAAGTAAATTCCAAATTTAAAATTTGTTCTTCCAGATACAAATATTCGGGTGCAGACGTACGTTATTCAAAATTTGATGGCTCTAGGCACCATTGCTTTATCACAATGTGAGAAACATATATACATTTATATTTCATTAAATATAATACAGAGCGATAATATTTGGTGGCAACAGTTTGAAAAGTGATTCAGACTTTTAAAGTTTTCGACGCAAAATTCCAAAACAAAATTAACAGACCTTCCGGACTAATGCCCTTTGGGCTAATAAGAAACCAAGATTTACAAATTAAAAAGACTGAAAAATGTAATGTCTTCTAAACATTTTATTTTTTCGCTTTTAAAGCTTTTGCCGAAGCATGTAAATTCCAAATTTACATGCATACTTTTCCCTTTGATTATTGTTGAGCATGTTGCTCAACAATTTCTAGCACAGAACAATTCGTAGAACTCTGAATGAAAACTATTTAGCAGGAGATAAATGGGAAAACGTTGTGTCTCTTGACGAAGAATGTGTTTAACTAAAATAATATCAATTTATGCAACAAAATAGTATCTATTTATTAATATATATTTATTACCGATCCCAAGGTGAAAAATTCAGTCCATGGTTGATTGACTTTGATTCCTTCAATGCAAAAAACGTTTCAGAAAGGGATTTATGATTTTTGCGGGATTCTTTTGCAATGGGAATTAAAAATATAAAGAGTGGAAAAAAATTAAAGACAACTCAACATACTAACAAGAAAAAGTTTTACGTTTGCTATTTGCAGATGAAATTTCATTTCTTTATGCCAATAAGTTTAGAAGAATAAACTTCATCAAAACAAAGCAACAAGGCATACTTCGAAAAGTACCGCTATATTCCTTGAAAAAAGAAGACTGTTACAGATTTGTTTTACATATTTTTTCAACGTGTTCCCACGAAGTCTCCTATCGTTTCACCTATGAACTATTGTCACTATGGTCTCTCGAAAAGAGCTTTTTCTAAGCACAAACGTATTCAAATTTCATGGACTCGGGAATGGAAATTGTCTTCCACAACTTTTCTGGGAATTTTTTTTCGGAAAACATTTTTTACAGTTTTGATGGACTCGGGAATGGAAATCTTCTTCCACTACTTTCCTGGAAATTTTATGAAAAATTTCAGGAAATTTTCGGAAAACATTTTTACAAGAAAATTGTGTAATTTTCGGCTTTACGAAACAATTTCCTCTGGAAATTTTTTGTAAAACCCTTCTATCATGGAAATCACGATGTACATAGTCCAGAAAAGGCTGTCAGATCGAGCATTTAAAATATACTCTTTACATGTTAAACATGAAATTACACGGTCCCCAAATCCATCTAAAATGTATAAACAATCTTTGTATGTTGCACAAGAGATAGAGAAAGATAATACTTCAGACTGAAATAACTTACTAGAAATAATTTGTACAGGTAATACAGGTAAATCATCTGTAGAATAAATATCAAAACCTTTATCACGTAAACAAAACGATAGGTATAAAATCTGGCTTTCCGTAATTCCCCAAAATTTTCAGAATGAGGCGCATAAAGCGATTAGGGCGTCCACAATATTTGCTGCCAGGGAAATACCTTATAAAACTTTGTCAAAAATTTAAAGGGTGAGAAGTCTATGGATTAAATGACGATATTAAATGACTTGAAATATTATAGAAAGGAAACTAACAAAAACATATTGCTTTAACCACTTTTCCTTTGATTATGTTTTTAGAAAGATGAAACTGTTAAAAATATAATTTCCAAAGTAAAAGTTTAACAGTCTTAATCTGTAAGATTTTAAGTTCACTAACGTTTATTTTATTTTAAAACTTTATTATCATCTCTTATTTTCCACTTTCGGTCAGAATTCACGCGTGAATATGTTTATGCAAATTGTACTTGCTAACGCTTAAGTAGTATTTAAGTTGTGGCTTTTTGCCAAGAGCAGAGTTAGAAGGGGAGAGAGTGTGCCAGCCGTCTTGCCACTAGACTTCACGCGAGCTTGCTGTCCGCCTGTAAGGCCAAAAGTTTTAGTTCTCTCGAAAACTAAATACGTATTGCAGTTTTCCGCAGTTTGCGTACCACATACGTACTAATTTAAAAGGCCAGTCTTAGTGTTAGTCCTGTGTATAAAATATTAAAATTTACTTCTTATTTAAATTTTAGTTAGTTAGTAGTCTTATACACTCACGTTTGTGAAAATTGCAACACCATGAAGGACTTACGCGAGTGAGCTGAAATTTTCAGGAAATGCAAAGTAGCGCATGATATGCAAATGATTAGAATTGCAAATCCGTAGCGCATGCGTATGCTGAGCAGCGCCCTCTGAACGGCTGATGGATCCGAATAAATAAACGGCTGTAGCGAGGCGTGTATGGTTATCGGTGGTTATCTGCTAGTGGTAAACGTTAACTCAATCTGTACTTATGCCTCGTCGACGAAAGAGAGCGAGATTTGAACAACTTACAGAGTTTGAACGAGGGAGAATCATCGGCCTTCGTGAAGCTGGATTGTCGTATCGTGCAGTAGCCTCTCGTGTGCAGCGTAACAGCAGCACAGTGATGCGCGTTTGGAAGCAGTGGACGGACGAGTGTCGGACAACTCGGAAATCCGGGAGTGGACCCCGAAATGTGACGTCAGCTCGCGATGATAGACACCTGGTCCGCATGGCGCGGACGGACCGTACAGCTTCCTCTAGACAATTGGCAGCACTGTGGTCAATAGCTACAGGTGTTTCATTGTGTGCTTCATCAATTCGTAGACGTCTGCTGCAGTGTGGACTGCGCGCACGGACTCCTTTATACAGGATCCCCCTAACGCACGACCATCGCCGCCTGCGGCTACAATGGGCCAATCAGCATAGAGACTGGCGTGCTGATTGGCAGCATGTCGTGTTTTCTGACGAATCCCGCTTTAATTTGTGGTACCATGATGGCCGCATTCGTGTCAGACGCTATGCCGGTGAACGCCACCTTCCGGAGTGCATTATCGAACGCCACAGTGGACGAACACCCGGAGTTATGGTCTGGGGCGCCATAGCATATCATAGACGATCTCAATTGCTACGAATTGTGGGCAATCTGAACAGCAACCGGTATATCCGTGAAGTTCTACAGCCCGAAGCTGTTCCCTTCCTTCAAAGCTTGCCAGGCGCTGTATTTCAACAGGACAATGCCCGCCCTCATACTGCTCGGATTGTTAAATCCTTCTTTGCAGCGCAGCAGGTACAGCTTCTTCCTTGGCCTGCGTGTTCCCCGGATATGTCGCCAATTGAACATGTGTGGGATGTCATTGGTCGGCGTCTTGCTCGTGATCCTCGTCCTGTTGCGTCTGCAGACGAACTTTGGGTACGCGTACAAACGATATGGAATGCTCTTCCTCAGTCAGACATTCAAACTTTGTTTGACTCCATGCCACGTCGTGTAGCAGCACTTATTGCGGCGCGTGGTGGCCACACAAAATACTGATTCTGATCTCTTGTTCTTGTTTGTTTGCTTTGAACATTTAATCATTTATTTGTACCACTACCACTCAACTGTGTATTAAATTGCATTCAATTATGACGATTCCTTCTTGGTGTTGCAATTTTCACAAACGTGAGTGTATTTTTACGTTCAGACATAAAATGTTTGGTCTTTGTATCCCGAAGTGCGGGAACGCTTGTGATATCGCGGAAAATAGAGGGGTAATTTAACCCTTCTCATCTTGTCGTCTTTGTTAGACTCCATAGGACATAGTTTGTCGTGAAACTCACTGTCTAATCAGGACACGTCATGTTTGCGAAGCAGACAAGAAGAAATACAAGTCCTGATAAGGCGTCCGAAGAAGAAGACCCATGGCCGACTTTCAAGAGGAAGTTGATGTACCCGTGGCATGTTAGGATGATGATGATAACAAAAATGATGTTCAAAATACTAGTGAGTAGCAATAATGCTATTAGTATCAGTAAGTACTATAATTGTCCACACGTTGCCAATAAAAATAGTGTAAAACAAGAAATCTCAAGTTTTGATAAGCGTGTTTTTTAATTGAGACGGTTTATTAATTACAATTAATATTTGCTTAACGTGGGGGTGAATTTCATTTGACTCCTTATCTCGATCCAGGCAGAACTTTTGATGTTACAGTTACGATTAAATAGTTTATATTTTCCGATTAGTATGCTTAATTTCAAAGATCTGCTGTTTTATATGTCACATAAGGATTAAAGAAAGATTTGGAAAAGCGGACGGAGGAATCTTACCATAGTAAATTTACTGATGACGAATGTCATTCTAGGCATGAAATGAACCTGCAATAATTAATGAAAATGTTTATGCTGCTGAAGAGAAAGACAAATAGTGGATATGGTTTCTAAGTCTGGATACAAATTTTAAAGCTCATCGTGTGATTGAGAGTAGGAAAAATATATAAAGAAATAAAAAAGAGAAAAGTGTTCAAATTATTTAGGTATTTTTTTCAAACAAACATGCATTACGTTTTGCTTATAACGATGAAAAATTTGCAAACTTTTCTCGGTTTCTGTTTACTTTCCTTTAATACGGTAAATGGGTAATAGATAAAGCGAGACAAACAAACATGAAAAATAAGTAATAAATAAATAAATAGATAAATAAAACAGAAAACATGGGAAAGCTTTCCGATTTTATATTACGCCCAAGACATTTTTTAATACACTCACACATAAACGTTTCGACAGCATTTGAGCTAACGTCCCTTTGAGCTAAAATTTTTAAAAAACAGCTTATCTTTAGAATTTCTGATAGACAGTCTTGCGCGCTGGAAACAAGGATGTTTTATTCCGTACAGTGTTACCGCTGCTCGCTTTGAAATCGTTGAGTTTTTAATAAAAATATTTATTAAAATTTTACGAAATATGAAATAGATAATAAAACAAATTCAAAATTCAAAATTCGGGCTTCATGGTGCCCATATTCGGGTGAAGGACTAGGCACCGTTAATTTTTCATATTGCAAGAAACATGCGGACATTCATGAAGATTCTTCATTATTTTGTAAGTTTATCCTAAGTTTATAACAGTTACTTTAAGTTTCTCACACTTTCCTGTCTCTTCTAATTTCAGCTTCCAATTTCCTACCAGAATGCATTTTCAGAAACGCGTTTAATGCAAATGAGTAAGAGTAAGTCGATGTTTGACTGACTTCGTTAGGCCCATATCAAACACGCATATATTTAACAAGAAAAACTGTTACGGACAGTTTTTCTGCCTAGTTTACTATTGAACTTCTTTTCGCAAAAAATTGCAAGTTATTCGTTTTCAACCAATCATCTATCAGCTTCGAATGCTATCAGCTTGTTCGTAATGGAGTACCTTTTTCTCCTGTGTTAACCCCAAAGTGATCTATGGTGATTGGCTGTTGTGACAAAGCAGAAAAATTGTTCCAAACAGTTCTTCTTCCGAAACAAATGGATGTGTGATACGCTCGGCCGTACTTCAGTCCCTCGATAGCTTCGCCTACTTAATTGAAATTTAGAAGCAAACTACTTAGAATTCTGATAGCTTCGGCTATATCTTTTTAGTTGAGCTTTAATTATTATTATTTTAAGTTCAAGCCCAAGTGGAGGCTTTGCTGTACGCTCTGAGATAGAAGCCGACTGTGTTAATCCTTATTTTGAGAAATAAAGGGTAATTAACCTTTCTGGAGTCTTACGTCTCTGTGCACACTCAAGCGATTATTCGCTTATCGGTGTAAGAGGTTCCCACATTTAACTGTGAGATAAAAGGGTGAAACCACAATTAAATTTTTTAAATATAATACAGGGCCATAATATCTGACGGCAACAATTAGAAAAGTGATTCAGATATTTAAAGTGATTCGACGCAAAATGCCGTTCCGAGACTAATAGCCCCGGAACACAATAGAAACAGATGGATGAATTATAGTATTTTGTACATATTTGTAAATTTGATTAACTTTATTTTATTTGATATACTATTTCACAGGATTTAATAATCTCTTAACCGAGGGATTCTCGCACTCTAATAATAACAATAAAAACCCTCCTTTATTGTTTTTAATAAATCACAAAAACACTATTCTTCTTTAAAAGTTTCGATATCATCATTAATTTAGTCATCATATAGGGTTTTCTCGAATTTATAAAACAGGCTAACATTAATTTGAAATTGATATAGCGGATTGTGGTGGTAGAGAGTAAGGATCTGATTCGACCGCTATAGCAAAAAATTTTGATCTCTTGCAACGAATTCAAAATTTGATTCTAATGCTTACGTCACACGAAATAATCTGCTTTCCAATATATTTATTTAAATATTTGAAATATTAAATTTCTAGTGTAACTTAGAAGCTTTTTCGTAAGCTTGGTACAATCTGTATAGTTTTGGCTTCTGAAAAGAGTACAAAGAATATACGGAAAGGTTTGTAATAAATTTATAAATCGCGATTTTCAATTAAAAATGCATGTACGATGTATTATCAACTTAATCGAAAATTTTGCTGGTAAATGTCTCATATATGCAAATTTCTAAACATTTATTTTCAAACGCTAAGCATACATTTCCGTAAGCATCTAATTACTGGAATGTTTCATTAGGTTAAATTATGCGTAAAGATAGTTCTCCAGCTAAATTAATGCTTGCTTAAAAACATAAGAAACGTTCAAGGTGTCTTGAATTATTAACAGTCCATTATTTTAAACGGAAGCATGTGTATAAATATGTATATTTAAATAGTAGTCTCGAGAGTTATGGAGGTAATTCTCTGTTGTTTTTCAGCACATTCATTTCTCCGACAACATGCAGTTAGTTAAGCAGCTTTTTGAAAAAAAGCAGTCGAAAGATCTTAATTACAGTCAAGATTAATTTCTGGAATATTCCAAAGGTTTAATTTACTTGTAAACGCAATTTAGGAACTGATATTCTTTATTGTGTATCCTGTAAAAAATGTCCCTAAAAATAAGAATAATAATTTCCCCTAATAAAAAAAACCACCAAAATTAGTGTTGTTAACTAGTTATTGATGAAACTCATTTTATTTAAATTTTAAAAATTGCGCTTTCAAAACGACCTCAAATTATTCTGTTCACTTTCGTTACTTACGGATTAACCACATTAAACAATTCTATTTTCAGATTTTTAGTAATGTAAGCGAATTCATAAAGTATAAAACATATTATTGCTTATCTTTAACGCGTAAGTACTCGTTACAACAAAGCACACTAAAATAACATTACCTAAGAACTTAAGATGTATTATATTAGTTAACTAGTTAAAAAATAATCCGAAACATAAGTGAAAACCAAAAGTGAAATACATTTCTCTGTTACGCCAAAGCGGTTTCAACAAATAGAGAAAGATAACACAATCATTTTTTTTTAAATTATGCTTTTTTACTTTCTGATTGGACTTTCTCTGGGGATTACTGCCAGACCCATTGATCATTTAGTCTTTCTCATACTAGTAATGTGGGCTACAGAAGGTACATTAGTCATTCTTCAGTAACTAACAGTGATATTTCTTGAAACTGTTACAGTGATATAAAGTGCTTATAAGGTGTATAAGGTGGTAGTAAAGTTATTTTTCAATTTATAGGAAGATAACAGTGTGTTAGAAATTTTCGTCCAAGAAACTTGCCTTTTTGTACCAGTGAGGGCCTTAAATATGGCATAAATACAGTGTTCTTTAGTTAATATTTGAAAATTCTGTCACAACTCCGGCACAGAACATTAGTTCAAAAATGTTTATTTCTAATAAATTATATTTTTATATTTTCTTACGACGGGGTTTTACTTTTAGAGATTTGTCAGTCAATCATAGTGTTCATAATCAAGACCAAAGATTGAGGAATATGATTCAGCATATTTATGTTTTGGTTTAAAACCCAGCCGGCAAGTTATAGCAATTATTTTAAATATATTTATTCTTGAATTGTATTACATATTTGTATACACAATTGTATGCAAATGTGTTAAAGTTAGTATTCATGTATATTGGTACCTTAGCATATGAGATTAATTCGCTCCGTGACCAATCTACTAAGCCGATATGCTCATATCTTAAAACAATTTTTTTTACATTAAAATGCATTTAAAAAACCTTATTTCCGTCAAGAGTTGCAAATAACCACATCAAAGATTTTGTTACATGTTTTTAACTAAGAAAAATTGCTCCGAGTTGTATAGAAGACTAATAGAAACTTTATCGAATAAAGTATAAACATATTAATTGGAATAAAAAATATAAACTGTTTTATAATTCCCAGTTACTGTGCTCTATTTATGTGCATTGCACTTTCATTATTCTTCACTGGTTTTTGTTAAGTATTTCTTCACTTTCATCTACAGCGCGTTTAAATAGAAATTTGTCCAAGGAAGTTTGTCTCATCATCCCCTTAAGAATGCTTCTAAAATATATTAAAGAAGTGTCATTGAACTGCACTTTTGCCCAATACCTATCATTTCTTTCTAGGTGTTTTTTGTTTTCAATAAACTAAGCAACTGCCTCCCACTTTTTCAAAATGTTCTTTATTTCAGCTGAAGAGATAGGCTTCTCTACAATTGCCTCTTCCTTATTATTAGTTTCCTTCAAATTTTTCTTTTTGATCCGCGATCTGAAGCTCATTTAATAACTCGATTGGAAGTTCCTAAGAGTAATCCTCAACGAGTTTATTTATGTCACTTCGTAGCCACCTCTATGCCAATGGCCCTTTGTGAGGGATGCAATCCCTTCTAGTACCTTCTCATATGTTTGAGCTTGAATGCATGAAACTATCGCACAACGCTTCAAGGACACCTTTATTCAAGCAATTGAAGGTGCTCTTTGAAACACACTCGTATGCTACATCAATAATTTTTACACCTATTCTACTCATAATATTATAATAATCCTTCCAGTACTCTCGAATGATGAAATTAGGTGTTTGGAGAAGAGATTTTTTTTTCAAAATTGAAATCTCCTTCTAATCTATGGACAGTAGGACAGAATTGGGGTTGGGTGAAATGTAGAAACACTTCATGAATTTTAACACCTCGAGAATGTCGTCTGTGCAGGATCATTGTCTAGTACGAGAAGAATCTACAAATGTATGTTATTTACCTTTAGACCTACAAATGTATGTATGAATCCCTTTTTATAAAATGTTGAGTTGGTTGCTTTATTCATGAAACGCTACTTCTTGCATTTATGTCCTGTGGGGTTGCTTAAAACAACTACAGAAGCATGAAGGGAAGACCTGCTGACGTCTAAAAAGAGCAGCAAAAATGGAAGTAACAAAAGTTCGCCAAAAATAATTGAAGAGGCTTTCTTTGTTATTTGGCTGAAACGTTTGGATGAAATGTGTAATGTTAACGACTGTCATACTGAAATTTGCATGTGAAAGCAAAGGGGAATGTGACTTTAGATTTGGCCGTATACGTTATGAATCAATCTGTATATATCTTATCCACCATTATTTAATAATAGTAAACCATAAGATTTATTGATTTCTTATCTTTCTTCTGCTCCCACGTATAACTGAAATGCACTTTCGAACGAATGTATTTTACAAGCTCTGCGTTGTTTCGATATCAACTTTCGTATTTTAGTCCCCAACTTGGTAGATGTCTCTGTGAAACATCATACTGACTAACGCTGTATCTCATTAATTATTAATAATAAAAATTTGATTTTATTTGAATTTTTATAACAAAGCTAAATACAGTGTATACGTTTATGATCTTTAACCGTTTTTAATTAAAATAGAAAATAGAAAGAAAGAAAGAAAAAAATAGAAAGAAAAAAAGAAAATAGAAATTGCACACTGAAAAAAAGAGAACTGTACATTGAAAAAAGAGAATTGTACACTGAAAAAGAGAATTGTACACTGAAACTAATAAAAACTGTTAATTTTTTTTTGGCAATAACAACAGAAAAACAAAATTTCCATCATACTATTATATTGTAACTGCTCATTATAATTTTTTTTAATATATTATTTCAAATTTAGTGTCTTTTTACCATGCATTGTTACTAATATGATTATCGTCATCACCATCATCATCATCATAGTCATTATTGTGGTTTTCAGCATATATGATTTTAAAATTTAGTGTTATTCTTTTTCTAACATAAAGGTAAAGAAAGAGAGAAAATTGAAAATTACGACCTCTAGAATCAAGCTACATGACTATATTTTTCAGTTTTACGCAATATTATTAAGTTAAGTGGCTATTTGCAATTCAGTGTTAATTAAGACAGCTTATGCTTGTTGGCAGAATTAATTTTGATTATATCGTAAGACTTCAGAAATATGTTGTTCAGGAATTCTTTGCTGTTAGCAGATTGAAGATATATATTCTTAACTCTGTTCGCTTAATGATTAGTACGAATAAAAAATTACCTGAAGAAATATGCTGAAATAATGCAAAAATTTTTTACCACACATTTGGGATTGTTCTGATGTCTCAGAAAATGTATCATTTGCACTTTGCCTCAGACAAGACGAAGTAAAATTCTGGACTCAGGGTGTGCAAAAAAAGTTACTTAAAACAGACCATTTCTGAGTAAGAAATATGTGATGACCCGATGATGAGGTCAATTTTTTTAATACGATCCGCTTTTCCAGTAGCATTTTTATTAAAAATACAATCAAACCTCATTATAACGAAACTGGTTTACAATGAACCTCGGACATAAAGAACGAATATTTTGTTCCTTCCCAATTTTCTATAAGCGTAATGCTATTTTGTACGACTAGAGCTAACCTCCAACCGTATAAAAATGGAAATGACGAAGTTAATGGATATTTTTCTCTCAAACTTTTTTATACTTTTCGTAATTTTCCCCAATTTTTTTGCAAATCAAAACAGAAAAACTGTAACTCTTAAAATCATCCATGTTTAGTATATTAGAATCCACATTCCTTATATGTGACGATAGAGAAATCCTTTGCATTACTATTCTTTTCACCTTCACTCCCGCCTTTCTCTTTGTTCTAAACAAATGCTATTCGAGCTAGGCATAACAATTCTTGAAGAACCAAGATACACAATAAGCATATCTTAAGACATCATATCCATGATCATTCAGTCAAAGCTTCTCTGATTCTATTCAAAGTCTTTGACTAAGCTGTCAGACAGAGATGTATTCAAGGCTGATGCTATGATGAAAATTATTTTTAAATTTTTGCTGTCAAGTGAAAGAGAAAGTAGGAAATAAATTCTCACAAGCTTGATGATGCACGCCGATTCGTGTTTTAGGGAATGGAAGCTTTTTAAATTTATCAGTTTGTTTTGATTCAGTATTAAAACTGTGTGAAGGTTCTGTGTTCCGAATTGGAGGGGCTTGCATTTTTAGATCTCTTGAAAGATGTAGGATATTTTTATACGGGCTACTGCAGCTTTGCTTTGCAGCCCTACATACCATGGGAGAAATGAGCGTAATCTAAATTAACAATAAATAGCATAGATTAATGATACACACAATATATTAATCTAACACTTTTCCTTCTGTATAGGAGACGTTTTCGGTGTCATTCATTCATTCGTAGACGGATCGGTGAATGTAAAGCATTTTGTGCTTAAGATAAGGTGAGCATTATTCGAAAAATACAGTTGCAGTACATCCATATCTACAGTTGATATCACATGGAAAAATCGAGGCTCGATAATTTTTACTAAAAGAAGTGTTTGTTTTTATTACAAGGAAAACGTTTTAAAAGGCCAAGCATAAGGCTGTTGAAAATGCATTGTTGAAACCGTTCACGTTTCAAAAAAAGCCGAAATTTGGCCGAATAGCATCTGGACAAATTCTAAATATAAATAGGTATTTTAGATAGAGATTTGTAACTTAAGGAATGGATCTAGACGAGGACTATTATATTAATTTATTCTGTTATAAAAACATGGTGAAACTGAAAAACAACGGAAAGATTTAATAATTCTACATAATAATAACCATAATTAACTCGAAATATGATTTTTTAATACCAGATGTATCATTCGCGTTCTTTATAAAATGCTACAATGCTAATAAGCCATTCTTAGATAATTATAAATACATCTTTATTCTATTTTGTGAAATGATCAATTTTGTTTCTTGTCAGACTGGATATAGGGAACCAAACTTTCGGTCCCTTGAAGTTCGTTATAGTGGGGTTCGGCTTTCCTTAATTTTGACTCGTGCACTCTTTAGCTTGTCATATTAGTAAATATATGTTTCATTATAACTCCAGCTCATGAAAGGTCTGCTTTGAAAGAAGCCAAAAGCAACTGAAGAACTTATTTTATTTTGCGCTAAAATGTTTTACTTTTTTTTAAAATACGGAACTACAGACTTTTCAAAGCTTTTAGTCAAGAAAAATGTCCCTCTTCTATCATTAAAAATAGAATAAATCCAATAAGAATAGAAATCTCAACTCGTTTGCTTTTCCATACTTTTTTACTTTGAGTTTAAAATAAAC
The DNA here is from genome assembly GCA_000611955.2 of Stegodyphus mimosarum. Taxonomy (NCBI): domain Eukaryota; kingdom Metazoa; phylum Arthropoda; class Arachnida; order Araneae; family Eresidae; genus Stegodyphus; species Stegodyphus mimosarum. The sequence goes on from KK113712.1 coordinate 1,123,978, forward strand.
ATCAAACTTAAAATACAGGTGTTTTAGTGCTTCTGTTCCAAATTTCATATTTTGGGCAGTACTGCTGCTTTTTAAATTCATATATGGGACACAGCTATTAGAATAACCACATAAGTAACTGTGAATGGAATCAGTAAATACATCTACCGTTGTTAAATCTTGCTCACTTTATAAATTCGTCCTTCTCTGTTTTACTATGCACAGAGATAAAGACCAGCATATGGAATACAGGACTTTTTAATGTATCTCGCTTTACGTACTGCTATTATACAAGGAGACTTTTGGGAAGTTCGTCTTATATGAAATTCTAAGCGAAACCTATGCTAACCATCATTGCGTCTAAGCCCATTTCCTGCCAGTTATTGCCAGTTTTGTTATCTGACAATTTTTGTTGTATTCAGTTTTCTAGCAATCCGAAAAAGAATTATGGGTGGAAGGCGACGTACATATATTTGTCGTAGGTCAAATACATGACATTATTATATGTCTTATCTAACACCATCCTACAGATAGTAATTAGTGATAATAATATATGAGTATCTCGTATGATTTCTTCTATTTCACCAGTCACACGAAAGAATTTTGAAAGGTTTCATCTGTACTTCACGAAGGTGGAAAAATCATGAACATTTGTGCCGAAGCAGCATACCGAATATTGTCTTTTATTCCACAATGGACACTTCAAGGTCGTTTCCCTCTTCTGGCTTGCCTTCTGACCATGACATCGGCTGCCGCAGAAATTGGTCGAGTCTTCTAACTTGCCGAAATCAACTAATCCTCTCTGCGAACCTGTGCAGTGACAATAACTTCTGTTATCATCTTTTTTTTTTTTTTTTTTTTTTTTTTTTTTTTTATTAGGAAAAAAGTGGAGTTCACTACGACTTCCAGATGCGTGTTTTAAAGTTACAGCCTGTAGAAGGTGTTTTCAATCAGTATTATTAATCATTTATAAGATATTTCATTTTACTTCATTGCAAAATCAGGTGAAAAATAATCGAATTAGAAGCATTAGGATATTTTTTATTAGGAAAAGTTCTATAACACTTTTTAAATTGTAATCCTCATTTTGAGTTGAAAACGTTAACTCCTTCCCGCACGTTAAACAATTTTCTTGAACTAAGTACAGATCAATAAGTGTTCTCTCTCATAAATGTAGCATTTCTGTCTTCAAAAGTATTCCTTAGTGTAGTGATTTATTTTAGTTTCTGGAAGCAAAAAATAACTTTGAGTACCATCAGCGCAATTTTTCTCCATTTTGAAAATAAGAAGTATGCTCATCTTTCTGATGTATTTCCATAAAATTTTTGCGTACTTCTTTTATAGAGAAATGAGAATACTTTTCTTTTCGCTGAACTCGCTTTTTTCATATTTTTCTGTATATTTTATGAGTAATTATTTACTCTCGTAAATTTTCTGTATGTTTCAGGCAGTTTCATCAAAGGAAAGGAATAGATAAAATTTAGAATAAATTTCAGAAAATAAATATTTCCTATAAAAGTTAAAATTTATGAGAAAATAAAACTATACTACGAAAATACTAAACGACTGAATGTATTCAATGAACGTAATAAAATGCTACATCATAGAACATTAATGTTGATTGAATTTAGCGAAATAATTATGAACCAAAACAAGATAGTTCCGAGTTATGTGGTGAATTACGGACTAGAATAGTTTGAAGTTTATAAAAAAGTTAAAAACCCGAAATAGGATTAATATTTAAATATCGAAATCCAATGAGACTTTGTTAAAAATAGACATAAAATTTATAGAAAGGATTTAACAGATAGCGATAAGGAATGTTTGTAATAAGAAATTGTCTTAAACATCCATAAAAGTTTTAAATCTGAGATGACTTCTCGATATATTAAATTAAAAGTTTGATGAAAGCGAAGCTGTATTTTATTTCATGACGTATGTTTTCCTGAAGCAATATATTATCTCATGACAGGATTGTTCAAAGGATTGCTTATTCCATAAATTCTAGTTGTCAATGGATGAGTTCATTAGAAAGTGTTGCCGTGCAGGCAGTAGAAGATTTAAATTCAAGTTTTATATTAATAAAAAATTACTAGTTATCAATAAATATTTTAGATATTGCGTGTTTGTTTGCGGATTCATTTAATGTACCTAGCACAAGAACAGAAGCCATTTAAATTTAGAAAAGTTAAAATAGAGTTAAAAGATATACTGACACTAATGTTATGAAAAATTGAGGGGACCAAATTCACAATTTTATCAATAATGTTTTTTGTCTTGTTTTTTCGACGGCGACATTTGTCAGTGTGCAGATTTCAATAGCGGAGGTTTTACATCATTAATTTAGGACTTTGATTACTTACTCACTGGAGATGAGAAAGTTTACTAGAGAATTAGATTTCTATAAGATAATTCATAAATTTCCATTGGATTTAACTTGTAACTGGAGTGGCCATGAAGAGCTAAACATTCTACAGACAATGATGCGTCAACTAGTAGCGACCACTGTGGTGATCCACGGTTTGAAAATGTATTTTGAATCAGTCGAGATTCGTGCACTAACCTAATGCTTCGCATTAGAGAGTAAAGAACATCTGTGTTAAAAAAAATATACTTTTATTTACACAGCAAAACACGCAGCAACATACTTCACGAAAGCTCATTCTCTTTCTTTTACACTAAGGTTGCGCATACGCATTAACAATTACCAAAGAAGCTTAGCAGATACTGCCATCTGCTGGATAAACTATTTGCTACAACCGCATTTACGCGATGAATGAGAGCTGGGCTTCGTAAACGCAAGTTTAACACAGTTGCTGGTAATATTATCTAGTACCTAGGTGTTTTTAGTTTCATTTGTGAGTTTTCTAAAGTTTAATAATAAGAAAACTGCTATTTGAAATACATCTTAATCGAAATTCTACTCTCAAGTTTCTCAGATTTATTTTTGCACGTTGAAGTTTTCCAGTAGCAAATATATTTAATAATTTATTACGAAAAAACATATTCTTTACAACGAAAACTCGCTTTCAATAATTCAAATTTCCTCTAGCATTCTATTTCTTAATTCAAGTGAAAACTTCCAAAGCTATAATCGATATAGTATTTCAGCTAACTTTTGATCTTCCGCTCAGGAACTAAAAGCAGTATTTCTTCCTCCTACACCAGGTGTAAAGGAAAGTAATTGCATTTACTAGTATATACGCCTTAGCTATTCACGCTGAAACAACAAGTTAACTTAGCATAGTATACCTTTACTTTAAGTTCCGAGATCCCACAAGATTATTGCTAATCGAGTACCTTGCGAACTTTGTTGTTTAACGTTGCTTAGTATTACTTTTCTAGAGGAAAAATAGAGAGCCTGAAACGTTTAACAGAGTAAGAAAATTTGAGAATAAATAAGATAAGAAAGGGTATCGAGTCTTAGAATTCTAATTTATTTTCGAACAAATGAATAACAATTATACATCTTTCAAAATTATTGGATGAAAACAAAAGGCGGAATTTGCGATGTTGAATAGGAACTAGTAAAAGCTAATTACCTATCATAATAAAAATGCTACACATCTTTATTCCATTTCGCTTCGCTGTTTTTGTTTTCATTATAATTCATTCAATTCATTATAATTCATTTGTATGAAAGTATCGAATTTGATTTCCAGTTTCTTGTCGATAAATCCAGATAATTTATGTTTTCGGTAACTTTAACACTTCGCAAGAAAGCAGCAGTTTTACAAATACACTCACGTTTGTGAAAATTGCAACACCAAGAAGGAATCGTCATAATTGAATGCAATTTAATACACAGTTGAGTGGTAGTGGTACAAATAAATGATTAAATGTTCAAAGCAAACAAATAAGAACAAGAGATCAGAATCAGTATTTTGTGTGGCCACCACGCGCCGCAATAAGTGCTGCTACACGACGTGGCATGGAGTCAAACAAAGTTTGAATGTCTGACTGAGGAAGAGCATTCCATATCGTTTGTACGCGTACCCAAAGTTCGTCTGCAGACGCAACAGGACGAGGATCACGAGCAAGACGCCGACCAATGACATCCCACACATGTTCAATTGGCGACATATCCGGGGAACACGCAGGCCAAGGAAGAAGCTGTACCTGCTGCGCTGCAAAGAAGGATTTAACAATCCGAGCAGTATGAGGGCGGGCATTGTCCTGTTGAAATACAGCGCCTGGCAAGCTTTGAAGGAAGGGAACAGCTTCGGGCTGTAGAACTTCACGGATATACCGGTTGCTGTTCAGATTGCCCACAATTCGTAGCAATTGAGATCGTCTATGATATGCTATGGCGCCCCAGACCATAACTCCGGGTGTTCGTCCACTGTGGCGTTCGATAATGCACTCCGGAAGGTGGCGTTCACCGGCATAGCGTCTGACACGAATGCGGCCATCATGGTACCACAAATTAAAGCGGGATTCGTCAGAAAACACGACATGCTGCCAATCAGCACGCCAGTCTCTATGCTGATTGGCCCATTGTAGCCGCAGGCGGCGATGGTCGTGCGTTAGGGGGATCCTGTATAAAGGAGTCCGTGCGCGCAGTCCACACTGCAGCAGACGTCTACGAATTGATGAAGCACACAATGAAACACCTGTAGCTATTGACCACAGTGCTGCCAATTGTCTAGAGGAAGCTGTACGGTCCGTCCGCGCCATGCGGACCAGGTGTCTATCATCGCGAGCTGACGTCACATTTCGGGGTCCACTCCCGGATTTCCGAGTTGTCCGACACTCGTCCGTCCACTGCTTCCAAACGCGCATCACTGTGCTGCTGTTACGCTGCACACGAGAGGCTACTGCACGATACGACAATCCAGCTTCACGAAGGCCGATGATTCTCCCTCGTTCAAACTCTGTAAGTTGTTCAAATCTCGCTCTCTTTCGTCGACGAGGCATAAGTACAGATTGAGTTAACGTTTACCACTAGCAGATAACCACCGATAACCATACACGCCTCGCTACAGCCGTCTATTTATTCGGATCCATCAGCCGTTCAGAGGGCTCTGCTCAGCATACGCATGCGCTACGGATTTGCAATTCTAATCATTTGCATATCATGCGCTACTTTGCATTTCCTGAAAATTTCAGCTCACTCGCGTAAGTCCTTCATGGTGTTGCAATTTTCACAAACGTGAGTGTATATTGATTTATAATGCTCGTTTGAAGAAATTGAATTTGTACGATTCTAGCTAAATTAAAGTTTCACGTGTTAACACTTTTGTTCTGTAACAGGATAAGTGAAAATTCACTTAACTTCTATAGGGCTGCCCTGGAACATTCTCCTTTTCCTTTCGAAGACTGTTCGTCTATACTGAATTCCATTCACTGCCGAACTAATTTTTTTCAGAAATTTATTATTAACGTATGATATATATATACATATTTAGCCAATATTTGCAGGGTATGCAATAGAAGTATTACGTTCTAGATATATAAGAAGACGGATTATCGTTTTAACTAATGTTAGACGCATCACTTCGTTCAACTAAATACTTTTATTCTCTTGCCCCAGAGGGCCTTCATAGCTGCTGCGTTATTAGTAAGCAAACGCGACAGCTGGCTAGATCTTTACTTGAACTGTGAAGCAATTATTCGCTAAGTTCAAACTGTATCAATACCAACATCTGGAAAGGATGAAAAGACACTTTTATTCAGCTCAAGAAAAGTATTTACAGTCGGCACTCCTAATGGTTATAAAATTAGTTCGTTACTTTTAACTGTAACTCAAAATAGAAATTCAAAATTAAAACTAAGCCTAAATTAAATAATCAGCTTAAGCTGTGCAAAGATAATTAACGCGAGTTGGTCTTAGCTCTACCACAGACGTAGACAAGTCGGCAATTAATATGTACGGTTGTAAAATAGCAAGTTTAAATATCAATGAAACAGCGTAACTGAAAGGCAGAACACGCTTTATCTGAAGTAACTCAGACACCGGCTTAAACAGTATCTTTCTGTCCTACTTCTCATAACTCGCGAAACTGAAATATCGTTCTGGTAGGAAATGGAAATGAGAGAAAATAGAGACAATCGTAACTGAACAAAATTGTATAGTTTAAAACTAAATACGTCCTTATAAATTAATTTATTAATTTCATACAATAAACGATAACTATGTAGATACAAATCCAATTGTGACTTTATACAAATATTGTGAAAACTCATTAGTAATCACTAATTGATATTCAGTGCGGAAATTCCTACTTTTTACACACAGAAGGATAATTTAGACTTTAGAAATTTGACGAAAACAACACATTTGCTATTCCTGAATGTGATTTGACCTCTGAGACGATTAGTTTATAACTTTACGTATTGAAATTTTATGCATTATTTTATATGCTGCATGTATTTTAATATATGTGAAATATTTCAGAAGTATTCCGTAAAAGGCTGGAACTTTTCTGTGCGATTTTTATGTTTTAGTTTGTACTTGGCTTTACTCTAATTGCCCATAAGCAAATATTTACAATTTGAAGCAGAATGCCTAAGCTAACTGCATTGAAATTCAGTTTTTAAGTTAGTTTAGTGTATAAAAGTAATCCTAATTTTATTTTAACAAAAATATTTGATAAATAGTCATAATTAGTTTTCGTAACTAGTTATTTGATAAATAATTATAAGCAGTTTGACAGCCGTAGTATCACTCAAGTAAAGCTGTCAAGTCAGTTTTCAAATATCATCAGATTTCAGATATCAGATAATTGTTACCACTATCAGACATTCTGAAGTCTGAAGGTCATGAGTTCGTGTCATATACAGAACCTAGGTGTTTAAAAGCTTGCCAAATTTTCATTGCAAGACTTTCTCAACTGTATTGCTATAGTATTTCTATATAACTGTATTGGTATGATATCCATATTGTATATGGTACCGTTATATATTGGTGGGGTATCCAAATAAAACTGAAGCATATTTTGAACTGTTAAATTTATGATTAGCAATAAAAACTATCTAGATCTTGAAAACTACTGTGCCTTTAAACATCTAAAGAGTAACTCAATTCTCAGAGGTTTTACATAAAAATCATTTTAAAGATTTTAACATTTTCACATTTTGAACAGAAATAGTTATGGAGGAATCGCATAAATAAATATTTTAAGATACATTTTTCTAAAAAAAGAAGTTCGAAAAAGTAAGTAAATAAATAAGCTGATATTAACTCACAATACGTTCAACGCTCAGCTCTTTTTAATCCGTTTGATTAAAGTGATGAACTATTGACTCTTCTAGTTTTTTTTTCCGATTTTCATTTAAAATGTATATTATAGATTATCTGTTTTAAGAGCGATAACTTTATAACCTGGCCACTGCCGAACCACAGAAGTAGAGAAAAAACACAGCAGAAAATAGAAATCAACTCTTTAGAGAATCACAATTTATAAGCAAACATAAGCCCGAACCCAAAGCTTTACAGCTAACTTTCCATAGATCACTATGATATCAGAATTGAAATAAAGCTTAGGACAAGAAAAAAGCTCACAAGCAAGGTTTCATTAATGCTGACAAGCAAGGTTTTTGTCGCGTCACGCATAGCGCTTTAACGCAAACCCTGAATTAAAAATTAATACTTAAGCACTGATTTATACTGTACCGTACGTTAGAATGTACGAGTTAAAAATACCTCAGAATTATCATGATTAGCAATGTCTGCAGGATAAGCGATCGAGGTGTGCAGGATTTCCGCAGTCAGCAAGCAATTTCATATCAAGGACAGAGGAGTTTTCCATTAAACCAATATTCAGTTTAATCTTTTTCTGAACCTCGTCTATTCTTTAATTAATTTTCTTTGAAGTAAATTAAGAGACATTGTTCTTTGTTCATTCATAACTTTTATCTGCTTAAATACTGTGATTAAATCTCTTGTATCTAAAAGTCTATCATTATTATCCAGAGAATTTCTTTCTCCATTTTAGCCTTTTCTAATTTCAACATTGCTGAAACGTCTTCTCAATTTCTTAAACTGCTCTTGACATACAAGTTCATCTTTACGAAAATTCATCTGTGCTTGTGTATTTTCATTTGTGATCTTTGATAACTACAAAACATCCACACGAGATATTTTAATTATACTTTGATACACAAGATTATACTTCCTGTAAAATTTACCAGTTCATGGATAAGTATCTTTTAAACACATGTCTAATCTCAGAGAATTCATTCTTTTCTAGTAGCTTGACATTTTGAACCACAGATAATAATTTATGCTTCATTTATTCTAGAACCATTTTTACCAGTTCTTTTTGTCTTAGTTTTGATCCTGACTGGCTTCTGATATATAACTGTAAAAAAATAACAGCTTTGTAAAACCAAAACAATTAACTGTAATATTAAAAATATTAAATCTTACAGTGGTGCAGCCTAGTAACAAAAGTAGAAACTTTTGGAGGCAAACTGAAAAAGAGTTAGGTCATTAAAACTGTTGTACCATGAGCATTCGATTACACATATACAGCCTCTTTATCCGATGTTTGAATGTTCACTAAAATTTGCATGATGTTGAAATTTGTAAGCGTGGGAAGGAATTGCAGCTGCTTTGCTTATTAAAGCGAATTATTAAGCATTTATAATTTGCTTTTATATAGTTCATGTAATTATTGCATATTTGACAAAGCACATCTTACATTGTTTACCCCCGAAGGTCGACATAGAGAATTCTGTAAAGCTGCGGGCTATGATCTGTATACCTAGGCGGTCTCGGCCACGGGGGTATACAAATTATGAACCTAGTGGTTCTGGAGGTCTCGGAAATGTCATTTATTGTCCGGCCCAATGGTCTGGCAGCTCTAGTAGCCAGGGTAGCACAACGGATTCGCTGAGTAATGACCCTCTGCGACGGGCAGCCCAAGCGACTAGTAGGTAGCAAATAAACAACCAGTGGCGCCCTGGGGAATTATCTCCAGGTGCGTTGGCCCCGATCGCTTCAAGGTTCTATGTCAAGTGTTGAACCAAAGCCGCCTGAAGCCCCCTGAAGATAACAGGCGGCTTTGGTTGAACCCCTATCCAGTTCGGAGGGGGGGGTGAGGAACTTCAGCGCCATTAAATTGGAGGAAAAGGGAATGCCAGACACTTATCTTATCTTACCTAACTTATATTCGAAATTTTATAACTATGATACAGTAGCTCTGTTATGGATTCTAAAGTTCTTCAACATGGTTGTGTTATAACGATATGTCTTACAATGAATTATATGTGTTATAGTATTTGTTATTAAATATAATTCTGTAGCTCTCAATATGTGGTTTTTATTCTAGATGGAGTCAATTGTGGAGAAGATGCAGGATGAAAATCATGGAGTTCCAGTGCGAACTGTCAAGAGTTTTATGTCCAAAATACCCAGCGTATTTACAGGTAACTAATAATTTTTTGATTTCTTAATAATACAGATATTTGTAACTTGTTACTGTATAAAGTGTTTCTTTAAAAATGCCATCTTTTAAACTAAAGTACCACTCGATAGCAAAACACTGTATCTAGTCTCCATCAAAATCTCGTATGTGACAAAAAGCAAATACGAAAATGCACAAGTACCTTCCTTCTTTCCAAAACTTTTTTCAATCCATTATGTTTCCTGCTTCTCCTAAGAAGTTGTTTTCTTTATATAAAAATCGCAGCAACAATGCCATGTTTATTGCAGTAACTGACGACATTTAATCCTCATTTTACAACGCTCCTCAGTTAGCAAACTGATATTTTCAATCTGCAATAGGAAAAAAATGACTGTGATAGAAAATTTTGAAATCCAGTTAAACTAAGTAGCTGTCTAATCTCACCTAACTTAACTGAAGTTGCAAAACCAAGTCGTTCAAACTTTCCACGGAATAATATCCTACGAACTTGGCTACATAATGTGCTTTCTTTTTATAAAATTCTTTTTATAAAAAAATTTTAATAAAGTATGCATGGAAGTTTCAGAGGAAGAATCATTGAGTGACCATAAATACAAATATAGAGATCTGAATTATGTGAATTGTAGGAAAAAATGAGCAAAATCGTATTACTACAAATAAACATCGAATTCAAAAGTTTAGTCTACATTTTAGAGAGGATATGTTGGATTTTGAAAGTCATATTGTAGATTTAAAGAACGGGTATGAACTAAACGAAGTTATTGAAAAATTTGAAGAAAATCTAAAATTGAAAGTGAATACGAAACTCGTAATTGCTCATAAAGGACATGGTCGAAAATTTCATTCTGTCTGGTGTACTTCGGATTTAAATTCTCAAAGAAGCAGAGTGAAGGCATTTCGTAAGAGCTTTCAGATTACGACTCTGAATGATGTTGTGAGATTGCAGAGAAAAGTTATTTATAAGTAAGAATTGGCTAAATATAAGATGAATATTAAAAAAGCAAAAAAAGGTATAAAATAAATGGTTTTCTTAGTACTGAAAATTATGATAAGAACTATAGAATGGCGAAAAACAAGATGAGAAAGAAATTGCTCTTACAAAGAAACAACGAAGACGATTATCGAACCGTTTCAGAAATCTATAATGAGACATTGGATGATTTTTGAGGCGTACAACACCCTACTGAAGATATTGGTCATGACATAGATGAGTTCGTGGTTTTCGAAAAGCCATTTTCTTACTATGAAATATTCGAAGTGATTCATAGTTTAAGAAATAAATGCGCCCCAGACTCGACGGCATTGGGACCTTGTTGATAAAACAATTATTTGAAGACTACCCCTCTTATTCCATTATTTTGTACAATCAATGTTTAAGCTATGCCGTTTTCCCAAAACGTGGAAAATCGCAAAAATTGCTTTCATTCCCAAAGAAAACGGATCTATGAGATCGTTATGCTTGCCGAAGATTTTGAGGAAGATCTATGATAAGCTAATTACAATAAGACTTATGTTTTATAAACAAATGACTGGGAATGCACCTGATAATCAGTATGGATTTACGAGGGGTAGGTCAACGGATCAAGCATTGCATAAGGGGTTATAAATGGAGTCCGGCAGAAACGTAAAGAATATCATGTGGCCCTGGTCTCGTTTGATGTTCGGAGTTGATTTTTCGGATTTATGAAAAATCGCTCGAAAATTGGAAAATTTATTTAGTGACATGGTGGAACTACTGGAAAATTGGAGCTCGCAAGAAGAGATAGAATTTAATTTAGAAAAGACCTACGCAATGTTTTTTCCGCAGGGTGGTCGAGTTACTCGCCCTCCCAGGTTGAAATATAATGCTAAACGATTAACGTTTGTTGAAAAGATGAAATACCTCGGGGTTATTATCAATACGAAATTAAATTTTTTGGATCATTTTAAGGATGTAAAAAAAAGAACTGGTGGTATTTTGAAATATTATCGCAATACGTTTACTGCGGAAACTCTTGTAAAGAAGAGCTCTGCCTTGTTGTTTATTTTTAAAAAATGTAGTAATTCCAATTGTTATGTATGGCATTGGCGCATGGGACTGCGGGGCGGGGAAACTTGTGAGAATTAGACAGGAATTAGATACAATACAGAGAGGCTGGATGCTTGCGGCTACGCGTTCTTTCCGCACCGTTTCTGGCTTGTGTGCTCGCCGGTGTGCCCCCTCTCTCGTATCAATATGGCTTTTTCTATAACAAATTCTTAATGAAAAAACAAATGTATTACATCGTTGGAAATCTCAAATATAGAATTAAAAAGTGATGCTTTTGAAGAATGCCTTGAACTGATTCACCCTGCAGATAAATTTGGACTAAATTATGATCGATTATTATGTACTGTAAATGAATATGATATTTATACTGATGGTTCCGTCCTGGGAGGAAATGTTGTTTGCGCATTTGTAGTGTATTATTACGGAATTGAGATTGACCACAAAACATTTCTATTAAGTCTCATGAATACAGTGTACCAGGCTGAATTATATGCAATACTAGAGGCTTTAACCTGGATCAAAAATAAATTATCTGGTGGACAATGTGTCCACATATTTTCTGATGCACTATCGCCTTACAATCATTTTCTAGTCTTGGGTTTGATAATAAACTTATTGTGAATATCAAAATGAAATATAGAAATCTACGTACAAAATATAATATTAAGATACATTGGATTAAGGCACATGTAGGTTTCCATGGTAATGAGAGAGCTAACGCATTGGCAAAAGAAGCCACACTCGGCAACTGTAAAGAAATTAAACTGCAGAGCTCTAGAAGAAAGGCTATTGGAATTTTATACAATAGTATATATAGAAAAACAATTAGGAATCTTCGAAAAAAAAAATTATATGGATACTATACAGACTCATAAAAGAAGAAATTGCTATACTGATATAGATCTGAACCAGGTTTTGACGGGTCATGGACGGACGTTTTCCCAAATACTTGATGAGATTTGCCTTGCAGGAAAACAGTCTTTGTCGGCTATGTGGAGTAAGAGGTGATAATGTTCACTTCATCGAAACCTGTGGCCTAACTGCAAACATTAGAGGTAAAATGAAAATCGAATTCCCAAGTGACCTTGAGGATTATAGTAAAATGCTGCTTTATTCCAGAGAAATAATGAATATTATCAACGTACAGAGACACTTAGCTTGAGTAGATGTTGGAATGATGTATATCTCTTTTATTTTTCGTTTTATTGCATGTTCAACAGTTTTTTCTTGTTTTTTTTTTCAGTTCGTTTTTTGGTTTGTTGGGCTGGCCTCGAAAAGCTTTGTGGCTGAACGATCGGCCGGGAAAGCTGGGGGCTTCGCCTTTGTAGTAACAATAGTGACGGGTTTCGATATTTCGTGCTACGCTGACGATGTTACAATCTAGGCCACCAGCAGCAATACACCCTCCCTACAGCAAACATTAAACTTGGTACTTGAAGATCTTAAACTATAGTGCACAAAAAACAACATAACAGTGAGCAAAGACAAGACGATTGCACAGGTATTCGCTCTGCCAAAAAAAAAACATCAGATAGAACTTCAATATAATAGCTAGCTAATAGTTAAAGAGCCTATGGCCAAGTACCTGGGAATATAGCTGCACTGTAGGATGGATTAGGCTCAACACTTTAATGATATAGCCACCAGAGCCACCAAGAAGACATGCATACTGAAAAGACTCACAAGAACAAAATGGGGTGCAGCATAGGACACCCTTGCGACCACCTATAAGGCATAAATCAGGCCACTGATGGAATATGGATGCGAAACTTTTTCCACAGCTAGCGAAGCCGTAAAAAGGAAACTAGTCGTCACTCAGAATAAATCTCTACGAATAAATTGCGGTGCTGGGAAATCCACTCCAATTCCCTCCCTTGAATATCGGGCACAAATAGGACCTCTGGCAATCCGCCGAAACATGGAACCGATGACATGCTTTAAGAGAAGCCGAAGAAAGCCGGAGAACTTCCGAGAACTCTGTGCACTGCTAGCGGAAGGCTGAGGGCTCAGACTACATCGTTGCCCCACGCTAAAGTCCCCTTTCAGAAATATAACCTATACTCAGGCCCGTTTAAAAGATCCACGATCCGCCATGAAATATCTGACATATCGTTTCCGATCTCACTTCCGGGCATACTGTAAAAGTGATCGCTACAAAATATCCTGGGCCGAATAGATTTCTATGTACACAGATGGGTCAGCTATCAGCCAAAACAGTGGAGACGGCTTTTATTCCCACCTCGTCATGACAAACTTCGACGAAGAGGTAATAACTATAAGTAAGGCAGAAAATGCCCTTTACCACCCAGACATCAAACAAAAAGTAATCTTCCTCTGGGATTCAACGACTGCAATACGATCAATCATCAAGGCAGAAATCCCCGAAGAGCAATTTGTAGCCCATTGCCAGGAAAGACTCCTCAAACTATAGGAGGCAACAGATATTCGTATACAATGGTCCCGAGGCACTACGACAATACAGGAAATGAATAGGAGAACAGACTACTTAAGAAAGGATTCTTTATGCCTGAGCCAATTCACCCCTAACATATAGCAAAAAAAAAAGGATGGACTGCTATACTGGATGAAGCTGCATCAATTCGTTTATCTGCCAAAGACGAGAATTGGCTGAAGAAGAAGAGTGTCTGTATCTTGGGCACCAATTATTTCTTAGGATTTTTAAAAAGATTTTTTTTCTTTTTTACCTTTTTGCGATGCTATTGTATTTTTGTTTATTTACTTTATTAATGTTATAACTTACTTATAAATGCCCTTTATGTACGCAACGAAATTTAGAATTTCTTTTATTAACAGAATACAAGAAAAAGAAACATAAATAGATATTTACCTGCATTTCAATGAGAACTTTGTAGGGATTTATATTTATTTTAAATAACCAGTTAAATTTAATTTTAAGTTACTTTCCTATAAGCCTTTATTTCCCTAATTGTCAAGGCCAGAATATTTAAATTTGGTAGCGCTCGTAAGAAATGCAAATTCTACCAGTGGGAGAATAAGTTAAATATCGACGTTCCAGTAGAAAGAAAGGGAGTCCGGGAAATTCCCGTGCGTGCTTATACCCAAACTTCCGTTTAGCAGTTACTTCTGGTTAGACGTGGCTTAATCGCTATTATCTTGCTGCCACTAGACTCATCTACGTGCTGTAGGATACAGGATTGTATGAGTCCTGTAGTGTAATTCTACTACTTGCGAATATCTTCAATTTTTAAGGTTGATTCTACTGTTTCAGTTACCGCCCAAGTTGAGGAGTAGTATGCTAACGTCAAGGTGACGCACTGTAAGTTATTTAAAGAGCTTATTAAAGGGCAAATTTAACCCTTCTTTAGTGCAATCACTATTTCTCAAGATTCTACTCAACAGAAAGACAGTAGAACTTTACAACTTGAAAGTACATTAAAAGTGCCGTTTATTTTATTTTTCGTGTATTATTTTTTTAAAGTTTTTCGAGGTTAAATTATCAATATATAATGCTCCATACGAAGAAGTCACGCATTTCTCGAATCAATATTAATGTTTCTCACAAACATCAAAATATTGAGAAACTAATATACTATTCGCAACAGAAACAGTATGTCGCTGGTTTCTATCATTGTCTTTTTCCGGCTCATTTCCTATTCTTTTAAAGCTTTTACAGAAAAATGGGAGCCGGTGTAAAAGAAGCCGTACTTCTTAGTTTTCTTTCTTTTTTCTCTTTTTCTTGCTTTATCGCGTTTAATAAAAGAAAAGAAATTGAACTACGGGGGAAAATGCCTGAAACTCGCTTTGCTTGAAGGGTTTCATTTATTTAAAACTACCTTACTTCAATTTTAAGGTAAAACAAAAGAAATCAAATTAATCGTCTGATACTAGTTTCCTCTAATGCAGATAAATTGAAAGGCTTAAATAAAAATATAAAGTACATTTTAGTTATTTTATTTGTACCAAGACACTAAGCATTTCTCCAAATCCTAGCTATTTTTATCTCTAAATTATCGCAGTGTTATGAGTTACTGAATTATCCTGATTCATTCTCCTAATTTGTTTTCCATTATATTTTCGTAAAGAGAACCCTTTACTCACTCTGACTTATGATTATTGATTTACTGGGACTTAAACAGATTTACATACACAAGGCACTGGTACCGATAACTTACGGCAGACTTTCTGCGAAAATTGGCTTTTATTTTTTACCCGATTAATGAACTAGAAATTTGATTTCCGTTGCTGTGGCACTTTGTGACTTTACACTTGTTAAGCTGATGAATATTTTGGTTCCTGTTCGTCTCTTTTGTCTCAGAGGATTTTAAATCTTAAGCGACGTGGTTACGTTAGTTTATTTTAACATCGCAAAACGGACAGAGGCTATTTGCCTAAAGATAAGCTTTAATAGAAGACTCTAAAACAAATTGACTCATATTCACGTTACAGAAGGGATTCGCCAAGAAATCCAACCATGCAGCTGTCCGCCAGAAATCGAATCAGGGTCGAATACTCAGTGTTCAGTGGTCTTAGTAGTTGTTTAATGGTCCTATAATATTGAGATTATCATTAGCTTATTCCTTATATGCGATTTTATGCTTATTAACAACGCACTTTTAGTTATTTAATTTTGTTCCTTTCCGATTCATTTATTTTGATTTTCTCTCACCGAAAAGTTTTCAGAGATTTTAAATTACTACTGCTGTTGAGGGTATGAATAATAAAATGCAGACTGTGTACTTTAGAAATTACATGTATACATGAAATGTACCTTCCACCCGCCAAGAATATCATCCACTTTATCGTGAAAAGTCATTTTAAGCGAATTTATGAAGATTTCTTACTTTGGCCAGTTTCTTTAGGCTAAATTTAGAACTGACCGATCAGAATTCGAAATAATGTTAAATTTCTGGAAATTTCGAACTTTGGCCACATTAAATAGAAATAGGCAGAATACTGGGTTTTTTCGTAACATATATACACGAATAAAGTTTTCCGTTAACACTTAATTCATTTTTCACACGATTGATACGTTAAATGTTAGATTCATCAATGCGCGTGAAACCAATGCCTGTAAATAAAGACATCGTACCTGTAGGAGAAACGAAACTTGGTACCACTCAATAGGAGGTGACACATATTGTTTATTATGACACTGTTGGATTTCTGCCTGAGTAACTTTCTTAAAAATGAACATTACAACTGGATTAGCAAGATTATATAAATTTCGTATCAGACTCGTAAGGTTAACAAGGTATCATCGCACTTATATAATTGTTTGATATCACTGTTTGAAGTCAAACTAACTTCTTCACTGAAGACTAATTGAGGATGATTACTGATTCTCTCTAGCATGAGATTCCTGGCTTTATACTGTACCTTACCTTACAGATGTATCAGATAAGCTCTATCAGATAGTGTTTTTTGCAATTAAAAGATCTGATTTTCAATAAAATTAAGATAAAAACAACCAGACTGATGATGGTTTCAAATATTGCTTACCGTGTAAATGCTAGATTTCTGTTGTGTGTCATTTATAAAATGAGAACAATTGTTAAGATATCTGTCAAATGATTATTGTTAGATTTATGACAAATCAGTTCATTTATTCCAATATGATGAGTTCCTTAAAAAATACGTGGCGTATTCAAACAGATTGGGTAAAAATTTAATATTTGAAGAAATGTTTTGAAGTGAAACCCTTAGGTTATTAAAGTCACTTTAAAAAAGATTAAAGAGGTTACTCAAAATGCTCTCTAAATCACTGTATTGTTTAAATGTCATTGCGAAAATTATAAATGAAAGTGTCGGAAGAAAAGTATTAAAATTGTTGTGAATAAAGTAAAACATTGCTTTCATATCATAATTGAATTTACCTATGTTCTAAGTTGTGGGGAATTATAAACGAGGTTTTTTTCTTTCTTCTTCAGAAAGTGCGTAAGACATTTAGCTTTTAGTGTCTTTCTGTTCTCCACGAAATGTCCTTCGGCAACATTAATAAATATGAAAGGGGAAAATAAGAAATAACATCGTCGTATTAATAGTTAGTAAAAAGGGAAAATAAGCAATAAAAATTAAAATGCAAAAGATAAAGATAAAAGCACTTGCAAAAAAGGAAACTTTTAATTCCATTTTGTCCTCAACGAAGTTTCGTGTTCTTCAGATTTACGTTCTTATAAAAATTTGATGAGTATTATGGATTGCTTTGAAATTTACTTTACGTTTAGAAATTGTTAAATAAGAAACAATACTGGACATTAAGTTAGCTTCTGATTTAAAAGACGTTATCCTGAAATAAAATATTTTATTATATTTTTATTTATTTATTTATATTTAATTCAAGTGATAGTCTGATATGAATTTTTCTCTGTTTCTCCAGATGGAGAGAGACACGTATCATATTTTCCGTAGAAATGCCTTTGCATTTCAAATAAACACAACTAGTGCTGAATTTTGTATTCTAGCTCAAGACGAGACGATTTCTCACGTAAAACGTTCTTACAAATACTGTTAGGTTTGCATACTTATATTTGCATGACAAATGAGAAATAAAACTTTGTCCGTCAGTATTAAGCATAAAAGCGCAAGAATAGGAGGAAGAGGCAGAATAAAGATACGTATATCTGTTTTTAGTATTTGTTTACATAATGATTCGGTTTCTTTAGAATGTTCTACATATCAATGGACTGTGAAAAACGTCGAGTATTAGACGAGTGCGGACACGTAAAAATGAAGGTACAGCACCAAATCATTTTACAATCAAAGAGAACTAACTGAACAAACATTGAAAGCAGACATTGAGCAAACAACAGAGAGCAAACATTGAAAATGCTAAGAAGAATTGTCAGGACTATTGTTCCCTTTAGTCGATTTTGTAAACATAACTGGAGTCCTGAATAAGAGCAGGGAGCTTACTCAAAGCTATGTTCGTTTGTGCGTAGAACAGACAACACAAATAAGAAGAGGGTCACTTCACCCTTTATTTCTCACAGCGTACAAGCGCTCCCGCACTTCGGGTTACAGAGACCAATACTTTTGGTCTAAAACGTAGAAAATAAGAAATAAACTAACTTAACTGCTTTACGGATAATAGTAACGCGAAGATTGGCCCTTTAATACGACGTATATAGTGATCAGAATACAAAGGCTATAATACGTCTTCAAATATCAGCGAAAACTGAGTTCCGGCCTTAAAGGCAGACATAAAATGCACACGCGTGGTAAAAGAGGGACTGGGTATTGGGGGACCCTATCGCCAAATCCTGGTGGTGATGAATTATTGTCCGCCAGTTTTAAGTTCGGGAGTCATTAGGATATTTTGTAGCAGAAGACGTGAAAAATATGAACTCGGGACTTCTCGAATACGCGCCTAATGTTCTACCGTTATACAACGAAGGCATGTTGGAAGGAGGGAGAACATGCCTTACAATATAATCAAAGTAATCAGAAATATCCATTAATAATAATATACTAGGCATTACGCAATGCAATAACGTTGTTTTTAGCATAGATATTAAACAAGACTTTTTATTTGGAGGGAGAACAGCTCTTGAACTTGGGATTACACATAATTTGACGTCTTTTGCGAACTTTGTTCCTTTCCGTAAAGCGAACTTTGGTGTCACTAGGAAGTTGAGCAATTTTATTTGTGAAGAGAATAGTTTTTATGCCGCTATGATAGGCGTCGTTGAGATAGGTACAAAACTTGACAACTGCGGAATCAGTGTCTTCTGTATCACTCCGATGCACATCTTGCAGCAGGTGCTGCTTTAAGAGATAATAATTTAACCTCCATTCAGTGAAGGTTTAGTTTTAGGAAAAGTTTCACTAGCGATTACAAGCTTCAGAATTGCCACAATCGTGACGTGATCTGAAATGAGTTCGTCATACCCTTCAATCATCATGCTTATCCTTGCATTGGAAGGAATAAGATCCGAAATATCCGGGAAATGTCTGTGAATCTTTGGACGGTAGTTGGAGTATCGAAGATATAAAGTTCAACTGGGTAATTTTCCAGAACGTCTCGAAGAATTTTGCCATTAGTTTTGTCCCTGCAATACCCGTCCAGATGCTTGCTATTTAGATCGTCCCCAACGATTATTGAAGAAGAATGTTGTTGTTAAATGAGACTTCAGCCAATCTGTTGCCTGGGGGTTGTAAATTGCTCCAACGATAATGTCGTCATGCTTTAGTAGATGACGTGAAGCGATGACAATCTCGTAACCTTTAGCCCTATCATTTAAAACGAAACAAGAGGGATATTTACAATGTGCATAAACAAGAACACTTCAGCCTCTATGATTCAAGCGATCTGATCCGTAAATCATAACTTTATGTTTATCTCCAGGGGTGAGAAAAATTTCCGAAACTAAACAAATACCAACGCCATTATTCAAGATAAATTCATGATATTCGTCTAATTTTTCTCTGAACTTCTTAGCATTCCATACTAATAATCTGACAGAAATACAGCTATTGAAGAAACTAGTCGTAATTGGGCTATGAGGGCACGATTTTGTTGGCTGTGAATTCATAAGTCTTGAGGTTCATCTGACATAGTCCTGATGAAGCAATGGCAAAAAAGTTTTTAAGACACTGGATAATTTTCTTGGCTTCTTCCATCATGTCTGAAGAGTTCTTGTTTTACCCAGTTAATGCCGCAGCATAGGTTTTGTTTGTGAAAAGTGCATCACTAAATTTTTTAGTTGATTGATTTTGTGCTTTCTGTTTTGGAAACTTTTCGCGACCTCTCGCACTCTTATTTTCCATGGAGCAGTCAGCTCACTTGAGGTTTCCGTCCCTTGGCTTTCCGTTCCGGCGGTACACTTCATGCTTGCATCCTGCCGGGGCATAGTGAAAGAACCGACACTGGAAACATTGTACCGGCTCTCTACGATGACGATATGATTTCACTATAGAAAAATAATGTGTATCAGGTTATAAATGCAGCTACATTTTGGTGTTTTGTTGAGTGTGATTAAAAATAGTGGTATATTAAACTTAAGCTTTTCTCCATTTTTTCTACCTACTATTTGATCTACATTTCTGACTACATAATTTCTTGCCAGAGGATCTTCGTTGATATCAACGACTGCTATATCATTCTGCAGGCTGCGCATTACAAACGTAATTGTTTTATCCTTCGGAAGGATGTAAAAATCATACTACAAGCCTTTTCCTTTTGAACAAGCAATGAGTAATCTATGCCTCTTAACATCAGGAACATTTAATTATTATTGTGAGCATCTTGCTGGTTTTTAACAGAATTTTGGCATCCCTAATTATCTTTCTAAGTTTCTTCCAGCTATAAGTCCAATCCTTAGCTACAATGAGCGGAGTCTGCCACTTTTCTTCGGGTAGGCGTAACCTTCGGTGTCTCTGTTAGTTGTTATTCGTTCAGCATCTAAGTCCTGTGGATCGACAGCGATTGATTCACTGTTCGAGGTGAGTTGATCCTTGCCGGGTTCAGAGTCGGCGGGTGACTCACTATCCACCTCAGTTGGTAAAATATTGACTTCAGTTTCTTACATGTTGTCAAGTCGTTTTTTTCGGTTACTGTTTATTCTTCTAACATCAAAGCACTGCTAGTGAGGGTAATGTCAGAGTCATTGCCATGTTTGGGTTATCGCTTGGGGATTTAAATCGCTTTCTTTTGGCTTTAGCCCTGCTGCTGATGTAATGACAATTTCTCCATCAGCTGCGCTTTTTGAGGCTGTGTCAGTAGCAATGCATCCCTGCTCAGCGAACAATTAAATTTGCTTTCTCGTTTTAAATATTCGTGTTTCAAGGCTTCCTCGGATTGTTCAATTAATTTCGGAGGGACTATTTTCAATAATTTTCTCATCAACATTCGAAAGCATATATTGAAATAACGCAAGATCCGCTTCAACGTCTTCCAATTTCATAACTATCCCTGCCATGTTTGGAAGCAAAATGCTGCCCCCACAAGGACACGCGCAAGTGTGACTAAAAGAATTTATTTCCTCTAAAACCCACAGCAGGTTCTTTACGGATGAGTAGATTGACAGCCTGCAAGACTTCTAAGAAGCTCCCAAGGCGCTAGCCTGGAGAGCGATTTGCAGACTAAAACGACTAGTGAAATAGCATTAAATACTAAATAATAAATTATAAATTATAAGCAGAAAAAATTATAACGATAATAAATTAAAATAAGAAAGCAATTCAGTCAAGACGTCGAAAAGTAAAACGATAACAATAGCATTCAAATGATAGCATAAAATTCGAAATCCACGATTACGTGTAGGCTTAGCAGAAAGGTATGGACCTGTAACGAAAGTTTTGATGCTTGCTTTAATTACGATGTCACAGCAATATTTATACCAAAAGCAAAGTAAAGTAAACGGGAAGGTAGAGCCATCTATCCACAGAAAACACAAAAATTTAATGAATGTAATTTTAAAAGCATTAGGGAGGAAAAGATTGGCATTAAAGATAAGCAAAATATATTTTTATGAATGTTTAAAAAATGCACTTCACCAACTGAGAAAGCTTTTTGGATAACTTTGCAGACTCGAAGTCAAAATTATGATTAGCTTCCTTTGGTTTATTTGATTACGACAAAAGACGCGAGGGCTATTTCTTCTAAGGGAAAGGATAGGCTTCGTGGAGAATTTTCTAATGGAACTGACATGTATACACGTTACACATGGAGATAACCACAAAAACTCCCATAGTGCGAACGGGTTGGCTGCATGGGCGTTTTTGTGGTTTGCCCCATGCGTAACATGCATACGAGACAGTTTCCCTCAGAAAGTCCTACACGAAGGTATCCATCCCCTTAGGCAGATAGCCCTCCAACCTTTGCTGTAATCACATAAACCAAACCAATTCAACCTATGCTAGAGTGCTAGATGGGTACGCTTCAAATTACATACGAAGACCCGCTGTAATTAAGATAAAACATTCCTTACATAGTTTGTATTTTAAAACGCCACTGGGGAGGAGGGATACCAGTCGCTAAATCCAGGCAGTGAAGGATTCTTTTAGGCCACTTTGTAATTCGGAAGCCACTTGTTTTAGCCACTTGATAAGCTATTTATTGGAGCAGTAGATTCTTCGACCGAGCTCGCCGGACATATATCTAATTACAGCATGCATTCACTGGATAAGAAAGGGAAAAAATCCCTTATAATTTTATATAGAGATAATGTGAGGTCGAATATCTGCAACAAATAGCTACCGAATATCCAAATAAATTCATTTGAAGGTAATGTATATGTCTCAAGTATGATCTCTTTAGAGAGACAAGCAGATATCCAAATTTCTGCGAATGTAGAAAGAATAAAAGAACTGTGATGTATATTTTGGTGAAACGTAAGCATGCCGAACCTAGAAAGAAGACTGTGTTTTACTTTGGATGAAGACACATTTAATTTCAAATATTTCTTTCCTTCTTCCTGTGTAAAGGTATTCCATCCTCCGAAGTTAGTTCTAAATGCTTTGTTATAATTAAATAGCCTCATGTATTCTCGTTTATTTTCTAATTAAAGTTTTTCCCCTAATAATATTAAAACAAGGTATTTAAATGGAATAAATATTTAACGTGTGTTTGCTTATGAAGTTTTCTTTACGAAAGGGAGAGAACATTCTTTATTATAGTTGAAAATTAAATGAAAAATATGTGCAATACTTTTGTTAAATAAATATTTGATTCATTGCATTGAAAGGGCATGACCATTTATATTTTGTGAGAACGAAAATCATGTAACTGTAATAATGAAATTTTCGAATAACTTTCCGCAAGTTTCCGTAAACATCTGAAAAAATGAAAACTGCTCAAAAAAAGGTTGAAAGATGTGCATCATAAGATATATTTATTTTCTTTCTGTTCAAGGTATATTTAGTTAAGGATGTGATTGATTGATTAGTGAATAAATATGCAAGAATCAGACAGCAATTAATCTAAAGGGAAGGACTATATCCTGGAAGAATCGCGAAAAGAAACTCTTCCGAATAGATAGTTTAACTTCTTTAAACCTCAAGAAGAACTGACTACTAATCTTTCTTAGATTTATCCTTTCGGCTACTGGTGACCTCAGTAGTAAGAAAAGGGATGACAAGACTTTTAATACATTATTATTCATTACAACTCTGTAAATATAGTGAAGCCTGAGTGAATAAAAAGTTTAGATGCAATGTTTCATTTTCTAGATAAGAAAATACTAATCCGCTGGAGATGAAAAAAACCAGCACTTGATAACTTAGGTTCAACCAATAGCTTGTCGCAATTCAAGTAATTATTATTGTAGCGAAAACAGAAGTTCGTACCGAAAAAGTAAATAAAAAGATATGTATTGAATTGTAATGCTTTCTGAAGGTTGAAACAAGTATTACTGTTCCTAAATCATACTTTTAAATAAATGTATTGGGCTTTTCAGAACAGCTATACTCAGGATTTCTTCCTGTTCCTGTCATATATATTAATGGATTTCAGTGAAAGCAGAAGAAATCGAAAGGGTAAAAAATATTGTAGATAGCCAAAGAAAAATTTTAAAAAATAACATCAGTAAATACAGCATCTGTCTAGCAGCATTAATGTCTTGCTTTCCATTTGTCAGAATTCCGAAAGTTTTCTTTTCATCGAAGAAAGAAAGTAACTTAGTACCTTTCATTCTGCAATGCTTTCATAAATACACCTATAGTTATAAAATGAAAGTTCTTTGAGACAGTGTTAACAGAAATAAATCAGGAAAAATTATAAAAATATTGCAATCTGAAGCTTTTAGATTAAGATATAATTTCTCAAAGAAACTTTTATGTAAAATGTTATAAAAGTAGCAATAATTTATTCTGCAATTATCCCATAACATAGGGCGTTACAAATGCCTTTTAAGAATGATAACAGAGCTATAACGTTTCATTAAAATTAATTATTATGCGTATATTATAAATTAATCTTAATTTATATTAATTATTAGAAAGCTAAAATAAATATTAAAGTAATTAAGAACTGCATTTAAATCAGTAAAAAATTAGCTAAAATAGAAAGGCATGTTAAATATTTTATGCTTTACCGAATGAAAATGCACTGAGAAACGGATAGGCTGTTAGAAGTGAAGTTAAAGGTTCTTTATTTCATTCGAAGGCAACACATTGCTTTTAAACCCCTCAGTTTTTTTAACAGCTGATTAAATTTCAAAGATAAAATTTTATCGAGTGGGAACTCCTGCGAATCTCCTATAAGCGGAAATATGTAGAATATTACTTAAAGGTTTTACGGTTTTCTGTGTAGTGGCTCATATATTGGATAAATAATGATTATTTTTTTTAATTTCGAGTATTTTATATTTTTGCATGTGTTTAGTTATTTCATAAAATTAACTTTCACGTCCTGTTAATATTTATATTTCTTTTAAGCTGAATGGCAACAAGTAATTATTCATATTTATATTTGTATTTCTTTTACGCTTTATGGCAGCGAGTAATGATTCATGATTACTTTGGTTTTCAAATGTTGATTCTCTTGTAATTGTTATTCAAGTACCAGCTCATTTTGATAACTGAAAAATAAAAGCAGTAAACTTAGCTATTGGTTAGTGATTCTTGCTGTTCTTGATTATATTTTAGTTTGAAGATCAGTAGTCAAAACAACATCTCCATTGGCAACAGTTGCCAAGGGTTTTCTTTTCCGTTAATTGTTCTAGGATAGTAATTTATACGTGAAAATTTATATGTGATAATTGAAAACAGTACATCTTCGAGGTGTAAAAAATAGAAAAAAAATATTAATTATTCCTTTTTTAAAAGTGTATAAAAACATGGCAACAAAAATTATTATTTTCCTGTTTAAAGCCTTTTTGAATGAATGGTTACTTAAACTGGTCAAGGTTTCTAACAAACTTACTATTAAAGTCGTAGCGGAACTTGAACCTCATATTTCTCTTTTTATTAGCATCATTATTGATGAAAGCACACTATAGCTTCTTATTTATTCCTAAATTTGTTTTATTTAATGCTACGTGAAGAGCTTAGTCTCATTAATTGCATTAATTAATTTCCTAATCTATATCTCGCTAAATAAAATAATCTTTTTTTCACTTAGAGATACTGAAAAAAGTTTGCTTATTTTATCAAACAGTTAATCAATTTTGAACTGACTCACTGTAGAATTTTTCTGAAATCTCTTTTTTTAAATTACCCTCAAGCTTATGATTACTATGCATAAATACCTATCACCAAGTTTTAACTTTCAGTAGTTGGCTGATCCGGCTGCATGGACATTTTTATCTGTTTAATATATGTATGCAGACTACATTTAATCATGAATACAATAATAATAAGAATTTTCCTTAGGAAGTCCGATTCACAAAGCAATGAACATCCTTTTTATTTTTCTTGATTGAATCTTTCACGTTCCACCCTTTCTGATGAAAGATGCCTACTGAAAGCTTTGTTGTCAAGCTGCTTTATCTTACATCTCGCTGATAGGTAGAAAGCTTCAATCTCATTGAAAGAAGAAGCTTGATTGACAACAGTTAATAATATTAATAAAAACTGTCTCTAACCAAATTTTCATTTCTCTAACCAAGTTTTACGATTCTTGTTTTCAAGAAATGTAAAGAAATTATTTTTTTATTTTTACATTTCTTGAAATATGCCTAGTTTTTCTGGAAACAAATATGCATTATTATCACTATTATTATTATTATCACTATTATTATTATTATTATTATTATTATTATGACTGCTAAAATTTAAACTTTGCTTGTTTCAATTTCATTTAAATCACTGCCAAACAAGATTGAATTTTTTCAGTTATTATATTCAAATTTTCGAGAAAAATTTTAAAAATTATTATTATCAAATGTACACAAAAGTTTGCATTAAAATTAAATTTCACAAAAATAATTTAATTTTTATTGAAAGTTTAAAACTCTCCATATTTGTAAACGTAAGAAATAAAATAATAATGCCTCAAGAAATGTAAAGTACTTGTGAAACATTTATTAAACTTAGAGAAAGCTTATCTTAAAGTACATTTCATAAGAGTATGCTAATGAAAATAGAAAGGAAAGCAACAAACCAATTTTAGCGTAATTACTTATTAAGATACTTGATCAAATTATTATTTAATCAATCACTTTGTCAATTTGAAACTGATGAGCGTCGAACAATTCTTGGAGGGCAAAGAATTATTTCTAAATTCTTTTTACAATTTT
Source organism: Stegodyphus mimosarum (assembly GCA_000611955.2). Taxonomy (NCBI): domain Eukaryota; kingdom Metazoa; phylum Arthropoda; class Arachnida; order Araneae; family Eresidae; genus Stegodyphus; species Stegodyphus mimosarum. The sequence goes on from KK113712.1 coordinate 1,150,515, forward strand.
CTAAATTTTTTAAAGTCTTATACAGATTACTTTAGTACTTTAGTACGAATTATAATAATAATATAGTAAGCATTAACTTACTTCATTGAGATGTTATGAAAAGAATGTGCTATTATTAATTCGCTACATTACAAGTGTTAGGAATAAGATAGGAAGGTAGATAAGAAGTTAGAGCCTTTCACTGTAGGCCATTAGTTTATTCTCATAAACTCAGAGAATGTTAAGAAGCATAGATACTATTTCAGGACTTTAAAGTACGGAAATGATTCGAAAAAGAACAAAACTCACGATACATTTACTTATAAAAACGAAATCTCCCTCACTTAGACGCGTTTACTTCCTTATCTGTTTGTAGAAAGTACTTCAGCGTGGTTTGTGAAATATTGCCATCACTCACGCATCGATTTTCGATAAAGAGACAACAGAAGAACCACATCAAAAGTAGAGTAACAGACGAGTTTTGAAAATGTGGCAGCGCGATAACTGATCTCAAAAGATTAATGCTCGAAATTAAATTGAGAAAACTAAAGCAGATATTTCATTAAAGAATACAAAATTGAACTCAGACAATCTTAGGAAAAAGAAAGTGAATGACGTTTTAAATATTCAATCAAAATATTTCTAGTTACTACGGAATATGCATCTTTAGACATTACATTATATCATTTAGCTGTAAAGAAACCAGTCTGTGCAAGTACTTGTTGCCAACGGGTATGCCGATCATTTCCATTATCTCTAAAATATTATAAAATTATGTTATCATTATTGAAATTTTATTATTATACAAATTTTTAAGGACATAGAATCATATCAATTTTAAATAAAAGCTTATTCTATTTAAAATTTTTTGGGTGTAACATTTTCTGTTTTTTAGTCCCAATTTCACATTATCAATGACGAAAACTTTATTTATTATACAAGCAAAAATTGCAAGCATAAGGAAACACAAGCACACATGCACAACCATAAGGAAAGTAGGAAATAAAAATAACCGAACGCCATTCAGAGAATGAAGAAATCGCTTTGAAAATTCAGCTTCGAAAACTGGATGTAATAACAATGTTGCAACGAGCATTTTATTTGAAGCTGAATTAAAAAAACGAATATCGCAAATTCGTCATTAAATCCGCTAAGAAGGTAAACTTAAAAACTTTTTTCTCTCGTCTGCTTTAGACTGCAACACATTTTTTGAAAAATGCAGATAATCGCTCAATTAATATTTTTTATCATTTTTGCTTTATAAGAGAGCGAAACGTTTTTCTTATAATCTGTAAAAAATTGAAACCTTTATATGTAACATATTTTTACATGTAAAATGTTAAAATCATAGATGTCAGATAGTCTAAAATTTCGAGTGATTTTTAAAAATTCATAAAAAATTCAAAAATTAAGTTACAATTTTCATATAAGTTTCATGCATGTTATTGGAAATAAATTTTTCGCTGTAATCGATAGTGCAAATATGAAAATTCTGAAATGCTTAATTTGTTCACAAACGAAGGTATGCGAAAAATCGTTTAAACATTAAATAAAAAAATCTAAATAGAAGTTTGAAAAATTTGCTTCCAGACTTTGTATTGTCGATTACAAAAATGTACGTATACAAAATTTGAAATCGATAATCATGAAATCATCATGGCATATCAGTTCCATGTCAAAGAAAAAGCAAATATTTCGCCAAAAGTTATAGTATTATCGATAATAAATATTTTAAACCTTTCAAGATCTTCGCTAACTGTAGAAAACGCTTTTGGTTCTTTAAAATTCTCCAGCGGGTAAATTAAAAATGTTCAAAAAAAAAAAAACTAATAGTTAATAGGCTATAAATGATGAGGAAAGGGGGAAAAGTAAACAGAAAAATAAAAAATAAGTGATTCATACTTTTATAGTGATTCAACACAAAATCCTGTTTTGAGACTAATAACCCTTTTTGGCTGACGTCATTTGGGCTAAAAATCGGAAAGATTTCTGATTTTAACGTTCGCCTAAAAGAGTTTATTAATTTTTTTATACTTTCACTGGGCTTGTAGTCTGCTTAGTCTGTTGCTGCAGTCATTCCTGGTAACCCATTTGTTCTGCCTTTTGAGCTTCGTGATTAAGCATTATTTGCTTCATATTTACGCCATATGCAGTTCAAGAGCAAAATCACAAAATTTTTATATAATTTAACAAAATTTAGAATTCCCGATTCAGTGCTAAGTGTTGGCTTATGGTTTAATGTTTTTTTTCACTCTTTTCTTAGTTCATCATATAAATGGTCAGTTTTCTTACTAAGATAGATTTAATAAACTTTTTTTGTCGTTTTGTTATTAACATTTTGTGTGTTTGCGTTATTAATTGAATATCACGTTCCTAGCGTTTAAGCCATATAAAATTCGATTTAACAGCAAAATATTTATAAACAGCATATCTTTAGAATTTCCCCACTGGAGATAAAAATATTTTATTTCGTATAGTGTTCCCACTGCTCGCTTTGAAATCGTTGAGTTTGCTAATGAAAAATTCATTAAAGTTTTACAAAATATGAAATAGATAATAAAAAAATTCGAAATTCAAAATTCGGGCTTCCAGGTGCCCATGTTCCGATAGCAGACTACATTATTCAAAATTTGATAGCTCTAGGCATCGTCGTTTCTTCACATTGCAAAAAACATTCATACATTCATGCAGATTCTTCATAATTTAATTTATTTAAAAATAATACAGAGCGATAATATATGGTGGCAACAATTTGAAAAGTGTTGCACCGTTTATAATGATTCAACGCAAAATATCGTTTCGAGATTAATAGCCCATTTGGGCTAATAATAGAAATTGGAAAGGAAAATGGTTTTAAGCAATGATTGGTTAATAGTAATGCAACGTAAACATATTTTGCTATACATTCTACAGAGAATGTAGAAACTATCTGCGCCATAATGGATAAAACCTTCGATGCATAGAAGGTTGCATCGCCATAACATGCATTTTGTACTAAATTACTTTTTGTGAAGTATTATCTTTCGAACAGCAGTTTTACCTCAGCATGGATATTTTTATATGCGCATTAGCGGTTCTTTATGAACACGTGTATTAATAAAATACCTTTCGTCTTCTCATCAGATCTCTTGGATCCTCGCAAAGAATTTAGGACAAAGCTAGGGCAGCGGCATTAGCATGTTCATATATAATTGAATTGTTCTTCTAGTTTATTGGTCAAAAATGTCTTAACGATGATTAGTTGTTTAAAGGATGTTTCTTAAAAGAAAAAGCGGAGATCTCTTGTTGAAACTGCATTTGGCCGGGGTATCTCCCGTTTATATGATAGGAGATAAGTATGAAAAGAGACTTGATCCATAAAAGACCATTTAGCCATTTTTTTAGAACAAACTAGCCAATAATAGAGAATATTGTTCATGGCAAGGTCCTGAGATTGATCTTGGCCGAATTGGGTATTATACTATAAAAGCGTCTTGAATCTTATTTTCTACATTTTCCATCTCCAGTGTCCTATTTTGGATTCATGTTAAGTTTTCCCCGGATAAGGCCAATTTTTTGTTTTAGTTTTGACTGCAATGTCAAATGTTGCTACGAGATGATTATTGCGTTTTGTATTGCATTGCTGTTTAAATGTATTTGAATTTTGTAGACAAATTGATTTGAATTTTTTATTTTATTTTTATCCAATATGTTTAGGAGTAATTTATGACATTAAAAGCTCATTCTCCTCTAAATCTAACAGATACTGTGAAATAAAATAAAATTATGGTACTCATAAGACGAAATTCTAAAATTTATTAATAAATTATTTATTCTGTTTTGGAATTTTTGTTTTGGAATTTATTATTAGAAAACGAAATCTTAAATGAATAATTAATTATTCTCTGGCAATTCGAGGTTGAGACAAAACATTTTTTGTAACATGTAATTACCTAATACTTTTGGCTGTATTCCACACAGTTTTTATAAATTATTCACTTCTGTAAAAACTTTATATAAAACGAAAAAGGTTTCTGCTTAGTTTGATTTTTATAAGGAAATGATGAAAATAAAAGAAAGACAGAAAAGTGAAATTAAAATTTCATTGCTCTTGAAAGAACAGAGTGTCTTTATAATTCTTATATCTCTCGAGACATTACGTGATCGTAACATGTAAATTATCAATATTTTACTCAGATTTAATATGTCTCTCATTTATTGCTTTTTAATCTCTTGGTTTGTTACTCAATTACAATTTAAATTTAATTGTTAATTTATACTTTACTGAACGGTAGCACGCTGTTGCATGGAAATAATAGGTATTCTATTTGAGGCGATGGCAATACATTGCTTTCAAACAGCCGAATCAGTGAATTAAAATTAAAAGATAAATGCCTTACATTTTACCAATGCCAATGGTCTGGCTCGCTGGAGATAATGTTTTGGTTTTAAACCAGTGTTGCCATTTCTCCCTTACAGATCACTGAGTTTTTATGCGAAAATTCATTAAATTTATAAAAATATAAAATAAACCAAAAACAATTCCGAAACTCAAAATTAGGCTTTCTATGGATCCATGTTCGGGCAAAGGTCTTCGTGTTACAAAGTAACACGAAACTAAATAACGTTACTAAACTAACTTTAGCGATTTTTTCTTTTTAAATTTTTCAGCCGCTATGTTACATTGTTTTACACTCTTATATCATTTAATAGCCATTCCGTGTGGAAATAATTTGTAGACTGTTTCTATTGCACGAGATTTATAAGATCTTAAATTTATCTTGCATGTGACATGCCAAATAGCCACTTTTAATTTATGTTTCAAATTATTATTGTATTGAGCGACACAAAGTATACAAACTGAGGGATTAAAAAGCAATAAATTATTTAAATAACTTAAATATATTTCTCCTTTTTTAATAATATATCTATTTGAAATAATTATAATAACTTTGATTTATAATTTATCCACCAAATAATCTTTGCGAATTTTGCACTGTTATTGTGATCAATAATATCAATTTAACGTAAATTTTAAATAATTAGACGTAAAATTTGAATACAAAGCAAAAACGAATAAAACATTGTAGACCTACTCACCGCAGAATCATCCGATTTTAGAGATAGAATGAAAATTTATTCTTCTGCCCATAATATAAATTAATGAAAATGAACTCATGAGGCATTAAAGCTGAATCTGCTTATAATTTTAAACGTGCTAGAAGTATTCTAAACGACAATTCGATGACTGCAGGCATACTGTAGAAATTAAGTTATTATCCTGACAAACCTTTTAGGTTAAATTAATTAAGCGTTATTAAACGTAAACTATCAAGCAACAAAAAGGAGTGAAACATGGCCAGAGATCATTAGACGTGAAGCTAGCATTTGTAAACAAAGAAATATTATAAAATAAACAGAATGACAGAGGTCAGCGCTTGATTAGTACAACTGAATCCCGCTTTAGCGAAGTCGTTATAGAACGAACCTTCGTTTATGACAAACGAGATCTTTGATCCAATCTAATTTTTATGCATTTACTGTTATTTTACACGGCTATAATGATTCTCTAAACGTATGAAAATCTGATGGAAGGAGCTTTATAACTATCTTTGATTAAAAACGTTTTTGTATTTTTCACAATTTTACCCATTTCTTTAGCATTAATTCATTCGAATAAACTAACTTTCGAAATATATACTCTATTCCAGAATTATGTGATTCATAAACGTCAGTTCCTTATGCTGGGCAGTAAAGCTGCTGACCCCACAGTTGATGTTCATTACAGTTGATGTGAATAAAACATATTGGTTGTTAAATGAAGAAAAGGTTCATAAATTCAATTTTTGCTTCCTGTTTAAATTATTGATAGTGAAATGGATTGCCTGATCTTGCATTGCGATGAGGCAGAAAGATGCGAGGTTTCGCAGATTTTCTTAAACTCATCAACTATTTCTGGGAAATAAATTGCTGTAGCAATAATCATTTACTCTACATATATTACATATTTTATTAATTATACATGTCATTTTTTACACTATAATGACTTTCTTAGTCATCCTTTCGCACTCTTCTTCCTTCTGTAAGAAGTTTGAAAATAATTAAAACTTCGCTTATTCTTTCTCTATTTTTCTGGATTTAATCCCCAGTTTAGCTAATTATTCTACTAGTAAATTTGGTAGCTATATAGATTAAAAAATAATGCAATCATTTCGACATGGCTAAGCCAATTAAACCTGGAAAATCAAGGTAAGGAGAAAATAAAATCGCTCTGCCAAATAAAGGCTATGGCGACAGTATGTCGCAAAAGCTTTTTCTCCTTCTTTCTTCTTGAAAAACAAATGTTGAAGAAATAATACCCGTGAAAATGCATAGACCTCGAAAAGAAATCTTAATGGAAGAAAGCAGGCTATTCTGAGGTAAAACTCTTTCTCACCTATTCAATATAGCTTTCGTGTTCTGTATCAATTGCAGCTGATTAGTTCTAATTGTAGGATTTACCTGGGCGGCTTTATTGTGTATCAAACTCACGTACACGCGACTGAACGTGATGTTCCATACATTAATGGAATTCTGAAATGATTTTCTTTTAATGCGACAAAATATTCACTGTCCTTTTTCGTAAGTAATGGACCTAAAAGAGAACAGATTGATGTTTTTTTTCTAAGGCTTGTGGGAAATGATACGAAAAGGACATACGTTTTCTGCACCGGACTAATGTACCTTTTTGTTTTCTGATTATTCTTACAATTACAGAAATGGAAACAAGTTAAATACATTATAAATGGCTTTCAGATTACCTTAAGGATAACAGAAATGCCTAATGAAAACTGTATATTACAAAATGTGCGCTTCGTGTAAGCTACACTTGCGTAGCATTTATAAATTTAGTGATAAATGCTACGCAAGTGTGATTCCATTTTCTAAGAACTATTATGCCATCATTTGCTTTTTAAACTGTTTTTACATAATGCACCATTTTTCACAGTATCGAGATACTGCTAGTTCATTTCAGTTTCAGTGAAAGAAAGCGAATACCACAAAGAAACGAGTAACATGGATTTTTATACACATGAAAAGATTGCGTTTAAACCAACAACCGCTAAAACTACAAGGAATGTATTAATGTGTTTGAAGTATTAAATTAAGTATTTATAGCATAAGTTTACACTAAAAATAGAAAAAAGGCTCTTTCATATGGAAAAATCGAGTGTTGCGTTGCTCAACGTCAGGGGAATAAGAATATAGATATTTAGTGAGTATGATTGCATTTCTGCAAAGATTTCTTTGAGTGGAGCACTTAATTACTTTTCAGCTGCCTAATATTTTATAAATTTAGAAATCACTTTACTTGTAATTAATTTAATATTAAAATTTACATTGTATTTATTTTACAGTTAAAGATTATTAGCAGTTGAATGATACAAGCATGAAAGAGAGAGAGAGAACGGGGGATGTGGGCACTATCCCTTTGCCAAACGATTAATAGTATCACCAAGTCCACCACTACCTATAGCACCCCTTAGATGTTAGAAGGGGCCACACAGCCCACTCGCACCGACTTCCGAAGCCCAGCGCCCGATGCATGAACCAGGGTCTGTTTCAGGATGGACATCTGTTATGGGTGGCCGCTCAGCCCAGAACTGGTCAATACTAGGAGTTCGTAAAGACCATATGCATCATATACATGGCCATACAAGGGCGTTTTTAATACATGCAATACAATTAGTCAGATTATTCAATTTAACATTAATTTAACATAGGTGATATATATAAGAATAAAAAGAGGTTTTCGAACAAGGTTTCCAAAACAAAGTTGTGCCGAACTACTCAAATACATAATGGCACCTTAAAGGTGGCATTATGTATTTTGGTATATTTGTGTATATTTGGTATTATGTATTTTGGTATTATGTATTTTTGGTATTATGTATTTTGGTATATTATATATTTTACAATACTTTACTATTAAAGGTGTTTAACGTGCATGGCAAAACATACGAAATGACATGTTACAGAGCTACAGATTAATACTCAAGATACATTACTGTTACATTACTAATGCAAATATGACTGATACAAAACTGATACAAGACTGATACAGATATTAATACAGGTACAATACTGATTAATTGATATAATACTGATTATAAATAGTGATTAAATGGGAATGATTTTGTATACGCGGTAAATAAATCCATGAAATAACACGTTACAGAGACTCAAGATACTGTGAATTAACATATCACAGATCAATGTTCAAGACAGAACGGCAGACGCACACAAGGGAATACATTACCGTTACATTATTGGCACATTACTGATGCAAATATGACTGATATAATACTGATACAAGACTGATATAATACTGATACAATACGTTATTGATATAAGACAGTTACATTACTGATACAAAATGCATATGGAATACTGATACAATACTTTACTGATATTAATACTCATACAATACTTTACTGATATTATTGCTCATACAATACTGATTATTATTTATTAATTGATACAATACTGGTTAAATGGGAATGATTTTGTACAAGACAGTAAATAAAACCACGAAATAACACCTTACAAAGACTCATATTGCGAATTAACATATCTCAGATACATTGTCGATATACTACTGATGCAAATATGACTGATAACTGCTCATACAAGACTGATATAATACTGATACTGATACACTGAAACAATAATTACTGATATGAAACTCTTACATTACTGATATGAATATGCATATACAATACTTAATTGTTACATACTGATATAATACTTTGCTGATACAGATTTGCATATAATCCACACGAGCATATGTTTATGGCAGTAGGAGAATCCAGGCTGTCTGACATAAGTCCATGCCCAGCGCACACAGTTTGTCCATTAATTGACAATCTTTGTAATCAGATACCTATGCTTTATGATAAATTTGCAGACTGCCTAACTGTTGGTACTTAGCAGCTATATATGAATATAAGTTGTCAAAGGACAAGTGGTCAGGTAATGCTCTGGAGAACCAATATCTCCGCAGCAGCAGATACATTATCGATGGCCGAGTCCGCGTTTTGCACAATATTGCGGAAATGGACCATGGCCAGTGGTAAATCGGACGAGCTGAGATTTGGAAGTGATACGGTCAGTGTCCATATATGCTATGTGATACTGCGTTCGTCGATCGGTTGAGCCCTGTCCCATTCCTCTTGCCGCCGTCCAATGGTCTTCAATCTCAGGCATTTCTTTAGATTAGAAATATGCCATGGGATATTGACTCGTGTATCTGCATTGCCTGGAAGCTGCCTCTTTGGCTAAATTGTCTGCCATTTCATTTCCGTAATGCCCAGCATGGACTTCAATCCACTCAAGTCTAAGTTGATTGGAGAAGTGCTCTCTTAGATCATGCTGAAAGTTTTGGATGATGGGAGACGAATGGTCAGGATTACCCAACGTTTGCAACGACGTGTAGACTGTGTGTCTTTATAACCGCTTTTTTAATGCCATAAGTGATTAGGTAGCGTACGGTTTGTGCAATAGCGATCGCTTCTCCTTGAAAGACTGAATTCTGAGAGCGCAGTTGACCTTTCCAGGGATGCGTAACTATATGATCCCGAAAAACAGCAAAAGCACTGCCTGTGTTTTTGTTAATTTTCGAACCGCCTGTATATATTTCTATTCGAGAAGGCGGAGCTGTAGTGTCTGGCTGGACGTGGGTGCGAATACCAACACTTTTAAATGATGAATGGGTACGAAAATCCAGGAATCAGTATTTCATACTCTTCTGGGAGGAAAGAGTCATCAGAGAAGGAAGCTGGTCGCTGTAGCTGTTTGATGAGTTGCCTGACAGCCTCTTCTTCAACACGTAAGTGGAGGGATAATAATCTCGCTAAATCATTGATTGCATTAGACACTGTTGTGCGATAAGCACGAGTTATATTTAGGGCAAAGGGTCTGTGGATTGCTGACAGATGTCTAATTTTTCGACCCTGCATAGAAATGCACATACAGCTGCTGCATATGTAATAATCTTTTCGATGACTGTCTTGGAAAAGCTTCACTACAACCGTAACATTACATACTTTGGGTATTTCTCCTCCCTTCCTGGCAGGCCTTCGTGGTGTAGTGGTCAGTACGCTCGGCGCAATATTCGAGAGGTGGTTCCGTGGTTTGAGTCCCGGCGAGGACATTTCTAATTTTTCATGACTCATGCTTCGAAGTATCCTAATGTCTCTACAACTTTGCATCGATAAACCGTCTGGCTATGGCATTCTTTACAACGAAATCTTCTGTTATCCTCGGACTTTATGATAAAATGTCAACCATCTCCTTGCAATGGCTTTTGAATATTGAATTTACTAGGTCTTCTTGTGGCTGATTTATTTCCGGCTAATTTTTACTCACTCAATAAGAGTTTGCAAAAGGAATAATATCGGATCTCGCGACTAAAACCTAAAAGAAACTTTTTATTTCCAATAGTAGAATGTTGTGTTACTTTCCATGCATTTGTCAAGAATACATCAATGTAATTAATAAATATTGGCAGCCCCCATTTTTGTCACTAACTCTTATTCTGTTATTGGTTACTAAAGTGTGGAATAAATCGACTCCTCCCATTTTGTCATTGTATTGTTCAGTAAGCTGAGGCCAAGAATCAGAAACCTTTTTCCTTTATGTTCTTGAAACACGGGAAACACGTTTTACGGACTGAATCTTTCCAAATGTTCAACCAACAGTTATAACCAAATCGTCGTTCCATCGGCCAAAATTTATTTTGTTTTTCTCTTCATCAAGGAAAAATAACCCCTTTATTTCTTACGGACACATTTTCCCGTTTCTAGCGGGCACATATTCATGCGGTATTCTTGAATTGTTCCTGTAGCACTAAAACCTTTATTTATTAGATGAAGACGAAATCATATAACGGTTCCTTTTTATCCATTTCAAGTTTTCAGTTTTCTGCTTTTTAAACTTTTCCGCTTGACTAGCACTGTTTTTATATGACTGAAACTTTCTTCTTACGTGAAGTTCAACATTCCCAGCAGTATCATTTGTTAAAATACCATTATCATTATGCAAAACAGTATCATTCCCGTCTTCTTCATCACTAACTTCTGTAATTTCTGAGGAAGCAACGGCAATATAAGTTTCATTCTGTCATTATCATCTGTTTCTTCATCAAAAAGTTTTTAAATGGCTTCTTCTAATGTAAGGTACCTTGTTTTAGGAATTTTTAAAGGATAGATCAACCAGAGCGTCTGAAGGCTTGAGTAAAAAACGGGAATACCGTTTTCCGCTAAAATTGGTGTTGCACCAGCGCAACACTTATTTTCCCTTCCTTCCCCAGACAAATGCAAACAGCTGATTGATGAAATGTTTTGATAAGTGATAACCCTAGCTAAAAGTAAATAACCTCTAAAGACGGCGATCTTTTCGTTATTTTTTTTCGGCAAAAATACCTCGTTGAAAATTTTGCTTCAAGTACGAGACTAATTATTATAAGCAAAATTATTGTTGAAGACAAATACTTTTTTACAGAAATAATCTTCATAATATTATCATATGCTAGCATAAAATATCTTTCGTAGTTATATTTTTATACCCATTTATTTTGACTATTGCATCAACGCAACCCAGCGGTTGATCGGTTAAGCTGAAGGAGAAGCAATCTGCAAAGCAAAAGGCTTCCTTCGCTTTGTTATCATCTATTTGTTGTAGCAAAAATTTAATATACGAGATGGCAGATACTAGTAGATATTAAATCCCTCATGTCTTATTCAAATTTATATTCTCAAGCCATATGTTACGATAGCGAACATTATTAAAATATGGACTAGAGTTTTATCAATCTGACTTACGTTATTCCTTAACATAGGAATGGTAATGTATTCATTTCATTTCGAGAATAGCAACAGCTTGGTGGTTGAATCTCCAAAACAGCAGTGAAGCAGAAAACATACGTCAGAAAAAAAAATGCATGGCACATTAAGCAGCTGGTCGACAACGCTTAATAATGCCAGAGATCGATACCAGAAAATAGAATTCATTCTGCCATCTTCAGCTGTAACTTAACTTGAACTTTAATAATCATCCAGAATGGCCGAAACCATCCTCATTCAGCCGTTTCATAATTTAGAACGTTGCCCACACCCCAAGAAACGACCGATATTACATCCGCGAAAAGAGGAGAAGAAGACAACACAACTATAGCTGAGAATCTTTGATCAAATGTGTCTTTGGAAACTGGTGTTAGGTAATATGGATCTCTGGAACTCTTGATCCTTTCATACGCAGCTATTTATGATGCTTACAAAGGGGGCTTAGACATCGAGGTTGGATTACTAGTGTAATAGTGGAATGGTGAAATTAATTCCATAAATTATGCTTTCTACAGAAGGTGTTTACACATTTTTAGAACGATTTCGATAAAGAACTAAAAAAGCATATATCTTGGAATAAAAATTTCTAGTAATAGCTTGTTATCTGAAATGAGAAATATCCTCTGCTAGTTTTTAATTTATTCTTTCAAAATATCGCATGTGAACAAGCTGTTGACTGAAGGATATATTTTTGTACATTCGAAAGAGCTTTTTTACGCTTTGCAATAAATTCATTCCATAATTCAAATTCATTGGAAATTGAAGATATTCAAATTTTTGAGTACAAAATAAGTATCATCATTAATCGTAAAAGACTCGTAACGAATATTCTAGAAAAGTATATAATGTTTCTAACGTTAAACCGTTGGTAACATGAAAAACTCCGCCGACTTAGATATAAATTGGAAATTCTTTAAATTCATCTTTAGCAATAATAAATAAAATAACTCCCAAAGATTTACAATATAAAAAAGCTAAAAAAATATAGTTTTCACTACCTTGTGGTTCAAAGCAGAACACTTTGTAGAGCTCTGTATGAAAATTATTTGTAATTGTAAAAAGAATTATCTGCTCTGTAAGCTACATTTTGCTTACAGAGTAAAACGTTTGCCTGTACAATGCGTTTAAGCAGTTTTAAATCTTTATGTTAGAATGTTTCTCTAAATCATTCATGGACTGTTCTACCTATAAAATGTTTAAGCGAAAAACTAACTTTTTTCTAGTCACTGAACACTACATCTCGAGGAAACTTATAAAATAATTGTATTTTGAAATTTAAATCTGAAATGTTATAGTTTTGTTCTGGCGAAAGAAACGTGTTTTGATACGAGAGGTAGATAATTAATAGCTCAAACCAGATGTTGTAAATTGCAAAGCACGCAATACTTATTGAAAATTGTTGAAACTGGTATTTTCCGTAGCTAAGTGTCCATGCGATTTGTTGTGTATTTATTTCCGTGAAATAGATCGTAATTAGCAGTTAGGTAGCACGCCAGTATAAATCTTAAATGGGTTCGTGCATTTAAGTTAATTCATTATTCTCTACATCAATTTAAAAATTCCCGGTCTAATAATAAACTATTGTTTACACAAAATTTAAATTAAATATAACTTCAGATTTCTGCAGCTGGCAAGTACAAGCAGTTATGCACAGATTACTTCAATAACTAATATTATACGGGAAACAAGTGTACCAATTTGAAACTGAAAACCAGACAAAATCTAATCATAAATTTACAATAGTTTTTTTAAGAAATTCTTGCATTTTGAGGTAAGCCGATTCAGTTTACTGTTCTTCCAGGGTCAAAATTTATCTACATCGTTTGCCGGAATACATTACTCAAAACGGCGGAATAAAGTAATTTATATTAAATACTGCGGAAACCTAAAGAGGTTCTTCAACCGCTTAGATTCTTTTACAGCTTATTGATGCATCAATTTATATCGACTGCAGTTAGGGATTGTTAGTTTCCTTTAGTAGTTAAATTAATCACTCATAAGACGATTTTAAAACAGATAAACGAATATTTATTTAAAGATAAATCGTATTCATTACTTAATAACCTACACGTAACGTATTCGTAACGTTGCATGAATGTTGTTGAGATGATTCAGTATTTTTCATTTTCCTTTGGCTTAATAGCTCATGTAAATCAGCAGAATTTATTTCAAAAGAGACTTCATCAATTAAGGCTTTTCTTAATTTTGTCTACGAATTGAATTCCGGTTTTGTTCGAACAAATAATGCTATATTCTCGCCAAGTGATTGTTTGTGGAAGATAAATTTGTGTAAATCCGTTAAATTAAATAATGTAGAAGTATTCTCAAAATGTTCTACCCATCGAACAACATTTTCTTGCGATTCTGCATTAAACTTTGTAATAGTCCTTTCGATATCAGAATAATTAATGTTAGCACTCCAATTATAGAATTTCTAGTAGTTGCATTTTTACAAGCGTGATCACACTGTATAGAAAATCGAGGTTTATTTTCTTATCAAAAATATCGCGCTGCATTAAAAAATCGTTTCCACCTCTTTTATTTATTAAAGCTTCTGTTTCCGATTCATCGGAGCCAGACGTTTCAGCGCCATTTACATTTTCAGCCAGTGTTTCAATAATAGTATCACATAATAAAGATAACATTCTTTTCGCTATTTCTGATGTATTGCCGTGAAATGAAATATTTAAGATATTAGAAACTGTGATTAGCTCATTAAATGAAAAGCTTTCTTCTACATTTTTAACTTCTTTCCAAATTCGTCACTATCTAAAAAAAAGTTAAAACCAGAAAAGTTTCTGTTTCTATTTAACCTATCACCGTCTGCTGAAAACAAATCTATATAAAGTTATAATTTTATCTGCTTTACAGTTCTTCAATGCAACGTTGATTTGTTTTATTTCAGTTAGAATCATTGACAAATATGAAAACAAAATCTACTTCTATCTTCGAAGTTCTTGAATATGTAATCCTGCGTAGAATTCAACTATCAGTTCAAGCATTCTATTTCGCTTTTGATACGATATGTACCTCCCTGAACAAAATAAAAAAACCTGAAACGTTTCAAATTTTAAATTACGTCAAAAGCGACGTTTTTTTAACATTTTGTGTGTTACCTCTATTTATTAAATATCATGTTCTTCGCACTTAAACCATAAAATTCAGTTCAAGAGCAATATCGCAAAGTAATTTAAAAATGAGTCTACCTTTAGAATTTCCGATACACAGTTCCACGCGCTGGAGATAAAAATGTTTTTTCCCTGTAAAGTGTTGCCCTTGCTCGTTTTAAATCGTTTGAGTTTGTTCATGAAAAATTCGTTAAAAATTTACAAATATGAAATAGATAATAAAACAAATTCCAAATTCTAAATTTGGGCTTCCAGATGCGAATATTCCGTGGAAACGTACGTTATTCAAAGTTGGATGGCTCTAGGTACCGTTATTTGGTCACATTTGGAGAAATATACATACATTTATGCAGATTCTTCATTATTTAATTTCTTTAAGTATAATATAGAGCTGCAATATTTGGTGGCAACAGTTTGAAAAGACTTCAGACTTTTAATGTTTCCAACACAAAATCTAGAGGCTAACTCGTTTAACTGCCAGCTGCCAAAAAAAAATTACAATGATCAATCTGTGCATCATCTGGTTTTCAGCATTAGCACTACATATAATATATATAGGCATCCATACACCAGTCATTTATCTAATTTATTAAGATTCATCTAATTCTAAACAAATCGGTCTTAAAACCTTATCAGTTAACCTAGGTAACCGGATAATTTTGTGAATGCCAATCGATCGCAGAAAAATCGAAGTCTAAGTGCTTTCTGTAATTTACTCTATAAAACAACGATTAATAGATTTAAAAAATGTGTTTAAAAACATAAAAATATAACTGATGTATACGTATAAAAAATAGTCCTTTCTCTACGCATATTTGAAGGAACACGGCATCTAATCTTTATCCTATGCGTCACGCCCTTTATCTCCTGAAAAGATCACACCGTGCCCTTTAATCTGTCAGAAAGCAGACGCCCCGCTGACTTTTCATGACCGAAAATGTTGCATTTTACATCAAGCCCGAAAGCTCTGCTTTACCTCCAGTTCAAAATCGTTTGGTCACGTGCTTGAGACTCGTGATTAATTTAGCACACTTTCAGCTCATGTATCTGATCATTTTATTTATTTATTCACACCTGAAATAGCTTATCCGGATATTAGTAGCTTCATTTTGCATAGAATTCACATTGGGGTGAAATTGTAAGTTGTTCTTGGTCATTGTGGCATGAAGGTTTATTTATGTTCCAAACCGTAACAATTAATTTCTTATCAACTACCAACATGAGCCATGTTAGATTTTTAAATAGACAGTAGTGACCGGTAGGTTTTCTTTCTGTAACATTATTTTTGATTTGCCATGTATTCGAAAACCATCTCAAATTGAACAGCAATGGTTGAAGAGTTCGGCTAGTAGACAGATGGAATATATTCTCGACGAATCGTATATATAGCCCGGAATGAACTGCTAGATTTGTTAGCAACAGGTTATGTGTGTCCATAATTATCGTAATGATTCAGGAGGTGGTTTAGAGAATTTTCAATCATGACCATAAATTTAGTTCTCAGTAACGTTTTAGTACTTTGAATGGCAATAGATATTAGCACAATTATAAAAGCTTACCTAACACTTGTATTATATAAGAGAGATGGCTAAACTGCGGCTCTCCGACACCTTAACTGCGTCTCACGAGCTACTCGCTATCCTTTGCCATCTGAAATGCAACTTATTTTGAATAAATATAGTTTAATTTTTTAATACAAATGGAATTTGAAATAGGAATCATGCATTGCCATGTTTCTTTATTAATCGTTAATTTAATTTCTGATATTATGCATGTAAAACTCTATTAGATTTCAAACTGTCTACTGCTGGCTTATCGTCAGAGCAACAAATACGTTAAAATTACAAATAATTCCATTTCTGGTAATTAGTATTCCGGTTATGTCACTTTTTGAACACTTAATGGTCATCGGAATACACTAATACTAAGTTAGTTTAAAATGCAATGCTAATATTTTTAATAGAATTATTATCCCTAATACGTTTCTCTCAAGTTAATTTTACTTCAGGCAGTATCTTATACATTCCTGTGTGATCCCATTGTTCACAACAGTTGTGATCCACCTGGAAGAGTTTCTATTCGCAGTATGGTACCACTTTTATTCACTCCTTGAATGCAGTGAGTAACTGCTGAAGAAACCTGTTTCGCCTTGCAATCCATACAGAGCTCTTTTAATCTGTGGAACAATTTTACGAGGATATCATTTTTAGTGGAGTGAACCTTCAGCCTCTTACATGGCTGTCTCAATTTTCTGCGGAACTCTTTCTAAATTAATTTCCTACCCCTAAGCAAGTCAGGCACTTTTATGCAATTACTTCTCAGATTTCGCAATAATATGCTTAATGAACACTTTTCGCACATGAAACTCTTATCTTTCGTAATAATTTCTTAATAATCCTGGGCAGAGATCTTAATTTATTCACCAATTGTTGTGGATGCTGAAATATTTGGAGCCGTGGGAAGAAACACTAGTTTGCCAACAATTTAAATTTTAGTCAAAATGTTTAATTTCCATTTTATCAAATATTCTATTCCAGATAAGGATCTTTCACCTTAATCCTCAAATCTTCATATCAATAGCGTAGCATCAAGCAATGAGGGATCAATAGAACACAAACGTCTCTCTTCTCCACAGTTTCTGTCAAAATCGGAATTTTGACATTGGTGAAATCTCTTTAGCTCGTGATATTTTCTTGCATTTTACGATTTCTTGTTTGATGACCTTCTTTCTTTCTACCTCGCACTATCGCCGATAAAAATCGCACTAGGTTAGAGGCATTTTACAGCCCGGCATATCTAAAGATTTTCACGCCTTAGTACTGCCGCTTTGCAGCTAGCCCGGCTCTGATGCCAGCATTACACTTCTTTTAATCTGTTGATATTTTTTTTGTCTTCTAATTTTCGGTCATCATGTACGCTTGACACGTTCTTCCTGAAAGCTTAGTATCCAAACGAAATGTTGGATCGGTTGCTATACAAATTTGTGAAATTTTGTTCTCGTAAAGTCTGATCTTTTATTTTCTAAAATATTGTTACGAATTTCACATCTATTCGGCTATTTATTTAGAACTGTAACTAAAATTTCTTTTTATTTCCCCGTGCAACGAAGACGATTTTTGAAGAGGAAGCTACGTCGAAAAAAAAATAAGAATAAAAGAGCGCGTGCATTTAATGCTTAATAAATAAATATCTCGTAATTACTGTTGCCATCCAGAAAAAATCGAGAAAAATCGAGATTGTTCTAAAGCCGAATTGAAACACCTCATCTCAGTTGTTGCAGTTGTTGTTGTAGTTGTAGCTGTAAAAAGCGAACTACTATTTGTTTACTTAATGCTGTTACTGATTGTAGCGATTTCGCAGTGAGATAGAATTATTTTATCTGTTTTGAACTGGGTTTTTGCTAAACGTTTGAGATATTGTGATATTGTACGAATATCTCTGAAGAAATATTTCAGCATTTTGATTTATTTCTTGTGAAAAGAATAGATTTTTGTTAACTTTTTACGAATTGTGCATTCAATATATAACGAACCCGTACGCACGTAACAGTTTTTGATGTCAGGAGCGGGGTTGAATGCCTTTAACTAGAGCAATGGAAGAACAATCAAGGCAGTTTATGGCAGCCTTTGCTCCATTTAAAGACATTAAAGCTGGCCAAGAATCCGTAAAAGAGGAGATGAAAGCAGGTCAAGTCTCCGTTAAAGAAGAGATGAAATCCGTTAAGGAAAAGATGGAAACTTGTCAAGAAAAGATGGAAGGTTGTCAAGAGGAGATGAAAGCTGGTCAAGCATCTGTTAAAGATGAGATGAAAGCTGTGAAAGAAGAGATTGCCTATATAATAGAAAAAAAAATTCGAAGCTATGGAAGGCAGAAGTAACGCTGTTGAAAATAAAGTTGAACACATCGAAAAAAAAGTTTCTGCTGTAAAAGAACAGATAGAAGGAAAGGTTTCTCCCGTGGAGCAACGCATCGAAGGGAGGGTCTCTGTCGTGCAACACAAAATCGAACAACAAATTGATGACAGGGTTTCTGGAGTTGCCAAAGAAGTTGGCAATTTAAAGAAATTCGTAGCGACGGCAGGGAGCAGTAGTGATGGTTTTAAATTCTTACCAATGTCTGCTCGTCCCTCATCGAAGCTATCGACGTATGATGGGAAGACCTCCTGGCAAGTGTATAAGACACAATTTTCTATAGTTCGGAAGCTAACGGATGGGATTCCCAAGCTAAGGCCTGTCATCTTGCAGCTTCTCTGAGAGCAGACGCAGCGGATATCCTTCAGACTCTTCCCGAAAACAAAAGGCTAGATTTTTAAGCTCTCTTCGGCGCATTGGAGCTGCGTTTTGGAGAGAAGTGTTTAAAAGATTTGTGAGGTTTATTATATGTTTTCTAACAGTTATTTTAAGTTTTGTATCTTTCCTATCTTATTCTAATTTCAGCTTACAATTTCCTGCCAGAATGTGAATTCAGAAACGCAGGTAATGCAAATGAGAATGACTACTATTTAAGTTGTAACTTAACCGACTTCAAGAGAGACTAACGCGCGTTTGCCTTCTGGCTACATCTCTCTTAGCTATTACTTCGCTCGGCCATATCTTAGGCCCTTGCTAGGGTACGCCGATTTAATTAATACTTAGGGGCCAATTAGTTAGATTCTGATAGCTTCGGCTATATTTCTTAAGAGCTTTAGTTAAGCTAATGTTAGTTAAAATTATTAGTATTTAAGTTCAAGCCCGAGTGGTGGCTTTATTGTAAAGTTTCAAGCCGCAACTGATTGTAAATATACTGAATAATAAGGGTTTTAAACCCTTCTCAAGTTTCACGTGTTCTGTTCACACTTAAGCGATTATTCGCTTGTTAAGTGTTCGTGGGGTTCGGAATTAGAACTTAAAGATTTAAAGAGTTGAACCTCACAGATTATAGCAGGCTTCAGTTAAAATCCCGTCAACAGAAGCCTACGGAAATACTCCAGGAGCTCGCCACGGATGTCGAAAGGCTGTCCCACCCTGCCTTTTCGGAGTGCCCAACAGAAACAAGAGAAATCCTCTCCCTGCAATACTTCATCGACGGCATCCTGGATCCTGAAATACAAAAAGCACTGCGAATGGCTGATGTGAAGGACTTAAAAAATGCTCTGGTGTCCGCCATGAAATTCGAGGCAGAACAGTAAGCCACTCGTAAAGACCGCCACCCGATCAGAGCTGCTCACATACAAGAACTAATGGATCCAATGACTGCTAGCCTATACGATTTAAACAGAAGGGTGAATGCTTTGACACAGAATACTGGTGACAAGAAACCGTTCGTAAAGTGCTGGAACTGCGGTGCTGAAGGGCACATTCGAAGAAACTGCAGAACACCCCAGGGACGGATGTTAAGACGCGCCTATCAAGAAAGAAGGGAACTAATTCGTGCCCATCTCGCGGGGCGGAAGTTGCCAGATAATCAAAAGCCCCAGTTTAAAGCGCTTCAGATTTTTGCAGTGAGTGGCGGCAATAACGGAATTTCCATCATGGGACAAATCAGTGGAATTCCTTGTAACATGACGATCGACACGGGTGCCAATATTACCATCATTCGAAAAGATTTGGCTTAACAACTCGAAGGTAAACTTATCTGGACACCGCCCTGCGTTACCCTCCAGATTGTGTCCGGCGAGAAGATCGATATAGAGGAGAAATTTAAGTGAACGTCACCTTTGGAAGTGCCGCTTACCATCACACAGCATATGTGGCGGATATTACAGATCCTTGTGTACTCGGATTGGACTTTTTAAGGAAATACAATTTTCCCATAGACTTCAAAAACAACAAACTGCTTTCAGCATCTGGGGACATGACTATCGATCAACAGAAGGGATCCTCAGCTATAAACGCCAAAGTCTCGTCTGAAAGACCCTGCTCAGAAAGCTACCGAAATCATACTAAGGTCTAAAAAAAAAACCAAGACTACCAGCAATTCTCCATCCCAGATGCTCATAGGTCGTGATCTTTGTCTGCCTTGTGATCTCTTGTTCGACCGGCCTGCGGATGCGCCTTCATCGCCTGAGGAACACATTCAAGATCTCCAGGCCCGGTTTGAAGTGATGAACAACTTTGCACGAGTGCGAGTCAACTTGGCGATGGAGAAGATGAAGACCCGATACGACACCAGAGCTACTGGACATCGTTTCAACGAAGGAGACAAGGTGTGGTTATGGAAGACTCGTCAAAAAGGACTTTCTCCGAAACTACAGTCACCTTGGGATAGTCCTTACACAGTCCTAAACAGGCTGAACGACGTCGTGGTTCGGATCCGTAAGTCATCGAACTCTAAACCTAAAGTCGTTCATTACGACAGGTTAGTTCATTACAATGGCCCTAGTACGTAGTGTATATAATTGTAAATAGTAACGTACATAATATAAGACCATGGTCCTATGGTGTATTTAGTATTTGATTTGTATTTGTTTAGTATTAGATAAGTATTTGCACTTGACAGCATTTGTCAGCATTTGTATTTAATAGTATTTGTACTTAGTATTTGATAGTATTTGAATTGTATTTAGCATTGGATAGAATTTTATTTCCTGAAAGTTACTTATTGCAATTATTGTTTATTTAGTTATTATAATGTTTATTATAGCAATGATGACTTAAATGTAAGTTTGGCGTTCTGTCCAAGGATTGTACTGCCCGGGACGTGCAGTCCTTGGGAAGGGAGCAGTGTTACGAATTGCACATTTATTTGGCTATTTATTTATTATTGTAATTAAAATTCCTTTTTATTTCTCCGTGCAACGCAGATGATTTTTGAAGAGAAAGCTACGTCGTAAAAAAATAACAATAAAAGAACGCGTGCATTTAATGCTTAATAAATAAATATCTCGTAATTACTGTTGCCATCCAGAAAAAATCTTGAAAAATCGAGATTGTTCTACTGATAATTAAAAAGCTTAAAAAAGCCGAATTGAAACACCTCATCTCAGTTGTTGCAGTTGTTGTAGTTGTAGCTGTTAAAAGCGAACTGCTGTTTGTTTACTTAATGCTGTTATTAATTATAGCGATTTCGCTGTGAGATAGAATTATTTTATCTGTTTCGAATTGGGTTTTTGCTAAACGTTGAGAAATTGTGATATTGTGCGAATATCTCTGAAGAAATATTTCAGCATTTTGATTTAGTTCTTGTGGAAAGAATAAATTTTTGTTAATTTTTTACGACTTGTGCATTCAATGTATAACGAACCCGTACGCACGTAACAATATCTTCTTCACACAGACTCCATTTCAAACTCAATTTGAGATTTGTTTTCTGTACACAGGTTAAGTAACCCAATGGAAAGTTTTATTATGTAACTGTTCGGCTGATAGTAATTTATTTTAAACTTTCTTCTGAGTCATTTTACTTAGAATTTCAAGACGAGAGGTAAGTTATTTGACCGCCTTTATTGATCCAACATTCAGAATATGATGGGTCCGTACACCTATTTGACAAGAGCTTAGGAATTAAACTATTGTGCAGACATTTGCTAGTGTTATAAAAAGCCTTCACATCGAACATCTGTGCATGTCCATAGAAATATGAAGAATTCCGCGTTCATGTTATATCTGCATTTGTGAAATTAAATTCATTACAATAGTGACCCGATACGATAGTAGGTTTTCTTTCTGGAACATTATTTTTGATTTGCCATGTATTGGAAAACCATCGCAAATTGAACAGCTAGGTTGAAGAGTTCGGCTAGTAAACAGATGGAATATGTGCTCGAAGAATCGTTTATATAGCCCGGAATGAACTGCTAGATTTGTTACCAATAGGTTATGTATGTCCATATTCATCGTAACGATTGAGGAGGTGGTTTAGAGAATTTTCAATGATTAACATAAATTTCGTTATCTACGTCCAAAATTATCAGAAGATACTTTCGTGAATTTTCAGTCGTGCGAAGGAACTTCGTAATATGTCCAAAATTATCGGGACGATTCGGGAGATACTTTCGTGAATTTTCAGTGGTGCGAAGGAACTTCGTAATATGTCCAAAATTATCGGGACGATTCGGGAGATAGTTTCGAGAATTTTCAATGATGCGCACTGTACAGAATACTAAAACATTCTGGCAGATTCCGTTGGTTAGGTTAGGTTATTCAATTACGGCAAAGCACACGAGGGCTATCTGCCTAAGGGGAGGGATGTCTTCGTGAAGGACTTTCTAAGGGAAACTGGCTCGTATACACGTTACACATGGGGAAAACCACGAAAACGCCCATGCAGCCAGCCCGTTCGCGGGATTCGAACCTCGGACCGAACTACCAGTGTTCAGCGTCTTTACCGCTCGGCCGCTGGTGGGCCTCCAGATTCCGTTGGATGTCACGCTCAAATATTGCATCACTGAGTGCCGTCATGAGAGATTCTGATTATTCAAATACCACTGAAATTGTTATCATATTCTTTCTTTCTTTTTTCTTTTCTTTTCTTGTTTTTCGTTAATTCTTCTATACTGGGCAACAGTAAAAGTAGTTATTCCAAAGTTTTGGGAAAAAATGTTTAATGATTTCTTAGGTTAGGATCGAAACATTCGAATGATCTCAGTATTTTGGTCCTTATGTTAATTGCGTGGAGAAACAAAATTCCGTTTTAAGCAAAAGCCTAAACAAGTTATTATCTTATTTTTAAATAAACATTTTTTCTCGAATGACAGTTTCTCTGCAGTGCACGTTGACGTTTATCATTAATTTATCCTTTCTAAAAGACAGTTATGAGTTAAACCTTCACTCAATTTTCTTTTAAATAATGATTTGTAATTTACTCAAATAACATTTTCTTATGTAATTGTAGACCAACGAATATACTTCCCATTAATTTTACTCCTACCAAAATAAAACAACAATAATTATAAATGGAGAGGTATAAAGGAAATCAGACGAAACTGTTTGGTTTCTCTACCTGAAAAAAAAAGTTCAGTTTCTCAGTACAAGAGTTACAAATTTTTATTCTCTTGGGACTTAAATTTTCTGAACACAAGAAAGTAAATATAAAATGTATTTATTCATATTTATATGTAATCATGTTAATCACATATTCATTAATTTAATCACATATTCTTCAAACGTTTCTTTATATTCAAAACCTGTCTCATTATTTTTGAAACGATATAAATTTGGACTTGCGCTTGTCGAAATTTCGTAAAATCTTTCATGCGGCTCCCATCGTCCTGAAGTTTGGGCATCCCTGTTATATAGCTTAACCAAGCAAAATACTTAGGCATGATTCTTAACAGCAGACTTACTTGAACTCACCACGTGAGGAATAAAGCTCTTTATGTGATTAGCGCTTATTCCCAGTCATAGGACGTTAGTCTAAATTGGACCTTAAAAGAAGAAACTAGTTATCTACAATAAGACCTATAAAGAGCTATGCTTCGCCTGCTTGGGCTGCTGCGACTAATACAGACTTAAACAAACTCCAGGTCGTGCAAAGTAGATTTCTCCGCGTTATCACTAATGCTCATTTATTTTGTACGTAATAAAGTCCTACAGGATGATTTGAAAATTGATCCTCTTGATACTTTTATCAGGAACAGTAATTAAAATTTTTCAAAGGAGCTACTGAATGTGACCATATGCAACAGTTTAATCTATTGCATTACGAAATTCTTGATGATGATAGACACCTTCGTCACTTTATTGCTCAGTAAGCAACAATCATAATTTCCCAAACTAGACTTTACAATGTAATGTAAATACTATTGTATATAATATTTTATGAACTTGGTGTTGAACTTCGACCCATATCAAGCAGCATCCTCTGAGTCTGCACTTAGGAGGGTGACCTCCCACTTGATCAGACTTCCTGACTTTGAGTTATTTTTCCTGCATTCGCTATTCAGCTTAGTAACTATGTATACAGTATTTCATAGCCAAGAAGACAACTTTTGTATTTTATTTTGTCAAGTTTTTTTATTAATTTCTTGTATTTGCTTGTAAATTTTTATTTTCAGCTGGATTTACCTAATCCAAACAAAAGCCTCAGCGATTCTCACGTGACTTGGTCACACCCTTTCATACCTGCTACTCTGGCCGTTACGTCATCTTTCTGCATTTCTCTACCTTAAGTGTTCTAAGAAGCACCTGCATGCTGATAACCGGAAAACAGCAATCAAACATAGTTGCTATTCCCGGCAATAGCGAAATTTGGAATTTGGAAATATTGTATACCTTGGCATAGAATTCGTTTTCAACTCACTGTCTTTCTGCTATTGTAAGCCATGATAAGTCACTAACTGATTAAAATTTAGGAGATACAGATATTGCAGCTTTGAGATATTTTATTCTTCAACATTAAAATTAGCATCATTTAACATAAAAATAATTCTCTATTTCAAATTCAAAATTAGTGGAATACAGTGTGTATCCCGAGGTCATGAAGGGAGGCGTCATTATTCCTTAGTTGTCTTTCTTTTTTAAGGGAGGGAGGAAGAAATGTTGGCACCAGAAATGTTTTTCCGAAATAAAATCGCATAATTCCAGACTTATTCTGAAGAATAAAATCTTCGCATACAATTTATAGTAAAAAACTACACATATATAATAGTGAAGGTGTTAAAATTATATATTTGTATTACTTTTTATGTAACGAGGAACGCGTAATATAGTTCTTTGCAAAAGATAAAATGGGAGATCCGGTGGATACATTTTAAAATTTAATGTTTTTGTTTCAGATAATTCGTAACATCTGACCATAATTTAAAAGAGTTGGAAAAAAACTCTGAAATTTAAAATACTGTTTGAAGGCAAAAGGCTTCCGGCATAAGACAAAAATATTTATAAAAGTATATACATATAAATATTTTTTTAAATATTAAAGTTGTTTAGCGAAAAGGAGCAAATTGCCCATTTAATTTCGTTTTGGAATTTTCCGTTGGATTTGCATTGGCATAAACAGCATTTTCACTTCCCAAATTATTGCCACCAAATATTAGAGCCCTACGTTATATTTAAAGAAATTAAATAATGAAGAATTTGAATGAATGTATATATGTTTCTCGTACTGTGAAAAGAACAACGGTACATACGTACATCTGGAAGCCATAAATTTGGAATTTGGAGTTTGTTTTATTATCTATTTCATACTTTGTAAAACTTTAACGAATTTTTGATTAAAAAACTCAATGATTTCAAAGCGAGTAATAGCAACATTATACAAAAAAAATGTCTCCAGTGTGCGAGACTGCGTATCGAAAGTTCTAAAGCTATGTCTTTTAAAATTATTTTGTGATATTGCTGTTGAAATGAATATTATGGTTTAAGTGCGAAGAACATGTCATTTGATAAATAAAAGTAACTCATGAAACGTTAAAAAAACGCCATTTTGTTCGTAATATAAAATCTGAAGAAGCTTTCAGATTTTTTTTTTTTTTTTATTTTCCAAAGCTCAAAGTTTTTTATTAAACTTTTCTTCTGTTGTTTGTGCTTGAGGGATTTCTTTAGGCAAAGAAAACATTTTACAAAATATGAAATCCAAGCACGCAGATACAAAAATAAAGGAACAAATCCCTTTTATTTAGAAAGCATAATTTCTGTGTCCTTTTCGTTCGAAATGCTTTTCTTTTTTTTAAAATAAATGTGCTTAATTTACGCTGATGATGCATTCCTAGACGAAAAAACGTAAATTCGCATAAGTGTTATTTGAAAGCTATCTATCATTTAGTTTAATCAATTAAGAATAACCATGGGTAATTACTTGCTTCAGGAGAGAGAGTTTTCTTACAAAGCTTTCTACGAGAACATCGCTTTTATAGACGTTATATAGGAGAAAAACCCACCAAAAAGGTTCGTGCAGCCACCCTTAGTGTCAGAATTTTAATATTGGTTGAACTACCAGTATTCAGCGGTTCATGCTTTCTGATAACAAACTATTTACGAATAATTGGCAAATAATGGCATGATTTTTACACCTTAGAAATAATTTCAAATTATATAAAATATAGTATAATATATTTAAGATTACGTTATTTGAATATGGCAAAGCACAAAATGGCTGTCTGCCTAAGCGAAGAGATACTTTCGTGAAGCACTTTCTAAAGGAAACTAGCTTGTATTCCCCTTACACATGGTGAAAATCACAGAATCCAGTCATGCAATCAGCGTGTTTATGTGGGTTTGAGCTCCGATCGAATTGATAGTATTCATCATCCTTAAACACTCGACAACTCGTGGAACAAAATATATTTAAACAAAAGTGTTTAATTCATTGGTCCTCATGATTATCAATATATTTTTTGTATGACTCATGGATAAGTACAATTGCCTTTGTTAGTATATGGTATTTGCTTTCAAAGCAGACATCTACCTATTAAAAGTCTTCTAATAATATTAATAATAATGATAATAATAACTGTAACAAATTAAATTAAATTTTGGTCTCGTTACGATATTGCGAATAAGACTGCGTTAAGGCTAAATTTGTATGTGCTAAGTTTTCCTTTTTCAACCAAGCACAATATGAAATATTTTATTATAGTGTTTCATTATAGCACATTCACAATAATGAAGTAAACGTAATCGTCCGAGATGACTATGTTGTTTAGAATTATTGAAATATAAAAATTACGATGCAATATTACCATAGTTTACAAAGGAAATATAAAATGCTATAATAGAGTAATTTATTTATTTATTTTTAATATTCGGTGTTCAAACGGAATAACTAAGAACGCTGAATGCCTGGAGTAATACTGCGAAGAATTATGCAAGTAATTCAGAGACAAATACGTAAGCATAGACGTGGCGTGTCTGTGGAGATGTGATTATGGAGGAGATATAAGCACACTTAGGGATTTCAGTGATTTGTGTGCTCGTACTTCTTGATGACATTCGTCGTGTGTCTCGTAAGAGCTAGGTAACATTTATAAGTCATCAGAATCTCAAGCATAGGTGGCTCCATAGGACAAGAACCCCCAAGATCCACACAAATGAAGATCGTTATTTGCACTTTCAGCGTGGTGACTCAGGACAGCTACAGCTTCACAGCTCTCACGTGAGCTGTATGCTGCCACTGAAACGCGAATTTCGTGGTATACAGTTGACCGAAGTTTGCTGTTTGCATCCGGCTCACTGCAGCACACAAGAGAACAAGTTTAGCAGTGCAGACAAAATGCACCTTGAATCAGGTTTCAGTGGAGCATTATGCGTTTTACTGATGAGTTGAGATTCAGCTTGGCCACTGATTCCTGTCGTACCTGTATCAGGAGAGAGCCTGGAACACGATATCATCCTTCCCTTATCAGTGAAAAATATTATTACAATAGTGGAATTGTTATAATTTGGGCAGGCATTGTGCTGGATAGACGCAAACTCCTCCATGTGTTTGGCAAGGTTTCCTGACTTCTCTGGTACAGAGAGGAGACCTTAAAGCCCTATGTTTGACTTTTCAGGGGCGCATTTTTTCCTGAGTTCCTGTAAATGAACGACAGCGCTCTTTCTCATAGGACTCAGCTGGTCCACGATTACCTAGAAAATGAGGATATTCGCTGAATGGATTGGTCAGCCAGATCTCTTGACCTTGACCCTACAGCGCATGTCAGGGATACTCTTACGAAAGTAGCTCCATCTCACCATCCCCTCTCCTAGAACCATTCCGGCGTTGAAAACTGCCTTGCTGCAGGAGTGGGATCGGTTGCCCCAGAGATTACTTAACTGCCTACTCTCTAATATACCGTCAGGCTACGCGATCTGTCTGGCGGTGAGATGCGCCTTTCCCATATTAGATTGATTCATTTTCATTTCGATATCACGATGTGGATTTTGGACATCCTTGTACTATGATTTTTACCAATGATTAACAGACTTCAAATGACTTTTGAATAATATATCCCTTCCTCTGTCATAAATGTACATTCATCCCGAATTTCATTAAAATCTGTCCATTATGTTTTCATAAATGTGATATAATGTGCAAATTCTCTAATTTTGCGCACGAATGTAATTTGAGCGACCGAGCGGTACAGTCGTTGAACACTGGTAGTTCTATCTGGACTCGACTCTAAGAGCAGACTACTGGCTGCATGGGCGTTTTCGTGGTTTCGTTCATATGAAGTGTGCATACGAGACACTTCGCCTTAAAACGTCCTCCAAGAAAGTATCCCTCAGGCCACATAACCCTTGACCGTTTTACCATAATTTAATAAACCAAACCTCCTTAAAATTATTTCATGAGGTGAAGGATAAGCAGTTGTCTTAAGTAAGATACGCTACATAAAAACAATGTTTTTTATTTGAAAAAATGAATCATTTTTGAAGCAATTTTATCTTTAAAAGTCATGATATCCTGATGCTGTTTCTTTAGATCTCCTTATAGTTTTTATGCTATGCAGCTTATTCTTATGCCATATACTTACTCTCTGTAAAAAATATGTAGTTAAAATTGCTTGGGCGACGCTCGGGTGAGCTGACGATTTGAGTTAACTGCCGCATAGTATAAATCATACTTATCTATTCATATTTCATTTAACAGCAATTCATTTTTTATAAAAGCTGTCTTAAAACTTTCATTCGTCACTGGTAAGTACCTATTTTTATTGTAACTCTTCCCAATTTAATTTGCATTTTCTTGAATTAAAATTAAATATATGTTTGCTACGGCGTTATTCGTGCAAATGCTGTGAATTATGACATTACCATCTAAAAATTTACTTTTTTCTTTAAAAATTCATATACAGCTTGCGCATCGCATTTAAAACTCAAAGATGACATTTAATATCACTCCTCAAACCATAATGATGACACAATTCCGCTAGAAATTTTCTGTGGGCTGACGTTTCCACTTCAACCAACTAATGGGTAATCAAATGTGCAGCGAAACCACCATTTTAACCGAGGTAAACATCGACTAAAGTGGAAGCTTTAGCATCTCAAGTACCCGTATATGTAGAGTTATTTAATACATGATAGTGAAGTCCTTCTCACCCATTACCTTTAATGGAATTGCTTCATAAGCGAACATGCTGATGACATTTACAAGAATTTCATTGCAGTAGCTGTCCAATACTGGTTAAGGAGATTTTATGCAGCAACACTTAATAGACACATGCAGGAAATTGATCTTAACGAAGACTAGAAGGGCGCAAAATTGTGTCATAGTTATTAAATGTCCAGACTCTATGCATTCTATATTAAATTTTCGTAATATTTTCTAATCGTGAAGTGGCAGTATTTAAATTTAAATCTCTTTATCATTTGGAAAGATGGAAGGACTAGAGATAGGATAGATATTTGAGTCCTTTTATGACATTAACTTCACTGGAATATATTTACGAATAAATTAATTTAGTTTGAGTTTCAGTGATTTTTTACTGTGAATATGGCATAAGAAGGAGCTTAAGACAAAGAACACTGTGTACATGATTTTAGCAAATTTCTATTAATATGCGTCCATATGTACGCTAGAAGTTATTCGTATCACAAGAAGAAATGTTTGTTGAAAATAATATGAATTACTCTTTTTCTTCTAATATTTCTACACTAAACATGCACTTGGATGTATTTTAAATTTTCTTCCAATATTACCATATAGAAATGTGCTACATACATGAATAAAAACCTCAAGTCTGCAGATACAAGGACATCACCAAAATCAGAAGTCGTATAAAAGTGTTGAACCTCAGTGAAATTACAGTGTATATTATGCAGAAATTAAATATTCTTTTCAAATAGTTTTGTTATATATTTTTTTAAAAAATTGAATTACATTCTCTGGCTTATCTGAACACATGCCTCTACATTTATTTTACCACTGCCTCTGGTCAGCATTACGTTATATCCATAAAGGATGATGAATGAATTTATATGGTTTCCTTTTATTCTCGGTACTTCGAAAATGGAGCAATCATCCATACTTAGCTATTCTATCTTATCAGTGTGAACGATCATTCGGATCTCTAGACCTTAGCACGTTACTTTTTACTATGATGTCGCTGAAATCTTGAAGTCCCTGGTAACAGAGATTAAGCAAGCTCGTCGAGATTTACAAATTTGGAAAGGGTATCAATAACGATAAAGGAAAAAAATCCAAATGATAAAAAAATAGATTCAAAGCGCAGGAGGCCAGAAGGTAAATCTTACTTGCCGCATGTTAGCATATATGCCTACCTATAAGGCGGCAGTTCGGAAAAAAAAGCTGTTATCAGGAGATTTGAGGACCCCCCCTACCCTTGACAGCAATGGATGATGTTTTGTCACCTGTTCGTACTCAGTACGAAGTTATTACCAAATTAACGGGGATAGCTGCTGCGAATACGTTGTAGGCGGCTGGAGATGCACACAACGGAGGATTACGCCTTCTTGGGTTACTTTTGGATTTACAAGATTACTTTGGCGTAGGAACCCATGCCTTCGTAGATTACGTTTTGAGGAAGATTGGCTTGTATTCATGTTATAGATTGGAAAACCAATTATCATTAAACCATCATTAAAACAGGTGATATGTTAATTTCCTCACTTCGTTCTTTATTTGTAACAAGAGATGTATCTATATCCCACAGCGCAAATAATGAAATGCGAAAAGATAATGTAATAAGATTATGAGAGTTAATTCTGACTCATATTAGCAAGTTTACTTTCATAAAATATAAAATGATGTAAATATATGCCAAATCATTCTCCAGTTTAACATGATTGCGTCTTAATTCAAAACTTACTTATAAAATATCAATATAAATGACAGAATTAAGAAATAACTCTCATTAAAATTTGAATGATTCAGCTATATAGATTCCACCATGTTGCCTAGAACAAAGGAATAAAGAGAATATTACCTCCTCATGGTAACGTAGAGCTTTCCTTGGACAGTTGACGAGTTCGAGGTTAATTGAAGGTAAATTTTTTAGTTTTGGAATCTAGTTTTAAAATTTACACACAGCAACTATTGCGTGCTAAAAGGCTCATAAAGCACCAAAGCAGTACATTTTCTTTCCTTTGTGCTATTATTTGTGTTATTATATCAAATTAAGCAAATAAGAGTGTCAAAGTCACACATTAAGCTGAATTTCAAACGATGAATATCATATCAAAATCAGTTTTTTTTTCAAAGCATCTATATTTACGTTCGGTATTAAAACTTGCCTTAAAATTAATGAGAATCCTTCTCAACTTGATACTTTATTTTAATGCAAAATTTGCAAGTGTTGATAACAGAACTATTTTACACGGTGTAAAAACTTATATCATATGTAAATCAAAGTTACTTCTTTCTGTCTAGAGAATGAATTATAACAGTTTTAAAACATTGTACTTTACTGCTAGCTGGGCAACAGAATACGTTTTTTATTTTGCCTTTCTGTTAAGGCAAATAAACAATCTTTTCTAGCTTAAGAAACAGTAGAATTAATTTCATTTAAATGTACATCTAATTAAATCTCAACACCTTTCTACACAATATTTTTCATAAGTCTGAAAAATAATCCATTAACAATTACGTTACAAAGAGATTAAAGCCTGAAAGTAAGTTTTTTAGAGAAATACCTGTTAAGGATTAGTTTCAATTTTTCCCCCGAAAATGTCCTTTGAATTATAATAATATACTGTGACTGAAAGAAATATATGATGGAAATCTCTAATTAATTGAATATAATATTTTGCCTCACTTTTTCCTTGTCTCTGAGAGCCTCGAAAACTATTATCCTTGTTAACCCTTTGATTAAAAGGATATAGACCAGAATGATTCAATTTTTTTAAATAAATGATGATATGCTTTGCAAAGGAAAATTGTAAACAATTCGAAAATGAATTGTTTGAATATCTTCAGTTTTCATAATGTAAGTTAATTTCTGCACAGTACGAGGGAGTTAGTTATATAACTTATCTTAAGAGGAAGATTGTCAAAAATTTATGGGAATACTTGTATTTATTTTTTTTTCTCGTTTGAGTTTTATGTGTTTTTATATCATTGGGAATTTGAGGTATTTATTTATTTATTACTCAATGTGTCCGGTACGGTGGTAACGCATTTATGTGCATTTTGTTTTATTTTAAAGCTGTGACCACTTATTACATTTGTAAATATTTATTTAAGCATTATATTTTAAATAAAGTCAAACTCCGCTATATGAACCTGCTTCATAACCAGTTCCCGGTTGTAACGAAAAATAATTTTGGTCCCGTCCAGTTTCCTATGTACTTAATGTTGTTTTATGCTGCTATAGCAAACCTTCAACTACGTGAAAATTGAATGTGACGGATATCTTTGAGATTTTTCTATTTTTCACACGTTTCCCAGAATTTTTGAAAGTTTTAACTTATGAATTACTAACTCTTAAAATTATCCGTGTTTGGGATGTTACAATCCATATTCTGTCAATAGGAGAGAAGCGCAAAAACCTTTACATTGCTGTTTTTTTCTATCTGCATCCCCACAGTTTTTGTATTCTAAGCAAAAGCTATGCAAAGCGGTTGTAACACCTGGTTCTTGGAGAACCAGAGCACAAAATAAGCATACCAAGGACACCAAATGACATCCGTGGCATCCAGACCTTGAATGGATGATTCCATTCAAATCCTTTAACTGAGATATCAGATAGAGCTTAGGCTGATACTAAATAGAGAAATGTATGCTGGAAAATGGTTGCTGAAATTGTTAACCGTTCAAAAGAAATCGTAATTTTCCATTATTTGGAAAAATGCTAGTTATAAATATGTGCTTTAGATGGAGATTTGTAATTAGAAGAAGGGGTTTAAAAACCATGACTATTATATTAAGTAAGATATTGTAAAAAAGTATTAAATCTGGAACTAAAAAATAACAAAAACGAATTATAGTTATTGCACGTAATAATAATTGTTAATATTCATTTCTCTTGGGACATGGTATAATGTTAATCAAACTCATTTTCTTTCTCATCAATTGGGTATATCGAGCGAAACAAACATTGGATCTCTTGAAAGTGTGTTATAGTGGGATCGATTGTGCTTCAATTGTGAGAGGAATGCCTTTGGAATTTTAGGGATATTTTAAACAGAACAGGAGATATGAAGAGGAATCCTCTGACGTCGAGGAATTAACTTGAGGCAATTTCGAGGAATTTCTTCAACTTGGGAACAGTTCGAAACTTTTGGGAAGATTTTATTTTTGAAACCCTAGTATCGATTTTTCTCGAAACTTTCTCAAGTGCTTTTCCTTTGCTTTGATAGTCATCAATACGACATTAGTGGCTGTTAGAAATGCAGATTTTTAGAAAATGAGTAAGTGAAATAATGAATCTCTTTTAATAAAAACTAGGATATCAATGTTACTGACAATCTTAATAAGTCTTTCGAGTGCTTTGTTTTAAAATTAGTTTTAGTGCCAGTCTTGATCTCAAAGGTTCTCACTTTCGATTTCATTTAAAGTATACAAAATTTCATTCAAAATATTTAAGCTGCGATTATTCTTTAAAAATCGGCATTGCCATATTTCAAGACAACAATGCCGAAATGAAAATCAAGTAAAATATATTTTTATGTATGTTGAACTAGATAATATCTAATGCAAGTAAACATGAAAATACATCACCACTGTCTATCATTAATGCGGTATCTAAGAATTGTCGGGAAGAACATTTCAGGGCAGAAGAGTCATTATGACATCATTTCATATATATTTCACAGTCACCAGATATGTCCGAGCTCATTTTTCGATTTTCGTTTATCCTGAAACGAAGGGCTGAAAAGGGAAAACCATCTTACCTACTCAATCGAGAGAGACTGAAATGGGAACGATTTTTAAAGCGCCTCGTCTGGGGAAGCCTGAACTGGGACATAAAATTCCGAATGCACCTACACCTACCAAAGTTTTTTCATTTTCGAAGAATACGCTATCTCTCTATAACATAATCTCGTTATTCAAGGGAAAATAATTCTGCTCTTCTAAAACTTAAAATACTATTTGTCATTGTAATT
Source organism: Stegodyphus mimosarum (assembly GCA_000611955.2). Lineage (NCBI taxonomy): Eukaryota > Metazoa > Arthropoda > Arachnida > Araneae > Eresidae > Stegodyphus > Stegodyphus mimosarum. The sequence goes on from KK113712.1 coordinate 1,185,387, forward strand.
GCCTACATAACTGTATACAATCTTACCTATATTTTCCTTACCTGTCCAACGTTTATTAGCTTTTCTAGAAGAGTTAAGACAAGTTAGACGTACCTTTTTTTTACTTCAAAAGCCTGATTAAAAAGTACGGATGTTTGAAACGATTTTTGTATTCATATTTGTTATTCAAGCATTTATGGATAATAAATAGCATCTCGAAATAAATCCATATTTTCGGTGATTGTTTTCAACCAGATTTTTAACCAAAAGTTTTCTGCAGTTCTGCTTAAAATTCCTTATCAAACTCTGACCACATAATTACAGTAACTTTTTGATGTTCTGTGTTAAGCACACTATTTCAATTAATGTAAAATCTTTGATTTATACAGGACGATTCAAATATATCTGACAAAAATGTAACGACAAGTAGAACGGTTTGAAATGAGCAGATATTGTAAGAAATGAGTGAGCACGGACCTGCTAGGTTCAAATGATTCCCAGCGGGGTTGAGCCGTAACTCAAAGTGTTCTGCTGAGTAACTCATTATTCTCCGTGAGATTTTCAAATGATATACATAGCTAGATGAACGGGTAGCTCGCTGGTATTCATTTGACATACTGGGAACGAACATTTATTTTATCTACGGAAACAGATTACTGCTCAAAAAGAGGTATTTGGTAAAATTGGTTCTCTGTGCATCTTCCGAGTAGCTGCTGCAATTTAGTTGCGATCAAATAAATGAAATGCATATCGGCGATCTCCGCTTTTAAGTAGCGATGCATTGCTCGCAGACCGCACCGGCAATGGCGATTTACGCTAGCAGAACCTTTTTGCTTATTTCTCAATAGTGTTCAAAACCCAAAGCCCCATTTTTACCCAAAACCACACCAAAGCCCCATTTTTACACATACATTTCTAGTACAAGTATACATGTTTTTATCCCTTTTACTTGCCTTTAAATTTTGCCAGATACTTTTAGTCACACTGTATAAGAAAGTCACATCGTATAAGACTATTTCTGTCTTACTATTCTTACTTCTAACTATTTGTCTGGTTTGGATAAATAAATATCTTTTGCCAAGAAGAACTATAACTGCGGAATGGAAGCGTAAGCTCTAAATAACATAACAAGTGGAAATATGCTCTTACATAGTGACAATAAATAACGAGTAAGTTACATGGATAAATACTTGGGATACTTTTGAATTTTGCTGACTGCTGTGACTGCTTAAAGAGATTTTGGTTTGTGTGTAAAAGAAATCAGCATAAAATGCGTAACTAAAATTAATAAATCATGAGAAACATAATAAGAAAATCCATGTTTAACTGTACGTCATATTTCAAGAGCATAAATTGTGGTAGGGCTCTACAAGGACTACAGTTAAATATGGAACAGCAAAATTTTATCTTCCCATTCTTTCCAAGAAAATCGTATTGTATTCCATAACGTTCTGATTTACATTTCTTTACCTCCTTTTTCTTGTCTCCTGCCCTGAAACAATTCACTTCCTACAGCTGTTCTCTTCCTTCTTTTTATTTCGAGAAGTATTAACATTGCATTTTTCTTTTCTGTCGTAAATTCAATACTCTATATCTTTAACATAAGAAAAATAAATTTTTATTTTACAAGTCAAATATATTTTGTATAAATTATAATTATTTTGAGGAATTTTCAGAGAAAAGAAGAAAGCTTAAAATTCTTTATATATCGTGGTATAAAATCACCCAGTAAACACTTACTGTAAGAAATTTCATGGTTGTAAGGTAAAACTAAATGTATTCTTTACAATAAAACAAATAATAAGCAGAAATCTCTGAAGGAAATTGTTTCCACAGTCCGTTTCTCTATCAACGATTCGTTGCTACGTATTCTCAATAGCATATTTTTTGCAAAAATATTATCATAATACTTATTGGTTCAATAAATGTTTCTTTGTCAATGGACAAGTGTTGCTGTAATACTCTAAAAAGCTGATTTGTATTTCAGTCTTATCTTCTATGATGTATATTCATATTAGTATCCTTTTTGGTATTTTGAGCTCATTGTCCACAAAATATATGTTGAAGTCTTAATAGAAAAATTTTGTACTTTCACTACTGAGAGCTATCGCCTAATATTTGTTTACAAAAGTTTCCTATTAACTACTTAACGATGATAATCAATATAGAGAAATAATTATATCCTGACGTAAATTTACACGATTATTTAAAATATTGTTAGGTGATTTTCGGAAATTTCACAAATATGAACTAAATCCGCATATATTAGACTTTTTGCCATTTCTTTTGCGAATTTTGCTATTAGTTTTATAAGCAATTTTAATACTTTATTTATTACAATTTACGCAAAGCTATGCTACTAAGCAATTATACTGTAGAATCCGAATAAAAATTTGGAGCCTTTAATTAATGATGAAGATTCAAAATCATTCTTTAGCCCTTTGGGCATACATGCGTTGAAGGAAGAACTGTTTCAGAGTGCGCTTTATTTATGTACGCATTACGATATCCGCCAGTGCTTTAAGGCACTATTAGCCAAAGTATTTTTCGAAAACTACAATTACATCCGCTCTTCATTGCCTTTGAAATTTTTATTTCTTTATTTCAAATGATTGTACAAAGATTATGATAAGATATTACAGAATATTTATTTTCTCAAAAGTCTTTGAGAATGAAAAATTGAGTTACTTAACGGCATAGTTTGAAAGTCATTCGGTTGCACTGCCATCCGCTGTAATCAGTATCCTCGTGACCTCTGATTCAGTATCTATGCTTCAGAGATGCAAAGACATAAAATTTTCCTCACGTTTTTTAAAGTGTAAATTATGAAATGTAAGTGAAGAGAGAGAGAGTAATCCATAATACAGTCGAAATGCTACATCTGTGACTAAACCGATATTACCTTCGCACGTATTTGCATGCTCGATTCGGGCCGATATAACTAAATACGAGGAATGGGGATAGTCATTGCAAAACATTTATGCGTATTCTTGGATTACCGGAAACCCATCATGATCTGAGCTCCTATTTCAAATTCATTATCACACACATGGTGGTACAGAATCGCTCTATCAGTGGTCAGAGATTATTTAACTTATCTTTATTTTCGTATCCGTGCTTGTTATTTTGAATCCTTGCTCTATTTTTGCTTCTGGGATTTACAACGTGTAACGTGTTATCGAAGGTCTTTGGATTCTTATTTATTTATGACAGTAAGGCCTCCGAAATGCATAACTAGAGATACTAAAAGTTCTTCGCGCTAGTGTTGCTACTATTGCGAAAGCTGTGGCAGGAAAATACGTGACCCTTATTTCTACTATTCTTTGCAATAGTACTACTGTATGTTATAGTACTGCATGTATACTTTGCAAAAATACTGTATGTTATACTGTACGGAATAAGAACTGCATTTCTTCATTTGTCACTCGTTTTTTACGTATTAACTTAAAATATCGAAACTTTTTATAGATACAAGAAAGAGTATATTACAATATACAATACATTTTACAATATTATTTAGTCATTCAGTGTATAATGTATTGCAATGTAAAGAATGCTGTATTATTACTTTTTAGTGGTGGTCATATCTTACATCCGGATATTACATGAATATTACATAATTCCTTAATTAAATATAATCATAATGAATGTATATATCCGAATAACCTGATACACACAAAATCCGATATTATCTGCTGTTTCACATAATCCCGTTAAATTTTGGAACATACTACTTGCGAATATGAAAGCACCCTCAGCTTTCAACTGTATAATAAGCTTTTAACGTCTCACATTGATACTTAGCGGGTACTGCTCGAGCTCAGATTTGATTTTCTAGAGTATGAAATAATGGTAGCCAAGTATTATGCATTACACTCAAACTATGAATAGTTTAAAGGTTCTAATAAAAGTGTGTAATTAACTTGAAAGCTACGCAAAGCTGCGGCAAATATATGTTATTTTTATGTCTAATGAAATCTAGATTTTAGGGCAATGTTTTAAAGAAAATATTTAACAGAATATCTCTAAAATACATAGTAAAATAAAGCTCTAATAATTTAGATACTGCTTTTTTCCTTGTTGCTTTCTCTATTTGGCTGAAAATGCTGCAACGATATGATGAATAACTGGGATCGCTGCGCTGTCAGTGGGAAGGAAAGCAGCTGTTACCATTTTATCATTTTTGAAGGAATGTTTGCAACGCTTTATAATACGTTTGTAGCACATTATTATCTATCCTTTGTATTTTTGAAAACTTAGGAGTGTTTAACTGGCGTTTTTCGTTAATAACATAATGCCTTCAAGTATAAGATTTGAGTATTGTCAGTAAGTAAGTCACTGGATTTAACACAATAAGTTGCTAGATTCATAATTTTAAATATTGATTTATACATTAAAACACAAAAATATTGATATAATAAATGTCTAAACAATTATTTTATACAGCGTGCTTATATACTGATTTCATAAAGCGTGTTTCATTCTATAAAACGTACTTTTCGTCAAAGCATTCTCACACAGCAGTTTCATTTCTGTTTATGCTCACTGTGGCTAAATGGAAATTTAGTTCTTCCTGAGGTCATATATTCTTTGCACTCCTTAGCAAGGTGAATTCCATTTTTGCTAGTTTAGCAAGTTCGTACGGATTGTTTGATTTAGATGTGCTTCTGAGTTTATTTTCAACCACAATAGGGTTAATTGTCTAATGAATTTTTTGTAATTAATACTAGTATGGAATTAATTCACTGAAGCTAGCAATTAGAATTTATAAATGATGTGAAAGAGTGCTCGCAAGAGGAAAAATTGAAACTCTTAAGCAAATTATGCGATACCTCTTATTATGACAAGCATTTTGTGTATTATGAGTATGAAGTAGATAGTCTGTAAGATATTTAGGAATGCATGATAATATGACATTAAGAAACGTATTACATTAAAGACACTAATCATAATGATTCAGAAAATGATGATGTAAAACATAAAGAAGGGCGTTTTAGACAGCAGATTTAATACGTGTTCTCTAGTAATTGTGGAAAATTCTTGTGCAATGTACAGACAGGTTCTTCATGCAGATTCTTTCAAACTGTCTGAGAATTTGTAAGCATCTTTGAATACAAAAGTTCCATATTTGGCAGGTTCTGAACGTATCATTATTCAAACTATTATCATTTAACAAATTATGATAATTTAACTGAGTACAGTTTCGAAATTTCAAGAATACCAAACAGAATACCAAATACGATAATAAAATTATATTCTTCAAAATTAATAAACATTTTTCCTTATTTTCATTTAAAAATAAGGAGTTTTTTAACTATCACATAAGTTATAAATGTTTACAAAAAATATAAATCAAAATTTGTACATAAAAGCATTAATGGTTTGAAACCCATAGAAAAGTTAAATATATTCACTTGCAGCTGGCTAGACTGTTACACACAATATAATGCGTTATCTTATATTTATGTAGCGAACGGAAATAGTGCGTACCCCAAGGATATATTACATTCATTGAGCGTAGGCAGTTTCAAACATGAGGGAGAAGAAAGATATGCACTAACATTAATACTTGTAATGTAGGGATGATTATAAAAGCGCGTATTTCACAGAAGGCGCAGTTATTCCAACTCGTGTTACATATAATATTAGATGATACATAATATTATTTTCAAGTCATGTATAACTTTTAGACAATAAAAGCCATTTACGGAAGGCGTGTACCATATAATACAAAAACATTGCTCAGTCGATCGTGGTGATCTTATACTGCATGAAACCATTAAGCTACATAAAATTTCGATGAAAAGCATTACAATATTTGACACATCGTATCTATTAATCTATCTATCTATCTGTCTGTTTATCCATCTCTCTCTCTCTCTCTCTCTATATATATATATATATATATATATGTAAAAATTAAACATTAATATTTATAAAAATTAAAAGCTAGCTTTGATAATTAGAAGAAAAGAGAATAATGAAATGATTGGGAGAGAGAAGTACGGGGGAAACATGGAATGGGGTTATGATAAAATATAGCCTTTTATGAAGAAGCTTACTGCAACGATCATAATATTAAAGTTGTCTTATCTCATTTCTAAGGGAATTTTGTGAAATTTTAATTTTAGCAAACACAAATTTTGCATCAGATTTAAAACTAGTAAATAATAATTTACAAAAGCTCATAATTAGAAATGGACTAGCCCGAAACTATAATTTCAAAGAGAGCCAACATGGCGAAGGTGTTTAAACATTGAAGCCAATTATTGTTTTCCTTACATTTCACTCAATATTTTACAATTTTTTAGCAACTTAAATGTATATATTAGGCACATATGCACCCGCATCTCTTTCTCCTTATATATACGTATGTATATATAATACATAAACAAAAAGGAAGAATGAGATTTTAAGAATTAGAATTCTGTGCCTAGACTGCAGTGATTTAATTAAATATAATCAAATAAATGAAAGGGGAATACTCCTATTGAGATTTCAATGAATAAAAAATGAAGAATGCCGATAAAGGAAACTAAGAATTACAATTTGAAGACTACACAAATTCCAAACTACAAAGTCATAATAGGAAAGGGAAGAAACAAATATTAAAACCAAAGGTAAAATAAAAATTGATTTTATGAAAATCAAAATGTAAATCTCTATTTCCAAAAAAATTTGAAATATTGTAAAAGAAAAGTGTCAAATGGAAAAAAATGTCCTAAAATCACTAGCTAATAGGAGTGGGAGATGCAAAAATTCGAAATAAAAATTATAGCAATATCCATAGAAAATTACCGAAAAATGAACAACTGAAAAGACAGAGAAGTAATACTGACTCTTCAGACTTTCTAATTCAAACTTCATATTTCGTATAATTATAACAAATTCCATCTAGATTTCCTGTAGCGGAATATCATCAATCCATATAAGATCATAGCATAATCTGAGTAATGTGTATTACATTGAGTCTTAACACAGTAAGACTTTTATATTTAATATTGTTTAAATATTATGACTTCTAAATAATATTTTATATTATGCAACCTTACATATAACATGAACGTCATCAGGTTTGTGTAAAAATTAAAACTGATAAGTCCTATTTTGCAAAACGTTGTAATTAGAAAAAGAATCTGCTCGAAGAGGTTGTAACGTTCTACTATCCTGCTGTTGTGTAGAACATTGAGAGATAGTGATTGCACTGACGAAGGGTTAAAACTGCCCTTTATTAAACTCTTTAACGTATTTACAATGCTTCAACTTGACGCTAACATACTACGCCTCAACTTGGGCGGTAACTGAAACAGTAGAATCAACCTACAGGGCTCACATAATCCTGTAGCCTACACCGCGCAAATGAGTCTAGTGGCAGCAAGGTAATAGCGATTAAGCCACTTCAAAACCAGCAGTACTGCTAAACAGAAGTTTGCGCATAAACACGCACGGCAATTTCCCAGACTCTGTCTTCCTCTACTGGAACGTCGATATTTAACTCATTCTTCCGCTAATAGAATTTGCATTTCTTGCGCGCGCTACTAAATTTAAATATTCTGGCACTGACAATTAGGGGAATGAAGGCTTATAGGCAAGTAACTTAAAATTAAAATTAACTGGTTATTTAAAATAAATATAAATCCCTACAAGTTAATTCCAAACAAAAGCCAATACCCACATGTATACAAGGTGATTAAAAGATATCTAGAAAAATATAAAGGGCAGATAAAGGGGAAGATTTCGTACTGACACATTTGCGCAGAAATGTGGCGCTGAGATGATAGAGAGCGCTGTTGAGTGGTAAAAAAAGCGTTCTTCAAATACTGATCATTGAGGATGTAGCTAGCAAGACAACAACAGAGAACTGTTTAACAAGCTTGCAACTCGTAAAATGGCTTCGCAAAGGTTTTCTGAATAACAATACACAACCATGCACGACATAGCTAAATAAGGAATAACACCTAATACAAAAAATTTGCAAGAAAATATATGCCAGATCTCCAGCAAGGAGAAAACTGTGTTTTGCTGAGCAAAAATGTAGCTCGAGGCGTCAGCATATACCAAGAGCGTCTACGTACTATACTGTCTTGTTGTGCTTTCTAAGTAGCTGTATATTAATGAATATTGTGTTCCCTGCAGGGCATTCTCCTTTTGGGTGGTGCCTGATGTTGGACCAAACTAACTAAGCTATAATAAACTAATAGCGTCCCGTCTTCCTTCAAGAGTTAAACGTGTTTGTTTCTTTAGATTCTGCATTTTATAAGAACGCAGTCAAAGATGTAGTATTCATTTGTGACTGAGTTCGCCAATCTGTTCCTAAGTATTTAAGGAAAAAATTATAAGAAAGGGAGGACGAGAAACAATTCCTACAAAGTAGTGCGATTTCAATAAATACCATTCCATTATTAAATTTAATTATCTATGCTTTTCGGTAATAAATTAATTGGTATTGCACTTTTTCAAATCAAATGTTCAGAATGTCTTTATGTATTTACTAAGTAATTATTTTAATTATTAAATTTAACTAATTATAATTTTTGCTCCTACTACGTTACGCTATTTAAAGGAAATCATATGCACCCGCAAACACAAGTTTAGCATAATCAATAAATAATGAAATGTAACAATTCAATCAAAATAAATGTATTTTAGAATTAGTTTCAAATTTGACATTCAAAAATTTAAAAAAAAATGTCAGGTTAGTCTTCCCTCTTCATTTTTATAAACGGATTTTCGTTCTTATTTCTCTTGCCAGTTTTACACGTTCTCGGAATATCTATACGTATGAACTATGAATCTCCGAAGAAGTTTTTAAACCACAAAATAAACAGTGTATACTAGGAGATGAATCTGAAAAAGTTTATTTGTAATACATTACAGAATTCGAGATCTCAGAAAATCGGTTATCTGAATTGGCTAGTTGAGTGTTAAGAAACGTTGACAGTGTGTGAGTAGCAAAAGTATTAATAAACACGGAAAAGCCGAAATGAAGAAAACCTGTCTTGCCTAATTGTTACTGAATAATTTCCCAGCGTAGTGTTTTCTCAGAATTTTACTTGAATTTAGAACATCATTTACATTTAATATCAGTTTTGCTGTATTAGAATATGGTTGAAAGCTAGGTTTGGTTATTTGATTACGGCAAAACAACTCGAGCGCTATCTGCCTGAATACGGATTAAGACACTGTAGAAACTTTTAAACGTCTTTATCATGAAAGTCTTTTTTAAGGCATTTGCGGCTTTGAAAAGATTAAAAATTGTCTCTAGAAATATCGAGGAAACTCAATTTAAAGAAAGCGTCTGTGTGGTACTTTGGGATAGCAGAAGCATGGCAAGTCATTAAAAATGAAACATGCGTGGAGAAACTTAATGCTACCAGTAGAAAAATAGAAAGAATGACTGGCTCTGGTTTGGGTCGTGGACCTTAGCATTATTTAATTAAGTTAGGAAGTTACGAATGCAATTAAAGTGATGATCAAAAGCGTTGGAGAGCTATGAATAAATCTGACTCTAATTTTCAATTACTCGTGGTTGATAAACTATTACAGCCGTGAAGAACCGGAATAGAAACGCAAACCAGGAGACATATGATAACGTTAGTAAGTATTTAAATTCCTAAAACGTAGAAGCTTTTCATGACTTAGCTCAAATTACAAGTCGAATTCCGAAGTAGAAACCTGACGGAACTCGAGCGACTTAAACGGATATTTTATTTATTCAGTGAGACAAAAAGTAATAAAAATAATACATATTTATTATAAGCATAAAATGTTCTCTTACTACAGATTTTTTCAATCCTTTTGCCGCATTAAATGGGAAATGTCATTTTATGTTGAAATAAAGCAATTATTACTTGAAAAATGTAGATTTAATTAAAATAAATAAAGGAACATTTGCTTGTTGTTGGTATTTTACTCTTATTATAATAGTATTTTAAAAAATGATAGCATCACATACATTAAGTGCAGGAAATTTGCTAATCACAATTACCGAAAAAATTATTATTTTTTGTTTTTCATTTAAAATCGTTTAACTGAAACCAAAAGAAAAACAATTCAGAGGAAGTACAAGGCTTTAATTGTTGGATGTTGTCGGTAATGATTTTAACATTTTTAAAATCACTAGCTGAAAAACTCTGGCCAAAGGGAGATAAGAAGAGGACCCTGGGCTAAAGTACCAAAAGAAGAATATTTCTGAAGTTTCATTCCTTCTTAGAATTGTAGAGGCTTTAGGTTTTTTTAATGCAGGAGACTTGAAAAATGTGCAGTGCCCGTCGCTCTAGGACTCAAAAAGTGATCTTTCGAGTACACGTCGAGTATGCTTCCAATTACACAACGAAGACATGCAGAAAGGCGAAAAAATGTACGTTATGTATTTTCGCTTTTGAAGGGCGACTGAGTATTAAGGAACCCAATCGCTAAATCCTGGTGGTAGCGAATTATCGTCCACCACGCTTAAGCTCAATTGCCATTTATAGAGTCATTAAATTATTTTTGTATTTTGAAGCAAGAGATGTGATAAATGTGCATTGTCCTGCCGGGACTTGAACCCTGGAAATCTCGAAAACGTGTCGAGTGTGCTTCTAGTTACACCACGAAAGCATGTCGAAAGACTACTTTATAGAGTTTTAATGCATGCATACTCTTATACAGTAAGGTGCGTTTCATTGTATACGTGCTTTATTACTCCATCCAAAAATACAGCTCTCGAGCATAAGAAAACTTTCAGTTCTATCATCTGTGCAGTTCCAATAAATACCGGAAGGAAAAACTCTTCGAAATAACAGCTAATAACGAAAGTATACTTCGATGTAGATAATTCATATATTTTTCAACCAGGAGTTTGCTAGGGAAAGTAAAAGCTTATTTATTGAAGTGCTTGTAACAAGCGTCTCCTTTCAAATCGGAAAGCCATTAAAATTTCTATTGAAACTGGAAAAAGGAAATCAAGATGTCTTTTTTTTTATTTCGTTTAGATTTTTCTTGCTTTACTCTTATTTTTAACGATGCGTTAAGAAATGAAAAAAGAAAGATAAGGTGTGGTAATCCAGCCATCGCTCGAAAGAAAATTGTTGGAATAATCGATAGAAAAGTTTCAATTTCCGTTCTTTAAGGGGGAAATGGTTGCTTAGAATATTTACATGTTAATAACAGGGTGAATTTTAGAACACTTTATTTGAACGTAAATAATATAGTACTTATAACAGCATAAATGAATACAAAGAAAAAAAGTACGTGCATTTATAAATTGAAAAATTAGAAGGGTATTTTTTAACTACTAGAGAAGAAAATAAATTTTAGAGAATTTTTTGAACATTTTATTAAATGAGCTTTTCTGCCATTAGATTTTAATTTGTTAAATTAAAATAAAAAATCTGATGTAGACACCATACGACTTCCTTTTATAGCCTATGAAATTATATGCATTTTTGCTCCACTTCATTTAAATGTATTTCCTCGAATTTCATTAGAGATATATTTGACATTCCATCAACACAGTTCTCCCTTCGTGGTAAGCAAACATAATAAATTATTAAGTATTATTAATTATTAATAATAAAAAATTCAAAATATCTTCATTAAAATGTGTAAAATACAGAAAACCCTAAAAAGAGAAAAAGATTGCAAAATGGATTTAGAAGGGATTTTTTCGTGATGTCTGTATGTACGTTCGTGCGTATGCGTATATTTCGCATAACTCAACAGCAATTACTAAAAGAATAGTAACAAATCAAGCATGAATCTCCATTTTAATTGATTATCAGTTATTCGGAGATGGTGATTATGAGTTTTATTTACTCCAATACTGATCCTAGATATATTCTTCGACTACAAAGTTTTTAAAAGTAATATGTAGCATTTTATGAAATTTGTAACATACTGTATATAAATTTAGGAGCCATCATTGAAGCTGTGTGTACGAGAATTTTGTAAAGTGAAATCTACTTTTGATACACTTCTTGTAGAATAACTAATAATAAATATTTTTCCAACTGGAATTTTTACGCGTTAAAACATATATTTCATAAATTTATGTGTAACATTCGAGGAAAATAAATTTAATAGCTTATGTCGATTTTCCCTGCTATTTTGATTATTCTAGATTCTTTTGAAAGTGTTAAAGGTATCAGATTCATAGCAAAAACTGCTGGTTTCCACAATTAATGGACCTATCTTATAGAGAATAGTATCTTTCATTAAACTCACAGGTGTCTTCCTTTGAATATTACATTTAGGTGCACGGACATCTAGATCTTAACAAATAAAAGCGTAACGAATATTTTATTAACACAAATTTTAACTCCACATGGACCACATAACCATAACTGTATGAAACTTTTATTTTTAAAGAATTCTGCGGCACAGATACTAGTTTCATCAAATTCCCCATCTTATTTAATAAACTATTTCCATAGCAAGACATGTCCAGAAGAGTATTTAAAGAAATAAAGCCATAGCAGCCTTTAAACAATCTGCACACAATATTAGTGACGTTCAAAATAAAGAATTGAACAAACATATTTGCGGAATTACTGTAAATTCCCTTTTGTTATCGCCAGTTAGAAATTATATACCGATCAAACTCTGGAGTTCTGAACATAGACTTAATGCCATTTGGATTGCTTGCAAAACATTGGAAACAGTATTTAAGTGAATATCTAGTTCGATTTCTAAGTGTTTGAAAGACGACAAGCTTTCGAAACAGAAGCAATTCAATGCATATCGATAAACAGAGATAACGCAAAACAACTTTGATCCCGTTTTAAATTACATTCCACTCTCAAAAGCGATAAAGAGAAGGATATATAGCTCTTCTATAAAGATTCTGGCTGAATACATTAATGTATCGTAGAATACCAAAAGAGCCATTTGGTGTTATCTACATGTTCTCTAAATTACGATGAAATAATATTGCACTGTATAACCGTTAGGAAGGGCAGCGAATGCTTATCTATCCATTTGAATGCACAGGCAATTATTAGCAAAGATTGCCTGCATTTTGGAAGGAATTTCAAACACGTCTTAGGCGTAAACCACTCCTCCTGAATAATTAAACGGCTTTTCGAGGCCGTTTCCGAGGCTGCATTTTGAGAAGACATTTCTTACTGGAAATATCTGCACGCCCATAAATTAGTAAGCAATGTACATCCGCCCTAAAACATACTTCAGAAATCCACAACTTTCACTGAAACTTTAATTTTTATTTTCAATAATAATCTTCATTAACGTGTGGCGACTCTCCATGATATCTTCTGTTTTAAAAGTGGTCATTACACAAGTGTATTCCGAATTTTCATAAACACTGTGCTGCTTAAGGCTATTTTTTTAAATTATATTAATGAACTAAAATTAGAATTTTATATATTCGAAAGTTTGCTAATGTCCTTGTGTATTGATATTTTAAGGTACTACACAGCGTGTGAAATTATGAAATATACATAAAGTAAATTTTATCGTAATTTCATTGCCTTTTATTCTGAATTGAAAATCGTTTCATTTAAGATTTCAAACAATTATCATCGAAGAGCCATAATTCAGTTGTGTTTATGCATATAACATTATGCATAATCAGTTAATCAACAAGAAATTGGTCTTATTGCTGATTAAAATCGACTCTGGCAGAGTTGATGATGATATTGGCAAATTTAGTGAATTAATCTCCCAAATTCGCTCCTAAAGTTCAAATACTGCTGGTATTCATATTGGGCAGAAATTCAAGCACAAGTTTGTTTTCTATTTCAAGGGTGGAAATAGAAAATATTAAACTCAAATAATTTGCAGGAATAATATAATTCTAAGGAAATTAGAAGAAGGAATTTTCAACACACATTCTTTTGAAAAATCCCTATTCTTATCTATTGGCTGACCTTTTGACTGAAGTAAACACGGATTATTATTTTCTATCTGTGGTATTTTTATGAATTTTTGAACATCAGTTTATACGAGAATTCTGACCAGTAAATCATACTCCATGCTAAACTGTGCTCAGCTTGTCCTCTTATTTTAATTTATCGATTTATGGAACTTCATCTGTTTGAGGAACTAAGACAGATGAAGGCCTCTAAGTATCAACTCTTGTTTTGAGAAAAAGGGACATGTAATTTTTCAATCCATTTAAAATTGTTTTATTTACGGAATTTTTATAAAGGTTTACAGATTTTTCCATTCTATTGTTTAACTTGAGATGTTTTTTAATCGCCTGTTAGGAAAAAGATCCAAATTTTCGTGCAAAATCGTGCTATAGTCTATACGTTTCTGTTACTGAATTTTGATAATTATTGAATTTGTAAATTTAATATTTTTAAATCGCTTTCTATTTTTAAACAGATACAAAAGAAATTCAGCAAATGCAGTTTATAACTGAAACTCTTGAATCTTGAGATTTATTTTCTCAATATAATTATTTGAAAAATAATATTGAGATGATCAATAGATCAGATGTTGAGATAACTTATTTCAATAACGGATCAGAATTTTACATTTTCTGAAAATCCTTTTAAAGCAAAGCAATTATAGAGGGTAGAGCAACAATAAACATAGCTAAGCACTATCATGGAGTATTAATTATCCTTCATAAAATCAAAAGTATTGCTTTCAGGGGCTCGAGGAGCAGATCCCAAACCGCTGAAATTGCAACAATCGCGTTCTTCTTTTAATAAACATTATTGATACACCTCAGAACAGGACAAAAAGTAGGCAGGACACCAGAATTTTAGCAGTAGATTATAGACGCATAATCTCATCCCTTATCTGTGTAATTCTGACTCAGTTTTGAAAGAAACCACCCAATAGAACAGATCTAAGCGCCGATCATCCTTATTCTTTCTATCATCTGTACACCCTACAGAACTTTCAGTTCAACAATATTTTATGTGCATCCACACCGTACAGACACTATTCGCGTACAAGCATCATGCTTTCCCCGTAATTCCAACCTGGACCCAATGACACAGCAACCAGCATCGCTAATCACAAAACCGATAAACAAGATGCAGTTAGACATCAGTTGAACCAATCTTTCCAAACTGTTGTGTTAAAATACATAAGCTTTCTGAGGTTAAAATCGAAAGGTCTAAGTGAGGAGAACGTGAAAAGATTCAATTTCCTAAATGTAAATTCCCCTACGAAATTTGTGGAATTCGAGATTGGAATGTTCCAGTGTTAGGACCATGTACTGTAGAGTATTCCTGGCTAACTCTTTACTTTTAACTTAGATCCCTTTATGTGGTATAAGACATCTATTTAAGCTGCAGCACCATGAAGATCAAGGTAAAAAATCGCAATGTAAACATGTTGTTTAGGTAGAGCGCAGAGTAATAATCGCCAAATCCTGTGATATCCAACTTTAAAGCATATTAATTGCGACATATGTTTCAATAGTTAATTGACGTAACTGATTCTGTTGAAATAAACGTAGTTCAATTTTGGAAAGATTGCATGATCTTAGATGCTTTACGAGATATAAAATATGCTTGGAATGAAGTGACTTCAAATTGAATGAATAATGCTTGGAAAATCGTTCAGCCAGAAATTTGCGAAAACGATTTTTGATTTGGCTTATGAAACAGGAACGAACAAAGTTCACGAACAGGACCTTAAGGTTTTGCTTGAATCTCCTTAAGAAAGCTTATCAGGTGAGGAAATGAAAGATTTAACAGATAATATAAATAGATCAAAGCAATTTATGTACAGAAACTACTTTAGGAAACAAATGCTTAGAAAAACCAGAAGATGTGTCAAAATAGACTTCTCAAAGAACAACCATTGCAACTCTTACGGAAATAATGGATTGTTTCCCTTTGAGCATGATCTAATTTTGGATCGCAGTTCAAAGGCAAGAAGAGAAGTTTTAGATTCCATTAATTGTAATAAAAATAGGTTGATTCAAAGGCAACAAACAAAAATTAAACAATTTCAGGTAGTTTCTTTACACAAAATTTTTTTTATTTATAATACGCATATAATGATCTAAAGATCCCCCTTTTTTTAAAGCACATATAAGTAATCTATAATTAATTATGCATATATATATTGTTACGAATTTCACATTTATTTGGCTATTTATTTAGAATTGTAATTAGATTTGCTTCATGTTGCCTTAGCAACACAGACGATTTTTGAAGAGAAAGCTACGCCAAAAAAAAATAGCAATAAAAATAAAAGAGCGCGTGCATTTAATGCTTAATAAATAAATATCTCGTAATTACTGTTGCCATCCAGAAACATCTAGAAACATCGTGATTGTTCTACTGATAATTAAAAAGCTTATAAAAGCCGAGGTGAAACACCTCATCTCAGTTAGTGAGTTAGTTGTTGTTGTTGCTGTTATACTTGTAGCTGTAAAAAGCGAACTGCTGTTTGTTTACTTAATGCTGTATTGATTGTAGCGATTTCGCTGTGAGATAGAACTATTTTATCTGTTTTGAACTGAGTTTTTGCTAAACGTTTGAGATATTGTGATATTGTGCGAAGATTTGTGAAGAAATATTTCAGCATTTTAATTTATTTCTTGTGGAAAGAATAAATTTTTGTTAACTTTTTACGACTTGTGCATTCAATATATAACGAACCCGTACGCACGTAACAATTTTTGGTGTCAGAAGTGGGATTTTTGAATGCCATTAACTAGAGCAATGGAAGAACAATTAAGACAATTCATGGCAGCCTTTGCTGCATTTAAAGAAGAAATTAAAGCTGGCCAAGATTCCGTGAAAGAGGAAATGAAAGCTGTTCAAGAATCTGTTAAAGATGAAATGAATTCTGTTCAAGAAAAGATGGAGAAATCTGTTAAGGAAGAAATGAAAGCAGTTCAGGAATCTGTTAAAGATGAAATGAATTCTGTTCAAGAAAAGATGGAGAAATCTGTTAAGGAAGAAATGAAGGCAGTTCAGGAATCTGTTAAAGATGAAATGAAGGCTGCTCAAGAAAAGATTGAAGAAGGTCAAGAGGAAATGAAAAGAGAAATTACCAGCGTAATAGAAAATAAATTCGAGGCCATGGAAGGCAGAATTGATGCTGTTGAAAATAAAGTTGAACAAATAGAAGGAAGAGTTTCTGCTGTGGAGCAACGAATCGAAGGAAGAGTCTCTGCCGTCCAACACCAAATCGAACAACAAATTGATGTCAAGGTTTCTGCGGTTGCGAAAGAAGTTGATACTTTAAAGAAATTCGTAGCGACGGCAGGAAGCAATTCGGATACTTTTAAATTTCTAGCCATGTCTGCGCATCCCTCTCTGAAGCTATCGGCATATGATGGGAAGACCTCCTGGCAAGTGTATAAGACACAATTTTCTATAGTTGCGGAAGCTAATGGATGGGATTCCCAAGCTAAGGCCTGTCACCTTGCGGCTTCTCTGAGAGCAGACGCAGCGGATACCCTTCAGACTCTTCCCGAAAACAAAAGGCTAGATTTCGAAGCTCTGTCCGGTGCGTTGGAGGTGCGTTTTGGAGAGAAGTGTTTAAAAGATTACAGCAGGTTGCAGTTAAAATCCCGTCAACAGAAGACTACGGAAACACTCCAGGAGCTCGCCACGGATGTTGAAAGGCTGTCCCACCTCGCCTTTTCGGAGTGTCCGACAGAAACAAGAGAAATCCTGTTCCTGCAATACTTCGTCGACGGAATCCGGGATCCTGGAATACAGAAAGCACTGCGAATGGCTGATGTGAAGGACTTTAAAAGTGCTCTGGTGTACGCCACGAAATTCGAGGCAGCACAGCAAGCAACTCTTAAAGATCGCTACCCAGTCAGAGCTGTGCGGGTCCACGAGCCAGTGGATCAATTGATGGCTCGTATAGATGATTTAACAAGACAACTGAATGCCTTGCAGCAGAATATTGGTTACAAGAAACAAGTGCTGGAACTGCGGTGTATGTGCAGCATATGTGGCGGATATTACAGACCCCTGCATACTAGGATTGGACTTTTTAAGGAAATATAATTTTTTCTTAGACTTCAAAAACAACAAACTGTTTTCAGCGTTTGAGGACATGACTATCGATCCTCAGAAAGGATCCTCACCACGAAACGCCGACGTGTCGGCTGAAA
The DNA here is from genome assembly GCA_000611955.2 of Stegodyphus mimosarum. Lineage (NCBI taxonomy): Eukaryota > Metazoa > Arthropoda > Arachnida > Araneae > Eresidae > Stegodyphus > Stegodyphus mimosarum. The sequence goes on from KK113712.1 coordinate 1,203,409, forward strand.
TACCCTGCTCAGAAAGGGGCCGAAATCATACTGTGATCGAAGAGAAACCAGAGATTACCAGCAATTCTCCAGCCCAGATGTTCATCGGTCGTGATCTTCGTCTTCCTTGTGATTTCTTATCTGACCGCCTTGCAAATGCGTCTTCATCGCCTGAGGAATACATCCAAGATGTCCAGGCACGGTTTGAAGTGAAGCACAGTTCTGCACGAAAGCGAGTCAGCTTGGCGACGAACAAGATGAAGACCCGCTATGACACGAGAGCTACTGGCCATCGTTTCAACGAAGGAGACAATGTGTGGTTATGGAGTACGACTCGACGGAATGGACTTTCTCCTAAACTACAGTCACCTTGGGATGGTCCTTACACAGTCCTAAACAGGCTGCATGACGTCGTGGTTCGGATACGTAAGTCATCGAATTCTAAACCTAAAGTCATTCATTATGACAGGTTAGTTCATTACTATGACCATAGTACGTAGTGTATATAGTTGTAAATAATAATGTTAATAGTATAAGACCATGGTCCTATTTGTATTTAGTATTTGATTTGTATTTGTTAAGTATTTGTATTTAATAGCATCTGTATTTGATAGTATTTGTACTTTGTATTTGATAGTATTTTTCAATTGTATTTAGCGTTGGATAGAATTTAATTTGCTGAAAGTAACTTATTGGAATTATTGTTTATTTTGTTATTATAAAGTAATGTTTATTATAGCACTAAGGCTTAGTTGTAAGTTTGGCTTTCTGTCCAAGGATTGTACTGCCCGGGACGTGCAGTCCTTGGGAAGGGGGCAATGTTACGAATTTCACATTTATTTGGCTATTTATTTAGAATTGTAATTAGATTTGCTTCATGTTGCCTTAGCAACGCAGACGATTTTTGAAGAGAAAGCTACGCCAAAAAAAAATAGCAATAAAAATAAAAGAGCGCGTGCATTTAATGCTTAATAAATAAATATCTCGTAATTACTGTTGCCATCCAGAAAAATCTAGAAACAT